>CM055834.1:6911246-7496692 GCA_029582265.1 Zoroaster sp. YZ-2022 | reverse complement strand
AAAAAAAAATTATTTCAGTCCCCCATTCTGTATGATTAAAGGAATCAAGAAATTATCTATTGTGGTTCACGAGATATAAATTATATTGTTTTAATTATAATTAATTACGTAATAATTCATTAGATGACCTCACCATGACGTCACAGCGTTACCTGGAACTATATGTTAAGGTCTAACTATGTGTTAAGTTTTAAGGTTCTTTGAACTCTGCAACTATGTTTTGGCTGTACAAATACATTTACAGAATAGTGATTCAGAATATTTATTCACTTAAACTTCCGTTTTCGACCGGACGGAGAGGTCAAATTGGGGTCATGTCTGAGATCGAAATGTGACATAGTTCAAGGTCTTTAAGATGATGCAGAGATTGTGAAAATATCTTCTGTGGTTCATGAGATATGATTTTTTGAAATATTCAACTTCCGGTTTCAACCAGAAGGAGAGGTCAGATTGGGGTCACGTCTGTGTACGAAAAATCACATAATTCAAGATCTTTCAGATGTTGCAAAGATTGTGAAAATATATTTTGTGGTTCATGAGATATAATTTTTTGGAATATTAAACTTTGATTTAGTGTAATTCGATATCTGATGACCTCACCATGACGTCACAACATAGGATACAATTACATGTTAAGATCTAATTATGTGTTAAGTTTTAAGGTTGTGTGAACTCTGCAACTATATTTTTGTCTCTGGATATGTCTCACTGAGAAGGAGAAGAAAAAGTTAAAACCGAACAATAACAAGAGGTGTTCGCGCTGTCGCTCGAACACCTACAAATTGGGCTGGTCCACTTAGCAAAAAACAACAACATGTACTTCGTGCATTTAACATCAGAGGAAGTGTCAGTGACGACATACTGTGGGACGGAGGGGGTCGCTCTTTTGCACTGTGACCCTGTCTACACCACATCACTTACGTTAACATCCATCAAGGTTTTTATACACACTTTAGTAGCAGTTTACTACATTCATAAGCCATATTCAACTGTCTACTGGTCGTTTAGGTGTTCTTCAGTTTCATTCATAAAATAAAATTTATTTGAAAAAAAAAACGTTATAATTATTTTTTCTAGCTCTCACTTAATTTCTTCAAAAAATTTATATTTGAACACTGTCTTTTAAGTTGTCACTGTTTTGTATTTTTAATTATAATAACGAGTAAAACGTAAAATGTTTTTTAATAAAAATGTCGAACTCTTTAGAAGTAATCGCTATCAATTTAAAAAAAAATACCATAGGATCCCTTTTGACAATAAGGGCTTGTCCGAAAATTGAAACCGGGCCCTCTCGCATGCAAATCGAGAATCATGCCTCTAGACCAACCAGCCTTCCTGGTGATGTGTGAAATAACTTTCGCTTATCAATTTCACTATACCATATCACGCTGGCCTGTATTTCTAGTTTTCCCCAATATGTTTACACGTTTCACCAATGGGCCAATCACAGCGTACACAAGTTTGTCAACGTGGCATATTTCGGTGTTTACATGACTTTACACTGGTCCAAGGACACGTACATCAGGTTATCGTCGAGGGTTCATGGTTAGGCCTATTACTTAGAATTCAGAGTCAACTCGTATACCCTTGCAAATTTGCACCAATGGGCGATCCGGGGACATACCACCTCCCCTAATATTTATGAAAAGGGGAACAGTATAATGACGATGTTACCCAAGTAATTGCCCTAAAAAGGAAACAACTTCCCATTGATTGTACTATTGGTTTTTTTTCTGTGAGACTCCTGTACCAATGTTTTGGTTTGCGTAGGCTACTACAACTTAAGGAAACAAATCCGTCCCCAAATCGTAAGAATATATTGCCGCCAGTGCTTGCACCTTATTACTCGTACCCTCAGCGGATTAGCGGGTTCCAAGCGCGGATGAAGAAATCAAATCATTTTGCTATACCTATAACGTTACCGTTAAACTTACATAGCGCCCTCAAATGACAAAAAAACTTAGTTTAGCCAGAATCGCTCAAACTTTGCATGAATGGGTATTCAGAAAGCTTTATGAAGATGATAACAATTATTATTGCATTTGACGAAAGGAACGCATGAAGATGGGTATCTCTGTTCGTCGGCCGTTTTTGAGGCCAAAAATTTGTCTCAAATTTAAAATGTGTTTTTCTAAGAGGGCAAAACTTGAGCTATCTGTTGACACCAATTAAGCTTTTAACCCTTTCATTACCAGCCAGTTATGGCAGAGATTACCCTTCTTTACCACAGTAATTAGGAGCCCAATGTCACTTCAGCACCAGTGGTTTTTTCACAATTTCATTGAAGTGCGCCCTCACACGGCAGGAATAGAATTTTTTTAAACTTTCTCATTTGTATGTAAAAATGAGTATACAAAAGGGAGGAAAACATTGTGCAAAAGCTAAATATTTGGATCAGTATTTACACTAAAGTAAAGTAATACAAATGGGTGATATTTCATGCAAATACGGTACAGGTATAAGATTTTGTTTCCATGTGAAAAACAACTTGGATGAGATTTTGGGGGATTTTTTTTTGTTATCTACTTGGAAATGAACCATTTACTTGTATTCAGTGTAAATACATCACAATCCATGCTAACACCCCCCAATTCAATGTTGGTTTTGGACTAATCTGCAGATTTTTGCTAAAAGCAAAACAATTAAATATTTGGATCAGTATTTACACTAAAGTAAAGTAATACAAATGGGTGATATTTCATGCAAATACGGTACAGGTATAAGATTTTTTCCATGTGAAAAACAACTTGATGAGATTTTGGGGGATTTTTTTTGGTTATCTACTTGGAAATGAACCATTTACTTGTATTCAGTGTAAATACATCACAATCCATGCTAACATCCCACCCCCCCCCCCACCCCCCAAATCAATGTTGGTTTGGACTGTAATCTGCGGCGTGTCCGACCAATACCAACAATGAACGGGGGGGTTGAAAACAAATAGTATAGATTTACAATCAAGTGATGTGGTATTTCTCAAAGAAGGAACTGTGCACATAGGTTGTGCATTGTTTACAGATCATCTTTGTTTGTTTCGCTCTGCCCTAATTTTCGGTTACTGCAAACAATGCAGTCGCGTTTCTTTCCATTGGGGGTTTTGCCAGGATATTGCTGTTGCCCTGTCAACTCAATAGGAATATGGTATCTCAACTGGACTTGTTGCGTTACGTTCCCACCCAACAGCAAGCCCTGTACAATCCCTATACGAAAATCAAGGTTACTGACATTTTTGTTTCCCTGCTATGCTGGTGAATATTACTCTGCTATTGACAATAACAAATATTCAGCATATGGAAAAAAACTCTTTTCCACCATTTCAAGCTTCTGTGTGTATGATTGTAGTACTGAAAACATTGGTTGGCAAGATCAGTTCCACCCATGTTTTGTTGTAATCTTCAATACAATTGGGCTTCATAACATCACAAAATCCACTTGTGCTTTTATTACACACGAATTTGCTTTTGGACAAATCAGTATTGCCTACATTAGTTTAAAAGTGTTACAGATTTTGTCTTGCCAAACGATACACACCGCCACCTTTCACCAAAAATGGGTCATCTCCTTTCTTCATTTTATGGTTTTGGGGTTTGCGGCCTGGGGTATTCCCCTGTGTAGTGTAAACCAACAGTTCCACAACATCCGAATCCTAGTTTAGCAAGTTTTAGCTACAAGAGCTGGGCTAGTATAGTAATTATCACAATATATTACGTGTCCCTTATTCTTAAGTCCATGGACCAGATCAATGACGACTTTTCCTGCAACTGTTGGGTTTGGTGGATGGCAGTCTGATGACTTGAAATCTACGTCTGCATCATAAACAGTTTGGGTGTCGTCGGCTCCTGTGTACAGTTTCCAAGCACACGTGTATCCTGTTTTGGACTCGTTCAGGAAGAAGGCTTTAATACCCCGTTTGATAGGTTTGTTAGGCATGATAGGTTTGTCAAGCGTCCCTTGAATTTCAACATACTCTCGTCTGGAGACAGATTCTGCGCAGGGTTATACAGGTTGAGAAACTTCGGGACGAGGACTTCTATCAAGGGCCGAACTTTGGAAAGTTTGTCCCGTTTAGCCAAGGCTCTACGAGGAATTTGGTTATTTGAGATGTGGAGGAACCGAAGAATTGAACTGAACCGATTTCGGGACATGATCGACGGGTAGAATGGGATGCGAAGAACTTCAGATGTTGACCAGTACATCTTGTATTGAGAGGATTTGTTTATGCCCATAGCAATGAGAAGTGCCACAAATGCCATCATTTCTGGAATGTTGGTTGGGTGCCAGGAGAATTGTTGACCAGGATTTGATTCTATTGTTTGCTGCGCATAGCGATTAGTCTCATCGACGAGCATATCCCACACGAGTTGACAAAAATACAGCTTGAAGATCTCCACTGCCGACAGTGTGGCAAAGTCGCCGGTGGGGCCAGAATTTCCAATGAACTGCACAGTCCCACACTCGTAATGGTCTCGTCGTTCCCAACCGGATCGGAAATCTAACTTTCCTGTCATTTTTGATCTCGGTCGGCTGTCACCTTGGTAGGTAGGCTGCAACAGAAAAACAAGGCAAAGGAGAATTAATCTCGGTCCTTTGTAAATACAATATCTCAATGCTGCATGTGCACAGGCCACAGGGGGTCATGCGCAAAATAAATATTGTGCTGAGAAAAAAAAATTGGCAGATTCCATCCACTCTCCAAAACTCGTTATCGATAAATTTTCGTTTTAATGTGGGATTGTGAATGTGAATTCCCCCAACTTCTTACATAATACGACTTATGAGGGCCTTTCGAATACAAGGCTATTCTTTTGGAAGGTTGAGACTAAGAGTGCATTTTCAGCCTGTTAACGCTAAACAGCACGACCGGCTATGGGTAAATGTTAAAATTTCTATGCTATATCTATACATCAACTTGCTGTTTCAATGAATACAAATATTACCCCAACAAACTACTAATAATTGTACATTTCACTTGACGTTTTTGACCCAGTCCAGGGGGTGGGGATTTGGTCAATCCTATTAAAAGGGATCCATTTTCTAAATTTACATTACTCAACTCCAACAGTTCTAACGCTATTTACGCTATAGCCTAGGAAAATAAGTGAATTACGTTAATTTGCATTGCCATTGGGCCAGGAAGAGTAACGTTAACTGTTATTAATATTAGTTATTCATTTTTACTGTGATTTTGGCCTACCTCTTCAAGTTCAACGTCGTCGTCGTCATCCGTTACTTCGTCATCTGATTCTGAGCCACTGTCTGCCAAAATCACAGCCAAAATGCCATCATTTATGTCCGTTTCCATCATGATTGCAACTAAATTCAACTGACCGTTGTGGAAGCGAGTGGACGCTAGCACCAAAAACCGCAAAGTGACGCACTTTTCTTTTCATAAACTTTTATACACTGCATTCCTGTCAATAGAGGGCGCCAACCCCAAAAACAACTCAAGCATTTTCAGGTGGTGATTTAAGTCGCCGTGGTCGTCAAGGGCATGGCGATTCCCGGCACCTTTTAGAGCCCACGGGAAGGAAGCGTATCACAACAAAGGCTCTTTTTAGAGCCCGTGGGATCGAAAGGGTTAACTGTATCTCAAAAACTGGCAGACGTACATTACCACGCGGCGAATTTTCATACCATTTGCTGTTCAAATCCGTCATGCCACTCTGTACATGTAGGCTATGTACAAACCAATTGTATTATACTTTTTCTTACAGCGCTGCAAAACACTATAGGTGTGGGTACATTTCGGTGGCCGTTTTAGAAGAAAGATCCACAGCCTTGTATTTAAATAAGTGTAGTGTACACTAGGCACAAACAGATATCATTATCATCCACCCCTACACCTCCCCCACATTTCGACGCTGATTTAAACCACTGCATCATACGCCTATACTGGTGAGTCGAGGCTGCAGTAATAGGCCTATTTCATGCATAATGTTAATGCAATTTAGATCGCCGTTAAATTCTCATAAAACAAGAAGCCAATGCGCTTGGAAGCATATATGACTACTTGTTCAGGGCCTAGTGTATGTACTAGGAATTCAAGGACCCCATTTCATGATATTGGACCCTTTTTACACACAATCCTTCCAACGTACGGACCGTAAATTATTATTTTTTCAGAAAAAATTAAGGGCATACAAATTATGATAAACAGCTCGGTGCATGAATTTGTCACTTTAGTGGAAAATCACTTTCCTATACCTACAACGTTACAGTTAAACTTACATAGCGCCCTCAAATGACAAAAAAGTTAGTTTTGTCAAAATTGCTCTACAAATAGATTTTGAGGGTTTAAGTATCGCTCAAACTTTGCAAGAATGATCCAAAAAGGTTTATGAAGATGACAACAATTATTATCGTATTTGACAGAAGGGACGCGTTTGGCACAACTCAAATATTAGGTCTGAGAATAGGTCTGATGGCCCCTCAAAAATTAAATTAAATTTAATCAACTTTGGAAATTGAAAAGTTCATTCAACACACATTAACAACAATTAAGGGCTTAACTTATATGAGCTGGTATGGTGGGCTTCTCCACGAAATTGAATAATTCCATTGTTCAATATTCCACAAGACTTAAACTTGAGCCAGGAAGAACTACACACATTAAGGGCAACTATAATCTTGGTCACCATTCATCCCTAATTTGCCATAGTAATCAATCAGACTTTTATCAATTTTAAGTTTTCCCGCACATATTAGTACATTCAGGAAGAGACCTACCATTGTATCTAATCCACATGCATGTATTCCTTATAGTTTTGGAGATAGAGCATGCATTCAAATGACGAATGCTCTAACTGGCTATTTTTGTAATTTGGCAAAGTGACCAATACCGCATTGGTCACTATGACAAATTAGGGACGAATTGTGACCCGTTGTGGCAAAACCCGAAACTTCTCGGCATTTATCATAATGTGTAACAGCCATGAAAAGGTCGAAAACTGACCCCAGGGACCAGTTTTCATGTCACCATATAGGTAGAGCATTTTCTCTAGATTTTGATGGAAAAAGGAAAATCCTGAAACGTTGTTGGGAATATTGTTAATTTTCACTATAAATTTGGGAGGTCACTCCGAAAAGTTGGGTCCAAGTTTAGAGTTTTGCCAGAGCCAGTCACAATTAATTAGAACACTAACACTGCACCTCTGTACAATGCTGAGAACGTTCTGCAGATTTGTTTTGCATGAAGACTACAAGTGTGGTGGACTTCCAACAGTGAGTGGGGTCAAGGGGTTTTGTACGACATGAAATTGTTCCAACAAATATGACCAAGTTTGTAGCCTAGCAAATTATTGCTATATGCTAACCCAAGAATGCATTGTAACACTGCTTTACAGTCACTCAAATTCTTTAAACTTTACATCATGTTGCCAGGCATACCTCTGACCTAAAATGAGTAATATATTCAGATTCTGACTGTGATGTCGAAATCCACAAATCATACGAGAGGGCCTAACAACTTGTGTATGCTCTGTGGTGCATTCTGCGCGTTTTTTAAGGGAATCTGAAAAAGCAGTGATTTGCAGATACATGGAAGAGAGATACATGTATGGAAGAGGTATTGCTTTTTCCATTCATAATTTTCTGCTCTAGTAAGCAAATAAAACAAACTTCTGAATACCAATAACTGCAGAATTAAATTAGAATCAATCAATTTATTTTATTTACAACTTATTCTGGGATATGATGTAGGCTTTTAAGAAACACATTTTTTGTTTAAACATTTATTAAACTTTAGTTCATGCACTAAATCAAACATTGATTTAACTTGTTCTCATTGACTGCCAAGAAGTCAATAATCATATTGATTGACCATTCAAAATTATTCAAATGGTTTTGAATGATAAATGTACTATGCCAGAAGCCAGTGTGCAAATGGTATGCGTGGTAAATGCATCTTTATCTGAACATACATGCAAAGTATTTGTGTTATTCTTTGAGAGCTTACCATACTTTTATTAGAAATAAAACAGGGTGTCCATTTACAAAATACATATGGTACTGAGGTATTGCTAGCTAATACTTTGCATACATGTATTGTAGTACAATTTATGTACACTGTTTAACAAATAGACAGTTTGTTGGTTTTGAATGGTCAGTCAACTCGCTAGGAAATTGTACCAGAAGTAGGAGGGTTTCTACAAATTACAAAGTTTTCCAAACACAGGCCACAGGTTCTTGGGATAAACTGATATTCAATTCACACACAGATGGCGGCATTTAAGTAATATTACAAATGAAAATTGATTAACATTTGATATTGCTATATGTATACAATTTCCCTGTAAACGTAGAAGCCAACTTTGCTTTCTCAAAAAAAAATTGAGTTATGGAAGTTGATCTCTGATATATAATCACATTTTCCAGTAATCTCTCTCAATGAAATATTTGAGAATACAAATTTTCAAAAGAACATTTCTGGTGCATATTTTTCCAATTCTTACTCTAAAAAATGGAAGCCAAATTTCCTTTTTCAAGAAAAAAAATGGACTTACAGAAGTTGCTGTCTGATAAATAATCACCTAAACTTTTTCAATAAAATATTTGAGAATGCAACTTTTCTAAAGAACATTTCTGGTACTTATTTTTCCAATACAGTCTCATAATTATAACCCTGGCTCTGATAAACCAAAACATACACTGCAAAACATATGTGGATGACATGTAACTATAGCAACAGCAACCTCATACCGAGGTGGCCAACCCGAACATTTCTTTGTCTCTGACCTTACTGGCGTCATTCACGAGGCGTCATTCACTTAGTGACATCATATGCATATAACGTGCCCGGAAGAAGGTCGTAGGACTCTACGACCTTCTTTCGGGCACACAAAGTACAACTTTTTGTCTCAGTAGAAGGTCGTAAGCAATAAAAAAAAGTAGGACATAACTGTTATACATTTGTTGCTAGAATTACTCCCAAGACATGTTTTTCCATTCACATGCGGAATTTAACTTTCCTACAATGACTTATAAATGGCAGAAAAACGACCAAACTTTCACACTCAGTTTTCTTAAAACACAATTTTTGCACATTAATTTGCTAACGACCTTTTGCGGGTCACACTTTCATTACGTCCTTCTTCCGGGCACACAATGATAAGGTCTACTGAATAATATTATTCCACTTACTTTCTGTCACCTTCTGCTTTCGTCAGAGGAGTGATGGCAATAACACATTCCTGTTCTTCTCTAGCCCACCTCCTTCAAGGAAAATAAACACACACATGAAGAGTTGTGTCGGTAAATTTATTAGCCAAATATTTTTTTGCGCCTACCAACTCTGATATCAGTCTGCAAATTAGGTTAGTGTTAGTGTTAGGGTTAGGGTTAGGGTTAGGGTTAGGGTTAGGGTTCGGGTTCGGGTTCGCGTTCGGGTTAGGGTTAGGGTTAGGGTTAGTGTTAGGGTTAGGGTTAGGGTTAGGGTTAGGGTTTGACTTTAGGGATAAACTAAAAGGATACCTCCTTGTGATGTTAACGAGAGAGGGAGAAGAAACTAAAAAACTGCCCCTTGTGTATATATATTTTTGTCTTTTATCGAAATCACAAGGGGTAAGCCTTATATATATATATTTTTGTTTTCATCAAAATCACAAAAATATATCATTACAAGGCTTACCCCTTGTGATTTTGAGAAAAACAAAAATATATAAATACAAGGCTTAGCCCATGTGATTTTGATGAAAACAAAAATATATAAATACAAAGCTTACCCCTTGTGATTTTGAGAAAAACAAAAATATATAAATACAAGGCTTACCCCTTGTGATTTTGATGAAAACAAAAATGTATAAATACAAAGCTTATCCCTTGTGATTTTGATGAAAATGTTTGTGGAAAAACCAAGTAAATTTGTCTGGTCATATTAGAGTTGTGTGTCGGTAAATTTACAAGCAAAATATTTTTTCCGCCCACCAACTCTGATATCAGTCGGCAAATTAGGTTAGGGTTAGGGTAAGGGTTAGGGTAGGGTTAGGCTTAGGGTTAAAGTTAGAGATTAGTGTTAGGGTTAGAGTTAGGGTTTAAGTTCGGGTTAGGGTTACGGGGTTAGGGTTAGGGTTAGGGTTAGGGTTAGGGTTTGACTTTAAGGATAAACTAAAAGGATACCTCCTTGTGATGTTGACGAGAGAGGGAGAAGAAACTAAAAGACTGCCCCTTGTGTATATATATTTTTGTTTTTATCGAAATCACAAGGGGTAAGCCTTATATTGATATATTTTTGTTTTCATCAAAATCACAAAAATATATCATTACAAGGCTTACCCCTTGTGATTTTGAGAAAAACAACAATATATCATTACAAGGCTTAGCCTATGTGATTTTCAGAAAATCAAAAATATATAAATACAAGGCTTACCCCATGTGATTTTGATGAAAACAAAAATATATAAATACAAGGCTTACCCCTTGTGATTTTGATGAAAATGTTTGGGGAAAAACCAAGTAAATTTGTCTGGTCATATTAGAGTTGTGTCGGTAAATTTATTAGCCAAATATTTTTTTGCGCCCACCAACTCTGATATCAGTCTGCAAATTAGGTTAGGGTTAGGATTAGGGTTAGCGCTAAAGTTAGGGTTTAGGGTTAGGGTTAGGGTTAGATTTAGGTTTAGGGTTAGTGATAGGGTTAGGGTTAGTGTTAGGGTTAGGATTAGGGTTAGGGTTAGGTTAGGTTAGTTAGGGTTAGGGTTAGGGACAGGGTTGGGTTAGGGTTTGGGTTAGGGTTAGGGTTAGGGTTTGACTTTAGGGATAAACTAAAAGGATACCTCCTTGTGATGTTGACGAGAGAGGGAGAAGAAACTAAAAGACTGCCCCTTGTGTATATATATTTTTGTTTTTATCGAAATCACAAGGGGTAAGCCTTATATTGATATATTTTTGTTTTCATCAAAATCACAAAAATATATCATTACAAGGCTTACCCCTTGTGATTTTGAGAAAAACAACAATATATCATTACAAGGCTTAGCCTATGTGATTTTCAGAAAATCAAAAATATATAAATACAAGGCTTACCCCTTGTGATTTTGATGAAAATGTTTGGGGAAAAACCAAGTAAATTTGTCCGGTCATATTAGAGTTGTGTCGGTAAATTTATTACCCAAATATTTTTTTGCGCCCACCAACTCTGATATCAGTCTGCAAATTATGTTAGGGTTGCGGTTAGTTGAGGGTTAGGGTTAAGATTAGGGTTAGGGCTAAAGTTAGGGGTTAGGGTTAGGGTTAGTGTTAGATTTAGGGTTAGGGTTAGTGATAGGTTTAGGGTTAGTGTTAGTGTTAGGGTTAGGGTTAGGGTTAGGGTTAGGGTTAGGGTTAGGGTTAGGGTTAGGGTTAGGGTTAGGGTTAGGGTTAGGGTTAAAGTTAGGGTTTGACTTTAGGGATAAACTAAAAGGATACCTCCTTGTGATGTTGACGAGAGAGGGAGAAGAAACTAAAAGACTTCCCTTTGTGTATATATATTTTAGTTTTTATCGAAATCACAAGGGGTAAGCCTTGTATTTATACATTTTTTGTTTTTGTCTAAATTTACAAGTCGTAAGCCTTGTATTGATATATTTTTGTTTTCATCAAAATCACAAATATATATCATTACAAGGCTACCCCTTGTGATTTTGAGAAAAACAAAAATATATAAATACAAGGCTTACCCCCTTGTGATTTTGAGAAAAACAAAAATATATAAATACAAGGCCTACCCTTTGTGATTTTGATGAAAACATAAATATATAAATACACGGCTTACCCCCTTGTGATTTTGAGAAAAACAAAAATATATAAATACAAGGCTTACCCCCATGTGATTTTGATGAAAACAAAAATATATAAATACAAGGCTTACCCCTTGTGATTTTGATGAAAATGTTTGGGGAAAAACCAAGTAAATTTGTCTGGTCATATTAGAGTTGTGTCGGTAAATTTATTAGCCAAATATTTTTTTGCGCCCACCAACTCTGATATCAGTCTGCAAATTAGGTTAGGGTTAGGATTAGGGTTAGCGCTAAAGTTAGGGGTTAGGGTTAGGGTTAGGGTTAGATTTAGGTTTAGGATTAGTGATAGGGTTAGGGTTAGTGTTAGGGTTAGGATTAGGGTTAGGGTTAGGGTTAGGGTTAGGGTTAGGGTTAGGGTTAGGGTTAGGGTTAGGGTTAGGATTAGGGTTAGGGTTAAAGTTAGGGTTTGACTTTAGGGATAAACTAAAAGGATACCTCCTTGTGATGTTGACGAGAGAGGGAGAAGAAACTAAAAGACTGCCCCTTGTGTATATATATTTTTGTTTTTATCGAAATCACAAGGGGTAAGCCTTATATTGATATATTTTTGTTTTTATCAAAATCACAAAAATATATCATTACAAGGCTTACCCCTTGTGATTTTGAGAAAAACAACAATATATCATTACAAGGCTTAGCCCATGTGATTTTCAGAAAAACAAAAATATATAAATACAAGGCTTACCCCCATGTGATTTTGATGAAAACAAAAATACATAAATACAAGGCTTACCCCTTGTGATTTTTATGAAAATGTTTGGGGAAAAACCAAGTAAATTTGTCTGGTCATATTAGAGTTGTGTCGGTAAATTTATTAGCCAAATATTTTTGCGCCCACCAACTCTGATATCAGTCTGCAAATTATGTTAGGGTTACGGTTAGTTTAGGGTTAGGGTTAAGATTAGGGTTATGGCTAAAGTTAGGGGTTAGGGTTAGGGTTAGTGTTAGATTTAGGGTTAGGGTTAGTGATAGGTTTAGGGTTAGTGTTAGTGTTAGGGTTAGGGTTAGGGTTAAAGTTAGGGTTTGACTTTAGGGATAAACTAAAAGGATACCTCCTTGTGATGTTGACGAGAGAGGGAGAAGAAACTAAAAGACTGCCCTTTGTGTATATATATTTTAATTTTTATCGAAATCACAAGGGGTAAGACTTGTATTTATAAATTTTTGTTTTTGTCTAAATTTACAAGTCGTAAGCCTTGTATTGATATATTTTTGTTTTCATCAAAATCACAAATATATATCATTACAAGGCTACCCCTTGTGATTTTGAGAAAAACAAAAATATATAAATACAAGGCTTACCCCCTTGTGATTTTGAGAAAAACAAAAATATATAAATACAAGGCCTACCCTTTGTGATTTTCATGAAAACATAAATATATAAATACACGGCTTACCCCGTTGTGATTTTGAGAAAAACAAAAATATATAAATACAAGGCTTACCCCCATGTGATTTTGATGAAAACAAAAATATATAAATACAAGGCTTACCCCTTGTGATTTTGATGAAAATGTTTGGGGAAAAACCAAGTAAATTTGTCTGGTCATATTAGAGTTGTGTCGGTAAATTTATTAGCCAAATATTTTTTTGCGCCCACCAACTCTGATATCAGTCTGCAAATTAGGTTAGGGTTAGGATTAGGGTTAGCGCTAAAGTTAGGGGTTAGGGTTAGATTTAGGTTTAGGATTAGTGATAGGGTTAGGGTTAGTGTTAGGGTTAGGATTAGGGTTAGGGTTAGGGTTAGGGTTAGGGTTAGGGTTAGGGTTAGGGTTAGGGTTAGGGTTAGGGTTAGGGTTAGGATTAGGGTTAGGTTAAAGTTAGGTTTGACTTTAGGATAAAACCTAAAGGATACCTCATTGTGATGTTGACGAGAGAGGGAGAAGAAACTAAAAGACTGCCCCTTGTGTATATATATTTTTGTTTTTATAGAAATCACAAGGGGTAGGCCTTATATTGATATATTTTTGTTTTCATCAAAATCACAAAAATATATCATTACAAGGCTTACCCTTGTGTTTTTGATGAAAACAAAAATATATAAATATTTGTGATTTTCAGAAAAACAAAAATATATAAATACAAGGCTTACCCCCATGTGATTTTGATGAAAACAAAAATATATAAATACAAGGCTTACCCCTTGTGATTTTTATGAAAATGTTTGGGGAAAAACCAAGTAAATTTGTCTGGTCATATTAGAGTTGTGTCGGTAAATTTATTAGCCAAATATTTTTTTGCGCACACCAACTTTGATATCAGTCTGCAAATTAGGTTAGGGTTAGGGTTAGGGTTAGGTTTAGGGTTAGGGCTAAAGTTAGGTGTTCGGGTTAGGGTTAGGGTTAGGGTTATGGTTCGGGTTCGGGTTCGGGTTAGGGTTAGGGTTAGGGTTAGATTTAGTGTTAGGGTTAGTGTTAGGGTTAGGGTTAAAGTTAGTGTTTGAATTTAGGGATAAACTAAAAGGATACCTCCTTGTGATGTTGACGAGAGAGGGAGAAGAAACTAAAAGACTGCCCCTTGTGTATATATATTTTTGTTTTTATCGAAATCACAAGGGGTAAGCCTTGTATTTATATATATTTTTGTTTTTGTCTAAATTTACAAGTGGTAAGCCTTATATTGATATATTTTTGTTTTCATCAAAATCACAAAAATATATCATTACAAGGCTTACCCCTTGTGATTTTGAGAAAAACAAAAATATATCATTACAAGGCTTAGCCCATGTGATTTTCAGAAAAACAAAAATATATAAATACAAGGCTTACCCCCATGTGATTTTGATGAAAACAAAAATATATAAATACAAGGCTTACCCCTTGTGATTTTGATGAAAATGTTTGGGGAAAAACCAAGTAAATTTGTCTGGTCATATTAGAGTTGTGTCGGTAAATTTATTAGCCAAATATTTTTTTGCGCCCACCAACTCTGATATCAGTCTGCAAATTAGGTTAGGGTTAGGGTTAGGTTTAGGGTTAGGTTTAGGATTAGGGTTAGGGCTAAAGTTAGGGGTTAGGATTAGGGTTAGGGTTAGGGTTAAAGTTAGGGTTTGACTTTAGGGATAAACTAAAAGGATACCTCCTTGTGATGTTGACGAGATAGGGAGAAGAAACTAAAAGACTTCCCTCTGTGTATATATATTTTAGTTTTTATTGAAATCACAAGGAGTAAGCCTTGTATTTATAAATTTTTTGTTTTTGTCTAAATTTACGTAAGTTGATTGATATATTTTGTTTTCATCAAAATCACAAATATATATCATTACAATATATTTTGCAAATACAAGGCTTACCCCTTGTGATTTTGATGAAAACAGATTTTCATAAAATATATAAATACAAGGCTTACCCCCATGTGATTTTGAGAAAAACAAAAATATATCGTTACAAGGCTTAGCCCATGTGATTTTCAGAAAATCAAAAATATATAAATACAAGGCTTACCCCCTTGTGATTTTGATAAAAAAACAAAAATATATAAATGCAAGGCTTACCGCTTGTGATTTTGATGAAAATGTTTGGGCAAAACCAAGTAAATTTGTCTGGTCATATTAGAGTTGTGTCGGTAAATTTATTAGCCAAATATTTGTTTGCGCCCACCAACTCTGATATCAGTCTGCAAATTAGGTTAGGGTTAGGGTTAGGTTTAGGGTTAGGGTTAGGTTTTGGGTTAGGGCTAAAGTTAGGGGTTAGGATTAGGGTTAGGGTTAGGGTTAGATTTAGGGTTAGGGTTAGTGATAAGGTTAGGGTTAGTGTTAGGGTTAGGGTTAGGGTTAGGGTTAGGTTTAGGGTTAGGGTTAGGGTTAGGGTTTGACTTTAGGGATAAACTAAAAGGATACCTCCTTGTGATGTTGACGTAAGAGGGAGAAGAAACTAAAAGACTGCCCCTTGTGTATATATATTTTAGTTTTTATCGAAATCACAGGGTTAAGTTATTTATATATTTTGTTTTTGTCTACATTTACAAGTGGTAAGCCTTGTATTGATATATTTTTGTTTTCATCAAAATCACAAAAATATATCATTACAAGGCTATTCCTTGTGATTTTGAGAAAAACAAAAATATATAAATACAAGGCTTACCCCCTTGTGATTTTGAGAAAAACAAAAATATATAAATACAAGGCCTACACTTTGTGATTTTGATGAAAACATAAATATATAAATACACGGCTTACCCCCTTGTGATTTTGAGAAATTAAAACAAAAATATATAAATACAAGGCTTAGCCCATGTTATTTTGATGAAAACAAAAATATATAAATACAAGGCTTACCCCTGTGATTTTGATGAAAATGTTTCAGGAAAAACCAAGTAAATTTGTCTGGTCATATTAGAGTTTTGTCGGTAAATTTATTAGCCAAATATTTTGGCGCCCACCAACTCTGATATCAGTCTGCAAATTAGGTTAGGGTAGAGTTAGGGTTAGGGTTAGGGTTAGGGTTAGGTTTTAGGGTTAGGGATAAAGTTAGGGTTAGTGTTAGGGTTAGGGTTAGGGTTAGGGTTAAAGTTAGGTGTTAGGGTTAGATTTAGGGTTAGGGTTAGGGTTAGGGTTCATAGGGTTAGGGTTAAAGTTAGGTTTGACTTAGGGATAAACTAAAGGATACCTCCTTGTGATGTTGACGAGAGGGAGAAGAAACTAAAAGACTGGCCCTTGTGTATATATATTTTTGTTTTCGAAATCACAATAGCCTTGTATTTATATATATTTTGTTTTGTTCATATGGTAAGTTTTATATTGATATATTTTGTTTTCATCAAAATCACAAAATATATCATTACAAGGCTTACCCCTTGTGATTTTGAGAAAAACAACAATATATCATTACAAGGCTTAGCCCATGTGATTTTCAGAAAAACAAAAATATATAAATACAAGGCTTACCCCCATGTGATTTTGATGAAAACAAAAATATATAAATACAAGGCTTACCCCTTGTGAATTTTATGAAAATGTTTGGGGAAAAACCAAGTAAATTTGTCTGGTCATATTAGAGTTGTGTCGGTAAATTTATTAGCCAAATATTTTTTTGCGCATACCAACTTTGATATCAGTCTGAAAATTAGGTTAGGGTTAGGGTTAGGGTTAGGTTTAGGGTTAGGGCTAAAGTTAGGTGTTCGGGTTAGGGTTAGGGTTAGGGTTAGGGTTAGGGTTAGGGTTAGGGTTAGGGTTAGGGTTAGGGTTAGATTTAGGGTTAGGGTTAGTGTTAGGGTTAGGGTTAGGGTTAAAGTTAGGGTTTGACTTTAGGGATAAACTAAAAGGATACATCCTTGTGATGTTGACGAGAGAGGGAGAAGAAACTAAAAGACTGCCCCTTGTGTATATATATTTTAGTTTTTATCGAAATCACAGGGTTAAGCTTTTATATATATTTTGTTTTGTTCTAATTTTACAAGTGGTAAGCCTTATATTGATATATTTTTGTTTTCATCAAAATCACAAAATATATCATTACAAGGCTTAACCCTGTGATTTTGAGAAAACAACAATATGTCATTACAAGGCTTAGCCTATGTGATTTTCAGAAAACAAAATATATAAATACAAGGCTTACCCCTAGTGATTTTGAGAAAACAAAATATATAAATACAAGGCTTACCCCTTGTGATTTTGATGAAAATGTTTGGGAAAAACCAAGTAAATTTGTCTGGTCATATTAGAGTTGTGTCGGTAAATTTACTAGCCAAATATTTTTGCGCCCACCAACTCTGATCAGTCGGCAAATTGGATCCACACACCCCCAAAGAAAATGCCTTCGATACACCCCTGCCTCCACTGAACCTCCCCCAACTGACACCCTCTTCTCGGTCGATTAATGCCAACATTTGTTACATGTTTTGAATTGGAATAAATATATCATTACAAGGCTTAGCCCTTGATGAAAACAAAAGTATATAAATACAAGACTTACCCTTGTGATTTTGATGAAAACAAAAATATATAAATACAAAGGTTATCCTTGTGATTTTGATGAAAATGTTTGGGGAAAAACCAAAGAAATTTGTCTGGTCATATTAGAGTTGTGTCGGTAAATTTATTAGCCAAATATTTTTGCGCCCACCAACTCTGATATCAGTCTGCAAATTAGGTTAGGGTTATGTTCAGGTTTAGGGTTAGGGTTTAGGGTTAGGGCTAAGGTTAGGATTATGGTTAGGGGTTAGGGTTAGGGTTAGGGTTCGGGTTAGGGTTAGGTTAGGTTAGGGTTAGATTAGGGTTCGGGTTAGTGTTAGTTAGTTAGGGTTAGGGTTAGGATTAGGGTTAGGGTTAAAGTTAGGGTTTGACTTTAGGGATAAACTAAAAGGATACCTCCTTGTGATGTTGACGAGAGAGGGAGAAGAAACTAAAAGACTGCCCCTTGTGTATATATATATTTTGTTTTGTCGAAATCACAAGGGTGTTTTATTTATATATTTTTGTTTTGTCTAAATTTACAAGTGGTAAGTTTTAAATTGATATATTTTTGTTTTCATCAAAATCACAAAAATATATCATTACAAGGCTTACCCCTTGTGATTTTGAGAAAAACAACAATATATCATTACAAGGCTTAGCCAATGTGATTTTCAGAAAAACAAAAATATATAAATACAAGGCTTACCCCTTGTGATTTTGATGAAAATGTTTGGGCAAAAACAAAGTAAATTTGTCTGGTCATATTAGAGTTGTGTCGGTAAATTTATTAGCCAAATATTTTTTTGCGCCCACCAACTCTGATATCAGTCGGCAAATTAGGTTAGGGTTAGGGTTAGGGTTAGGTTTAGGGTTAGGCCAAAGTTAGAAGTTAGGGTTAGGGTTAGGTTAGGGTTGGGTTCGGGTTCAAGGTTAGGGGTTAGGGTTAGATTTAGCGTTAGGGTTATTGTTAGGGTTAGGGTTAGGGTTAGTGTTTGACTTTAGGGATAAACTAAAAGGATACCTCCTTGTGATGTTGACGAGAGAGGGAGAAGAAACTAAAAGACTTGCCCCTTGTGTATATATATTTTTGTTTTTATCGAAATCACAAGGGGTAAGCCTTGTATTTATATATTTTTGTTTTTGTCTAAATTTACAAGTGGTAAGCCTTATATTGATATATTTTTGTTTTCATCAAAATCACAAAAATATATCATTACAAGGCTTACCCTTGTGTTTTTGATGAAAACAAAAATATCATTACAAGGCTTAGCCTATGTGATTTTCAGAAAAACAAAATATATAAATACAAGGCTTACCCTTGTGTTTTTGATGAAAACAAAAATATATAAATACACAGCTTATCCCTTGTGATTTTTATGAAAATGTTTGTGGAAAAACCAAGTAAAGTTGTCTGGTCATATTAGAGTTGTGTCGGTAAATTTACTAGCAAAATATTTTTGCGCCAACCAACTCTGATCAGTCGGCAAATTGGATCCACACTGCCCCAAAGAAAATGCCTTCGATATACCCCTGGATCCACTGAACCTCCCCCAACTTACACCCTCTTCTCGGTCGATTAATCCCAACATTTGTTACATGTTTTGAATTGGAATAAATATATCATTACAAGGCTTAGCCCTTGATGAAAACAAAAGTATATAAATACAAGGCTTACCCCTTGTGATTTTGATGAAAACAAAAATATATAAATACAAAGCTTATCCCTTGTGATTTTGATGAAAATGTTTATGGAAAAACCAAGTAAATTTGTCTGGTCATATTAGAGTTGTGTCGGTAAATTTACTAGCCAAATATTTTTTTTGCGCCCACCAACTCTGATATCAGTCTGCAAATTAGGTTAGGGTTAGGGTTAGGTTCAGGGTTAGGTTTAGGGTTAGGGCTAAAGTTAGGGATTATGGTTAGGGTTTAGGGTTAGGTTCGGGTTCAGGTTAGGGTTAGGTTTAGGTTAGTGTTAGTGTTAGGGTTAGGGTTAGGGTTAAAGTTAGGGTTTGACTTCAGGGATAAAACCAAAAGGATACCTCCTTGTGATGTTGACGAGAGGGAGAAGAAACCAAAAGACTGGCCCCTTGTGTATATATATTTTTTGTTTTGTCGAAATCACAAGGGTAAGCCTTGTATTTATATATTTTGTTTTGTCTAAATTTACAAGTGGCAAGTTTAAATTGATATATTTTTGTTTTCATCAAAATCACAAAAATATATCATTACAAGTCTTACCCTTGTGATTTTGAGAAAAACAACAATATATCATTACAAGGCTTAGCCTATGATTTTCAGAACAAAAAAATATATAAATACAAGGCTTACCCCTTGTGATTTTGATGAAAATGTTTATGGAAAAACCAAGTAAATTTGTCTGGTCATATTAGAGTTGTGTCGGTAGATTTATTAGCCAAATTTTTTTTTGCGCCCACCAACTCTGATATCAGTCTGCAAATTAGGTTAGGGTTAGGTTTAGGTTAGGGTTAGGTTCAGGTTAGGGCTAAAGTTAGGGGTTAGGGTTAGGTTAGGGTTAGGGTTAGGGTTAGGTTCGGGTTCGGGTTCAGGTTAGGGTTAGCTTTAGCGTTAGGGTTAGGGTTAGGGTTAGGTTTAAAGTTAGGGTTTGACTTTGGGGATAAACTAAAAGGATACATCCTTGTGATGTTGACGAGAGAGGAGAAGAAACTAAAAGATCGCTGCCCTTGTGTATATATTTTTGTTTTGATCGAAATCACAAGGGTTAAGCCTTGTATTTATATATTTTTGTTTTTGTCTAAATTTACAAGTGGTAAGCCTTATATTGATATATTTTGTTTTCATCAAAATCACAAAAATATATAATTAGAAAGCTTATCCCTTGTGATTTTGAGAAAAACAACAATATGTCATTACAAGGCTTAGCCTATGTGATTTTCAGAAAAACAAAAATATATAAATACAAGGCTTACCCCCTTGTGATTTTGAGAAAAACAAAAATATATAAATACAAGGCTTAGCCGTCGTGATTTTGATGAAAATGTTTGGGGAAAAAACCAAGTAAAGTTGTCTGGTCATATTAGAGTTGTGTCGGTAAATTTACTAGCAAAATATTTTTGCGCCAACCAACTCTGATCAGTCGGCAAATTGGATCCACACACCCCCAAAGAAAATGCCTTCGATATACCCCTGGATCCACTGAACCTCCCCCAACTTACACCCTCTTCTCGGTCGATTAATCCCAACATTTGTTACATGTTTTGAATTGGAATAAATATATCATTACAAGGCTTAGCCCTTGGTGAAAACAAAAGTATATAAATACAAGACTTACCCCTTGTGATTTTGATGAAAACAAAAATATATAAATACAAAGGTTATCCCTTGTGATTTTGATGAAAATGTTTATGGAAAAACCAAGTAAATTTGTCTGGTCATATTAGAGTTGTGTCTGTAGATTTAAGAGCCAAATATTTTTTTGCGCCCACCAACTCTGATATCAGTCTGCAAATTAGGTTAGGGTTATGTTCAGGTTTAGGGTTAGGTTTAGGGTTAGGGCTAAAGATAGGGATTAGGGTTAGGGTTAGGGTTAGGGTTAGGGTTCGGGTTCGGGTTCGGGTTAGGGTTAGATTTAGGGTTAGGGTTAGGGTTAGGGTTAGGGTTAAAGTTAGGGTTTGACTTTAGGGATAAACTAAAAGGATACCTCCTTGTGATGTTGACGAGAGAGAGAGAAGAAACTAAAAGACTGCCCCTTGTGTATATATATATTTTTGTTTTTGTCGAAATCACAAGGGGTAAGCCTTGTATTTATATATTTTTGTTTTGTCTAAATTTACAAGTGGTAAGCCTTAAATTGATATATTTTTGTTTTCATCAAAATCACAAAAATATATCATTACAAGTCTTACCCCTTGTGATTTTGAGAAAAACAACAATATATCATTACAAGGCTTAGCCTATGTGATTTTCAGAAAAACAAAAATATATAAATACAAGGCTTACCCCTTGTGATTTTGATGAAAATGTTTATGGAAAAACCAAGTAAATTTGTCTGGTCATATTAGAGTTGTGTCGGTAGATTTATTAGCCAAATATTTTTTTGCGCCCACCAACTCTGATATCAGTCTGCAAATTAGGTTAGGGTTAGGGTTAGGTTTAGGGTTAGGTTTAGGATTAGGGTTAGGGCTAAAGTTAGGGGTTAGGATTAGGGTTAGGGTTAGGGTTAGGGTTAGGGTTAGATTTAGGGTTAGGGTTAGTGATAAGGTTAGGGTTAGTGTTAGGGTTAGACTTTGGGGATAAACTAAAGGATACATCCTTGTGATGTTGACGAGAGAGGAGAAGAAACTAAAGACTGCCCCTTGTGTATATATATTTTTGTTTTTATCGAAATCACAAGGATTAAGCCTTGTATTTATATATTTTTGTTTTTGTCTAAATTTACAAGTGGTAAGCCTTATATTGATATATTTTTGTTTTCATCAAAATCACAAAAATATATCATTACAAGGCTTACCCCTTGTGATTTTGAGAAAAACAACAATATGTCATTACAAGGCTTAGCCTATGTGATCAGAAAAACAAAATATATAAATACAAAGCTTACCCCTTGTGATTTTGAGAAAAACAAAAATAATATATAAATACAAGGCTTAGCCGTCGTGATTTTGATGAAAATGTTTGGGGAAAAAACCAAGTAAAGTTGTCTGGTCATATTAGAGTTGTGTCGGTAAATTTACTAGCAAAATATTTTTGCGCCAACCAACTCTGATCAGTCGGCAAATTGGATCCACACTGCCCCAAAGAAAATGCCTTCGATATACCCCTGGATCCACTGAACCTCCCCCAACTTACACCCTCTTCTCGGTCGATTAATCCCAACATTTGTTACATGTTTTGAATTGGAATAAATATATCATTACAAGGCTTAGCCCTTGGTGAAAACAAAAGTATATAAATACAAGACTTACCCCTTGTGATTTTGATGAAAACAAAAATATATAAATACAAAGGTTATCCCTTGTGATTTTGATGAAAATGTTTATGGAAAAACCAAATAAATTTGTCTGGTCATATTAGAGTTGTGTCGGTAGATTTATTAGCCAAATATTTTTTTTGCGCCCACCAACTCTGATATCAGTCTGCAAATTAGGTTAGGGTTATGTTCAGGTTTAGGGTTAGGTTTAGGGTTAGGGCTAAAGTTAGGGATTATGGTTAGGGTTAGGGTTAGGGTTCGGGTTCGGGTTCGGGTTAGGGTTAGGGTTAGATTTAGGGTTAGTGTTAGTGTTAGGGTTAGGGTTAGGGTTAAAGTTAGGGTTTGACTTCAGGGATAAACTAAAAGGATACCTCCTTGTGATGTTGACGAGAGAGAGAAGAAACTAAAAGACTGCCCCTTGTGTATATATATTTTATTTTTTTTTGTCGAAATCACAAGGGGTAAGCCTTGTATTTATATATTTTTGTTTTGTCTAAATTTACAAGTGGTAAGCCTTAAATTGATATATTTTTGTTTTCATCAAAATCACAAAAATATATCATTACAAGTCTTACCCCTTGTGATTTTGAGAAAAATAACAATATATCATTACAAGGCTTAGCCTATGTGATTTTCAGAAAAACAAAATATATAAATACAACTTACCCTTGTGATTTTGATGAAAATGTTTATGGAAAAACCAAGTAAATTTGTCTGGTCATATTAGAGTTGTGTCGGTAGATTTATTAGCCAAATTTTTTTTTTGCGCCCACCAACTCTGATATCAGTCTGCAAATTAGGTTAGGGTTAGGTTTAGGGTTAGGGTTAGGTTCAGGGTTAGGGCTAAAGTTAGGGGTTAGGGTTAGGGTTAGGGTTCGGGTTCGGGTTCGGGTTAGGGTTAGATTTAGGGTTAGATTTAGGGTTAGGGTTAGGGTTAGGGTTAGGGTTAAAGTTAGGGTTTGACTTTGGGGATAAACTAAAAGGATACATCCTTGTGATGTTGACGAGAGAGGGAGAAGAAACTAAAGATCGCCCTTGTGTATATATTTTTGTTTTTATCGAAATCACAAGGGTTAAGCCTTGTATTTATATATTTTTGTTTTTGTCTAAATTTACAAGTGGTAAGCCTTATATTGATATATTTTTGTTTTCATCAAAATCACAAAAATATATCATTACAAGGCTTAACCCTTGTGATTTTGAGAAAAACAACAATATGTCATTACAAGGCTTAGCCTATGTGATTTTCAGAAAAACAAAAATATATAAATACAAGGCTTACCCCCTTGTGATTTTGAGAAAAACAAAAATATATAAATACAAGGCTTAGCCGTCGTGATTTTGATGAAAATGTTTGGGGAAAAAACCAAGTAAAGTTGTCTGGTCATATTAGAGTTGTGTCGGTAAATTTACTAGCAAAATATTTTTGCGCCAACCAACTCTGATCAGTCGGCAAATTGGATCCACACACCCCCAAAGAAAATGCCTTCGATATACCCCTGGATCCACTGAACCTCCCCAACTTACCCTCTTCTCGGTCGATTAATCCCAACATTTGTTACATGTTTTGAATTGGAATAAATATATCATTACAAGGCTTAGCCCTTGGTGAAAACAAAAGTATATAAATACAAGACTTACCCCTTGTGATTTTGATGAAAACAAAAATATATAAATACAAAGGTTATCCCTTGTGATTTTGATGAAAATGTTTATGGAAAAACCAAATAAATTTGTCTGGTCATATTAGAGTTGTGTCGGTAGATTTATTAGCCAAATATTTTTTTTGCGCCCACCAACTCTGATATCAGTCTGCAAATTAGGTTAGGGTTATGTTCAGGTTTAGGGTTAGGTTTAGGGTTAGGGCTAAAGTTAGGGATTATGGTTAGGGTTAGGGTTAGGGTTCGGGTTCGGGTTAGGGTTAGGGTTAGATTTAGGGTTAGTGTTAGTGTTAGGGTTAGGGTTAGGGTTAAAGTTAGGGTTTGACTTCAGGGATAAACTAAAAGGATACCTCCTTGTGATGTTGACGAGAGAGGGAGAAGAAACTAAAAGACTGCCCCTTGTGTATATATATATTTTTGTTTTTGTCGAAATCACAAGGGGTAAGCCTTGTATTTATATATTGTTGTTTTGTCTAAATTTGCAAGTGGTAAGCCTTAAATTGATATATTTTTGTTTTCATCAAAATCACAAAAATATATCATTACAAGGCTTAACCCTTGTGATTTTGAGAAAAACAACAATATGTCATTACAAGGCTTAGCCTATGTGATTTTCAGAAAAACAAAAATATATAAATACAAGGCTTACCCCCTTGTGATTTTGAGAAAAACAAAAATATATAAATACAAGGCTTAGCCGTCGTGATTTTGATGAAAATGTTTGGGGAAAAAACCAAGTAAAGTTGTCTGGTCATATTAGAGTTGTGTCGGTAAATTTACTAGCAAAATATTTTTGGGCCAACCAACTCTGATCAGTCGGCAAATTGGATCCACACACCCCCAAAGAAAATGCCTTCGATACACCCCTGGATCCACTGAACCTCCCCCAACTGACACCCTCTTCTCGGTCGATTAATCCCAACATTTGTTACATGTTTTGAATTGGAATAAATATATCATTACAAGGCTTAGCCCTTGATGAAAACAAAAGTATATAAATACAAGACTTACCCCTTGTGATTTTGATGAAAACAAAAATATATAAATACAAAGGTTATCCCTTGTGATTTTGATGAAAATGTTTATGGAAAAACCAAATAAATTTGTCTGGTCATATTAGAGTTGTGTCGGTAGATTTATTAGCCAAATATTTTTTTTGCGCCCACCAACTCTGATATCAGTCTGCAAATTAGGTTAGGGTTATGTTCAGGTTTAGGGTTAGGTTTAGGGTTAGGGCTAAAGTTAGGGATTATGGTTAGGGTTAGGGTTAGGGTTCGTCTGGGTTCAGGTTAGGGTTAGGGTTAGATTTAGGGTTAGTGTTAGTTTTAGGGTTAGGGTTAGGGTTAAAGTTAGGGTTTGACTTCAGGGATAAACTAAAAGGATACCTCCTTGTGATGTTGACGAGAGAGGGAGAAGAAACTAAAAGACTGGCCCTTGTGTATATATATTTTTTTGTTTTTGTCGAAATCACAAGGGGTAAGCCTTGTATTTATATATTGTTGTTTTGTCTAAATTTGCAAGTGGTAAGCCTTAAATTGATATATTTTTGTTTTCATCAAAATCACAAAAATATATCATTACAAGGCTTAACCCTTGTGATTTTGAGAAAAACAACAATATGTCATTACAAGGCTTAGCCTATGTGATTTTCAGAAAAACAAAAATATATAAATACAAGGCTTACCCCCTTGTGATTTTGAGAAAAACAAAAATATATAAATACAAGGCTTAGCCGTCGTGATTTTGATGAAAATGTTTGGGGAAAAAACCAAGTAAATTTGTCTGGTCATATTAGAGTTGTGTCGGTAAATTTACTAGCAAAATATTTTTGCGCCCACCAACTCTGATCAGTCGGCAAATTGGATCCACACACCCCCAAAGAAAATGCCTTCGATACACCCCTGGCTCCACTGAACCTCCCCCAACTGACACCCTCTTCTCGGTCGATTAATCCCAACATTTGTTACATGTTTTGAATTGGAATAAATATATCATTACAAGGCTGAGCCCTTGATGAAAACAAAAGTATATAAATACAAGGCTTACCCCTTGTGATTTTGATGAAAACAAAAATATATAAATACAAAGCTTATCCCTTGTGATTTTGATGAAAATGTTTATGGAAAAACCAAGTAAATTTGTCTGGTCATATTAGAGTTGTGTCGGTAGATTAATTAGCCAAATATTTTTTTTCGCCCACCAACTCTGATATCAGTCTGCAAATTAGGTTAGGGTTATGTTCAGGTTTAGGGTTAGGTTTAGGGTTAGGGCTAAAGTTAGGGATTATGGTTAGGGTTAGGGTTAGGGTTCGGGTTCGGGTTCGGGTTAGGGTTAGGGTTAGATTTAGGGTTAGTGTTAGTGTTAGGGTTAGGGTTAGGGTTAAAGTTAGGGTTTGACTTCAGGGATAAACTAAAAGGATACCTCCTTGTGATGTTGACGAGAGAGGGAGAAGAAACTAAAAGACTGGCCCTTGTGTATATATATTTTTTTGTTTTTGTCGAAATCACAAGGGGTAAGCCTTGTATTTATATATTTTTGTTTTGTCTAAATTTACAAGTGGCAAGCCTTAAATTGATATATTTTTGTTTTCATCAAAATCACAAAAATATATCATTACAAGTCTTACCCCTTGTGATTTTGAGAAAAACAACAATATATCATTACAAGGCTTAGCCTATGTGATTTTCAGAAAAACAAAAATATATAAATACAAGGCTTACCCCTTGTGATTTTGATGAAAATGTTTATGGAAAAACCAAGTAAATTTGTCTGGTCATATTAGAGTTGTGTCGGTAGATTTATTAGCCAAATTTTTTTTTTGCGCCCACCAACTCTGATATCAGTCTGCAAATTAGGTTAGGGTTAGGTTTAGGGTTAGGGTTAGGTTCAGGGTTAGGGCTAAAGTTAGGGGTTAGGGTTAGGGTTAGGGTTAGGGTTAGGGTTCGGGTTCGGGTTCGGGTTAGGGTTAGATTTAGGGTTAGGGTTAGGGTTAGGGTTAGGGTTAAAGTTAGGGTTTGACTTTAGGGATAAACTAAAAGGATACCTCCTTGTGATGTTGACGAGAGAGGGAGAAGAAACTAAAAGACTGCCCCTTGTGTATATATATTTTTGTTTTTATCGAAATCACAAGGGGTAAGCCTTGTATTTATATATTTTTGTTTTTGTCTAAATTTACAAGTGGTAAGCCTTATATTGATATATTTTTGTTTTCATCAAAATCACAAAAATATATCATTACAAGGCTTAACCCTTGTGATTTTGAGAAAAACAACAATATGTCATTACAAGGCTTAGCCTATGTGATTTTCAGAAAAACAAAAATATATAAATACAAGGCTTACCCCCTTGTGATTTTGAGAAAAACAAAAATATATAAATACAAGGCTTAGCCGTCGTGATTTTGATGAAAATGTTTGGGGAAAAAACCAAGTAAATTTGTCTGGTCATATTAGAGTTGTGTCGGTAAATTTACTAGCAAAATATTTTTGCGCCAACCAACTCTGATCAGTCGGCAAATTGGATCCACACACCCCCAAAGAAAATGCCTTCGATACACCCCTGGATCCACTGAACCTCCCCCAACTGACACCCTCTTCTCGGTCGATTAATCCCAACATTTGTTACATGTTTTGAATTGGAATAAATATATCATTACAAGGCTTAGCCCTTGATGAAAACAAAAGTATATAAATACAAGACTTACCCCTTGTGATTTTGATGAAAACAAAAATATATAAATACAAAGGTTATCCCTTGTGATTTTGATGAAAATGTTTATGGAAAAACCAAATAAATTTGTCTGGTCATATTAGAGTTGTGTCGGTAGATTTATTAGCCAAATATTTTTTTTGCGCCCACCAACTCTGATATCAGTCTGCAAATTAGGTTAGGGTTATGTTCAGGTTTAGGGTTAGGTTTAGGGTTAGGGCTAAAGTTAGGGATTATGGTTAGGGTTAGGGTTAGGGTTCGGGTTCGGGTTCATGTGAGGGTTAGGGTTAGATTTAGGGTTAGGGTTAGTGTTAGGGTTAGGGTTAGGGTTAGGGTTAGGGTTTGACTTTAGGGATAAACTAAAAGGATACCTCCTTGTGATGTTGACGAGAGAGAGAGAAGAAACTAAAAGACTGCCCCTTGTGTATATATATATTTTTGTTTTTGTCGAAATCACAAGGGGTAAGCCTTGTATTTATATATTGTTGTTTTGTCTAAATTTGCAAGTGGTAAGCCTTAAATTGATATATTTTTGTTTTCATCAAAATCACAAAAATATATCATTACAAGGCTTACCCCTTGTGATTTTGAGAAAAACAACAATATATCATTACAAGGCTTAGCCTATGTGATTTTCAGAAAAACAAAAATATATAAATACAAGGCTTACCCCTTGTGATTTTGATGAAAATGTTTATGGAAAAACCAAGTAAATTTGTCTGGTCATATTAGAGTTGTGTCGGTAGATTTATTAGCCAAATTTTTTTTTTGCGCCCACCAACTCTGATATCAGTCTGCAAATTAGGTTAGGGTTAGGTTTAGGGTTAGGGTTAGGTTCAGGGTTAGGGCTAAAGTTAGGGGTTAGGGTTAGGGTTAGGGTTAGGGTTAGGGTTCGGGTTCGGGTTCGGGTTAGGGTTAGATTTAGCGTTAGGGTTAGGGTTAGGGTTAGGTTTAAAGTTAGGGTTTGACTTTGGGGATAAACTAAAAGGATACATCCTTGTGATGTTGACGAGAGAGGGAGAAGAAACTAAAAGACTGCCCCTTGTGTATATATATTTTTGTTTTTATCGAAATCACAAGGGTTAAGCCTTGTATTTATATATTTTTGTTTTTGTCTAAATTTACAAGTGGTAAGCCTTATATTGATATATTTTTGTTTTCATCAAAATCACAAAAATATATCATTACAAGGCTTAACCCTTGTGATTTTGAGAAAAACAACAATATGTCATTACAAGGCTTAGCCTATGTGATTTTCAGAAAAACAAAAATATATAAATACAAGGCTTACCCCCTTGTGATTTTGAGAAAAACAAAAATATATAAATACAAGGCTTAGCCGTCGTGATTTTGATGAAAATGTTTGGGGAAAAAACCAAGTAAAGTTGTCTGGTCATATTAGAGTTGTGTCGGTAAATTTACTAGCAAAATATTTTTGCGCCAACCAACTCTGATCAGTCGGCAAATTGGATCCACACACCCCCAAAGAAAATGCCTTCGATATACCCCTGGATCCACTGAACCTCCCCCAACTTACACCCTCTTCTCGGTCGATTAATCCCAACATTTGTTACATGTTTTGAATTGGAATACATATATCATTACAAGGCTTAGCCCTTGATGAAAACAAAAGTATATAAATACAATACTTACCCCTTGTGATTTTGATGAAAACAAAAATATATAAATACAAAGGTTATCCCTTGTGATTTTGATGAAAATGTTTATGGAAAAACCAAGTAAATTTGTCTGGTCATATTAGAGTTGTGTCGGTAGATTTATTAGCCAAATATTTTTTTTGCGCCCACCAACTCTGATATCAGTCTGCAAATTAGGTTAGGGTTATGTTCAGGTTTAGGGTTAGGTTTAGGGTTAGGGCTAAAGTTAGGGATTATGGTTAGGGTTAGGGTTAGGGTTCGGGTTCGGGTTCGGGTTAGGGTTAGGGTTAGATTTAGGGTTAGTGTTAGTGTTAGGGTTAGGGTTAGGGTTAAAGTTAGGGTTTGACTTCAGGGATAAACTAAAAGGATACCTCCTTGTGATGTTGACGAGAGAGGGAGAAGAAACTAAAAGACTGCCCCTTGTGTATATATATATTTTTGTTTTTGTCGAAATCACAAGGGGTAAGCCTTGTATTTATATATTTTTGTTTTGTCTAAATTTACAAGTGGTAAGCCTTAAATTGATATATTTTTGTTTTCATCAAAATCACAAAAATATATCATTACAAGTCTTACCCCTTGTGATTTTGAGAAAAACAACAATATATCATTACAAGGCTTAGCCTATGTGATTTTCAGAAAAACAAAAATATATAAATACAAGGCTTACCCCTTGTGATTTTGATGAAAATGTTTATGGAAAAACCAAGTAAATTTGTCTGGTCATATTAGAGTTGTGTCGGTAGATTTATTAGCCAAATTTTTTTTTTGCGCCCACCAACTCTGATATCAGTCTGCAAATTAGGTTAGGGTTAGGTTTAGGGTTAGGGTTAGGTTCAGGGTTAGGGCTAAAGTTAGGGGTTAGGGTTAGGGTTAGGGTTAGGGTTAGGGTTCGGGTTCGGGTTCGGGTTAGGGTTAGATTTAGGGTTAGGGTTAGGGTTAGGGTTAGGGTTAAAGTTAGGGTTTGACTTTAGGGATAAACTAAAAGGATACCTCCTTGTGATGTTGACGAGAGAGGGAGAAGAAACTAAAAGACTGCCCCCTTGTGTATATATATTTTTGTTTTTATCGAAATCACAAGGGGTAAGCCTTGTATTTATATATTTTTGTTTTTGTCTAAATTTACAAGTGGTAAGCCTTATATTGATATATTTTTGTTTTCATCAAAATCACAAAAATATATCATTACAAGGCTTACCCCTTGTGATTTTGAGAAAAACAACAATATATCATTACAAGGCTTAGCCTATGTGATTTTCAGAAAAACAAAAATATATAAATACAAGGCTTACCCCCTTGTGATTTTGAGAAAAACAAAAATATATAAATACAAGGCTTAGCCGTCGTGATTTTGATGAAAATGTTTGGGGAAAAACCAAGTAAAGTTGTCTGGTCATATTAGAGTTGTGTCGGTAAATTTACTAGCAAAAATATTTTTGCGCCAACCAACTCTGATCAGTCGGCAAATTGGATCCACACACCCCCAAAGAAAATGCCTTCGATACACCACTGGCTCCACTGAACCTCCCCCAACTTACACCCTCTTCTCGGTCGATTAATCCCAACATTTGTTACATGTTTTGAATTGGAATAAATATATCATTACAAGGCTTAGCCCTTGATGAAAACAAAAGTATATAAATACAAGACTTACCCCTTGTGATTTTGATGAAAACAAAAATATATAAATACAAAGGTTATCCCTTGTGATTTTGATGAAAATGTTTATGGAAAAACCAAATAAATTTGTCTGGTCATATTAGAGTTGTGTCGGTAGATTTATTAGCCAAATATTTTTTTTGCGCCCACCAACTCTGATATCAGTCTGCAAATTAGGTTAGGGTTATGTTCAGGTTTAGGGTTAGGTTTAGGGTTAGGGCTAAAGTTAGGGGTTAGGGTTAGGGTTAGGGTTCGGGTTCGGGTTAAGGTTAGGGTTAGGGTTAGATTTAGGGTTAGTGTTAGGGTTAGGGTTAGGGTTAAAGTTAGGGTTTGAGTTTAGGGATAAACTAAAGGGATACCTCCTTGTGATGTTGACGAGAGAGGAGAAGAAACCAAAAGACTGCCCTTGTGTATATATATATTTTTGTTTTGTCGAAATCACAAGGGTAAGCCTTGTATTTATATATTGTTGTTTTGTTAAATGCAAGTGGTAAGTTTTAATTGATATATTTTTGTTTTCATCAAAATCACAAAATATATCATTACAAGGCTTACCCTTGTGATTTTGAGAAAACAACAATATATCATTACAAGGCTTAGCCTATGTGATTTTCAGAAAACAAAAATATATAAATACAAGGCTTACCCTTGTGATTTTGATGAAAATGTTTATGGAAAAACCAAGTAAATTTGTCTGGTCATATTAGAGTTGTGTCGGTAGATTTATTAGCCAATTTTTTTTTTTGCGCCCACCAACTCTGATATCAGTCTGCAAATTAGGTTAGGGTTAGGTTTAGGGTTAGGGTTAGGTTCAGGGTTAGGGCTAAAGTTAGGGGTTAGGGTTAGGGTTAGGGTTAGGGTTAGGTTCGGGTTCGGGTTCGGGTTAGGGTTAGATTTAGCGTTAGGGTTAGGGTTAGGGTTAGGTTTAAAGTTAGGGTTTGACTTTGGGGATAAACTAAAAGGATACATCCTTGTGATGTTGACGAGAGGGAGAAGAAACTAAAGACTGCCCCTTGTGTATATATATTTTTGTTTTTATCGAAATCACAAGGGTTAAGCCTTGTATTTATATATTTTTGTTTTTGTCTAAATTTACAAGTGGTAAGCCTTATATTGATATATTTTTGTTTTCATCAAAATCACAAAAATATATCATTACAAGGCTTAACCCTTGTGATTTTGAGAAAAACAACAATATGTCATTACAAGGCTTAGCCTATGTGATTTTCAGAAAAACAAAAATATATAAATACAAGGCTTACCCCCTTGTGATTTTGAGAAAAACAAAAATATATAAATACAAGGCTTAGCCGTCGTGATTTTGATGAAAATGTTTGGGGAAAAAACCAAGTAAAGTTGTCTGGTCATATTAGAGTTGTGTCGGTAAATTTACTAGCAAAATATTTTTGCGCCAACCAACTCTGATCAGTCGGCAAATTGGATCCACACACCCCCAAAGAAAATGCCTTCGATATACCCCTGGATCCACTGAACCTCCCCCAACTTACACCCTCTTCTCGGTCGATTAATCCCAACATTTGTTACATGTTTTGAATTGGAATACATATATCATTACAAGGCTTAGCCCTTGATGAAAACAAAAGTATATAAATACAATACTTACCCCTTGTGATTTTGATGAAAACAAAAATATATAAATACAAAGGTTATCCCTTGTGATTTTGATGAAAATGTTTATGGAAAAACCAAGTAAATTTGTCTGGTCATATTAGAGTTGTGTCGGTAGATTTAATAGCCAAATATTTTTTTGCGCCCACCAACTCTGATATCAGTCTGCAAATTAGGTTATGTTTAGGTTCAGGGTTAGGGTTAGGTTTAGGGTTAGGGCTAAAGTTAGGGATTAGGGTTAGGGTTAGGGTTCGGGTTCGGGTTCGGGTTAGGGTTAGGGTTAGATTTAGGGTTAGTGCTAGTGTTAGGGTTAAGGTTAGGGTTAAAGTTAGGGTTTGACTTTAGGGATAAACTAAAAGGATACCTCCGTGTGATGTTGACGAGAGAGGGAGAAGAAACTAAAAGACTGCCCCTTGTGTATATATATTTTTTTGTTTTTGTCGAAATCACAAGGGGTAAGCCTTGTATTTATATATTTTTGTTTTGTCTAAATTTACAAGTGGTAAGCCTTAAATTGATATATATTTGTTTTCATCAAAATCACAAAAATGTATCGTTACAAGGCTTACCCCTTGTGATTTTGAGAAAAACAACAATATATCATTACAAGGCTTAGCCTATGTGATTTTTAGAAAAACAAAAATATATAAATACAAGGCTTACCCCCATGTGATTTTGATGAAAACAAAAATATATAAATACAAGGCTTGCCCCTTGTGATTTTGATGAAAATGTTTGTGGAAAAACCAAATAAATTTGTGTGGTCATATTAGAGTTGTGTCGGTAAATTTATTAGCCAAATATTTTTTTGCGCCCACCAACGCTGATATCAGTCTGCAAATTAGGTTAGGGTTAGGGTTAGGTTTAGGGTTAGGGCTAAAGTTAGGGGTTAGGGTTAGGGTTAGGGTTAGGGTTAGGGTTAGGGTTCGGGTTCGGGTTCGGGTTCGGGTTAGGGTTATGGTTAGGGTTAGATTTAGGGTTAGGGTTAGTGTTAGGGTTAGGGCTAGGGTTAAAGTTAGGGTTTGACTTTAGGGATAAACTAAAAGGATACCTCCTTGTGATGTTGACGAGAGAGGGAGAAGAAACTAAAAGACTGCCCCTTGTGTATATATATTTTTGTTTTTATCGAAATCTCAAGAGGTTAGCCTTGTATTTATATATGTTTGTTTTTGTCTAAATTTACAAGTGGTAAGCCTTAAATTGATATATTTTTGTTTTCATCAAAATCACAAAAATATATCATTACAAGGCTTACCCCTTGTGATTTTGAGAAAAACAACAATATATCATTACAAGGCTTAGCCTATATGATTTTCAGAAAAACAAAAATATATAAATACAAGGCTCACCTCCATGTGATTTTGATGAAAACAAAAATATATAATTACAAGGCTTAGCCTATGTGATTTTTAGAAAAACAAAAATATATAAATACAAGGCTTACCCCCATGTGATTTTGATGAAAACAAAAATATATAAATACAAGGCTTACCCCTTGTGATTTTGATGAAAATGTTTGTGGAAAATCAAATAAATTTGTCTGGTCATATTAGAGTTGTGTCGGTAAGTTTATTAGCCAAATATTTTTTTGCGCCCACCAACGCTGATATCAGTCTGCAAATTAGGTTAGGGATACGGTTAGGTTTAGGGTTAGGGTTAGGTTTAGTGTTAGGGCTAAAGTTAGGGGTTAGGGTTAGGGTTAGGGTTAGGGTTAGGGTTAGGGTTAGGGTTAGGGTTCGGGTTCGGGTTCGGGTTCGGGTTAGGGTTAGGGTTAGGGTTAGATTTAGGGTTAGGGTTAGTGTTAGGGTTAGGGCTAGGGTTAAAGTTAGGGTTTGACTTCAGGGATAAACTAAAAGGATACCTCCCTGTGATGTTGACGAGAGAGGGAGAAGAAACTAAGACTGCCCCTTGTGTATATATATTTTTTTTTATCGAAATCACAAGGGGTTAGCCTTGTATTTATATATTTTTGTTTTTGTCTAAATTTACAAGTGGTAAGCCTTATATTGATATATTTTTGTTTTCATCAAAATCACAAAAATATATCATTACAAGGCTTACCCCTTGTGATTTTGAGAAAAACAACAATATATCATTACAAGGCTTAGCCTATATGATTTTCAGAAAAACAAAAATATATAAATACAAGGCTCACCCCCATGTGATTTTGATGAAAACAAAAATATATAAATACAAGGCTTACCCCTTGTGATTTTGATGTAAATGTTTGGGGAAAACCAAGTAAATTTGTCTGGTCATATTAGAGTTGTGTCAGTAAATTTATTAGCCAAATATTTTTTTGCGCCCACCAACTCTGATATCAGTCTGCAAATTAGGTTAGGGTTAGGTTTAGGGTTAGGGTTAGGTTTAGGATTAGGCTTAGGGCTAAAGTTTAGGGTTAGGGTTAGGGTTAGGGTTAGGGTTAGGGTTAAAGTTAGGGTTTGACTTTAGGGATAAACCAAAAGGATACCTCCTTGTGATGTTGACGAGAGAGGAGAAGAAACCTAAAGACTGCCCGTTGTGTATATAAATTTGTGTTTTATCGAAATCACAAGGGTAAGCCTTGTATTTATATATTTTGTTTTGTCAAAATTTACAAGTGGTAAGCCTTATATTGATATATTTTTGTTTTCATCAAAATCACAAAATATATCATTACAAGGCTTACCCTTGTGATTTTGAGAAAACAACAATATATCATTACAAGGCTTAGCCTATGTGATTTTTAGAAAAACAAAAATATATAAATACAAGGCTTACCCCCATGTGATTTTGATGAAAACAAAAATATATAAATACAAGGCTTACCCCTTGTGATTTTGATGAAAATGTTTGTGGAAAATCAAATAAATTTGTCTGGTCAGATTAGAGTTGTGTCGGTAAGTTTATTAGCCAAATATTTGTTTGCGCCCACCAACTCTGATATCAGTCTGCAAATTAGGTTAGGGTTAGGGTTAGGTTTAGGGTTAGGGTTAGGTTTTGGGTTAGGGCTAAAGTTAGGGGTTAGGGTTAGGGTTAGGGTTAGGGTTAGGGTTAGGGTTCGGGTTCGGGTTCGGGTTCGGGTTAGGGTTAGGGTTAGGGTTAGATTTAGGGTTAGGGTTAGTGTTAGGGTTAGGGCTAGGGTTAAAGTTAGGGTTTGACTTTAGGGATAAACTAAAAGGATACCTCCCTGTGATGTTGACGAGAGAGGGAGAAGAAACTAAAAGACTGCCCCTTGTATATATATATTTTGTTTTATCGAAATCTCAAGAGGTTAGCCTTGTATTTATATATGTTTGTTTTTGTCTAAATTTACAAGTGGTAAGCCTTAAATTGATATATTTTTGTTTTCATCAAAATCACAAAAATATATCATTACAAGGCTTACCCCTTGTGATTTTGAGAAAAACAACAACATATCATTACAAGGCTTAGCCTATATGATTTTCAGAAAAACAAAAATATATAAATACAAGGCTCACCTCCATGTGATTTTGATGAAAACAAAAATATATAATTACAAGGCTTACCCCTTGTGATTTTGATGTAAATGTTTTTTGGGGAAAACCAAGTAAATTTGTCTGGTCATATTAGAGTTGTGTCGGTAAATTTACTAGCAAAATATTTTTGCGCCAACCAACTCTGATCAGTCGGCAAATTGGATCCACACACCCCCAAAGAAAATGCCTTCGATATACCCCTGGATCCACTGAACCTCCCCCAACTTACACCCTCTTTTCGGTCGATTAATCCCAACATTTGTTACATGTTTTGAATTGGAATACATATATCATTACAAGGCTTAGCCCTTGATGAAAACAAAAGTATATAAATACAAGTCTTACCCCTTGTGATTTTGATGAAAACAAAAATATATAAATACAAAGGTTATCCCTTGTGATTTTGATGAAAATGTTTATGGAAAAACCAAATAAATTTGTCTGGTCATATAAGAGTTGTGTCGGTAGATTTAATAGCAAAATATTTTTTTGCGCCCACCAACTCTGATATCAGTCTGCAAATTAGGTTAGGGTTAGGTTCAGGGTTAGGGTTAGGTTTAGGGTTAGGGCTAAAGATAGGGATTAGGGTTAGGGTTAGGGTTAGGGTTCGGGTTCGGGTTCGGGTTAGGGTTAGGGTTAGATTTAGGGTTAGTGCTTGTGTTAGGGTTAGGGTTAGGGTTAAAGTTAGGGTTTGACTTTAGGGATAAACTAAAAGGATACCTCCTTGTGATGTTGACGAGAGAGGGAGAAGAAACTAAAAGACTGCCCCTTGTGTATATATATATTTTTGTTTTTGTCGAAATCACAAGGGGTAAGCCTTGTATTTATATATTTTTGTTTTGTCTAAATTTACAAGTGGTAAGCCTTAAATTGATATATTTTTGTTTTCATCAAAATCACAAAATATATCATTACAAGGCTTTACCCTTGTGATTTTGAGAAAACAACAATATATCATTACAAGGCTTAGCCTATGTGATTTTTAGAAAACAAAATATATAAATACAAGGCTTACCCCCATGTGATTTTGATGAAAACAAAAATATATAAATACAAGGCTTACCCCTTGTGATTTTGATGAAAATGTTTGTGGAAAATCAAATAAATTTGTCTGGTCATATTAGAGTTGTGTCGGTAAGTTTATTAGCCAAATATTTTTTTGCGCCCACCAACGCTGATATCAGTCTGCAAATTAGGTTAGGGATAGGTTTAGGGTTAGGGTTAGGTTTAGGGTTAGGCCTAAAGTTAGGGTTAGGGTTAGGGTTAGGGTTAGGGTTCGGGTTAGGGTTAGGGTTAGGGTTCGGGCCCGGGTTCTGCCTCGGGTTAGGTTAGGGTTAGGGGTTAGATTTAGGGTTAGGGTTAGTGAAGTTAGGGCTAGGTTGTGTTAGGGTTTGACTTTAGGGATAAACTAAAAGGATACCTCCCTGTGATGTTGACGAGAGAGGGAGAAGAAACTAAAAGACTGCCCCTTGTGTATATATATTTTTGTTTTTATCGAAATCACAAGGGGTTAGCCTTGTATTTATATATGTTTGTTTTTGTCTAAATTTACAAGTGGTAAGCCTTATATTGATATATTTTTGTTTTCATCAAAATCACAAAAATATATCATTACAAGGCTTACCCCTTGTGATTTTGAGAAAAACAACAATATATCATTACAAGGCTTAGCCTATATGATTTTCAGAAAAACAAAAATATATAAATACAAGGCTCACCCCCATGTGATTTTGATGAAAACAAAAATATATAAATACAAGGCTTACCCCTTGTGATTTTGATGTAAATGTTTGGGGAAAACCAAGTAAATTTGTCTGGTCATATTAGAGTTGTGTCAGTAAATTTATTAGCCAAATATTTTTTTGCGCCCACCAACTCTGATATCAGTCTGCAAATTAGGTTAGGGTTAGGTTTAGGGTTAGGGTTAGGTTTAGGGTTAGGGCTAAAGTTAGGGTTAGGGTTAGGGTTAGGGTTAGGGTTCGGGTTAGGGTTAAAGTTAGGGTTTGACTTTAGGGATAAACTAAAAGGATACCTCCTTGTGATGTTGACGAGAGAGGGAGAAGAAACTAAAAGACTGCCCGTTGTGTATATAAATTTGTGTTTTTATCGAAATCACAAGGGGTAAGCCTTGTATTTATATATTTTTGTTTTTGTCTAAATTTACAAGTGGTAAGCCTTATATTGATATATTTTTGTTTTCATCAAAATCACAAAAATATATCATTACAAGGCTTACCCCTTGTGATTTTGAGAAAAACAACAATATATCATTACAAGGCTTAGCCTATGTGATTTTCAGAAAAACAAAAATATATAAATACAAGGCTTACCCCCATGTGATTTTGATGAAAACAAAAATATATAAATACAAGGCTTACCCCTTGTGATTTTGATGAAAATGTTTGTGGAAAATCAAATAAATTTGTCTGGTCAGATTAGAGTTGTGTCGGTAAGTTTATTAGCCAAATATTTTTTTGCGCCCACCAACGCTGATATCAGTCTGCAAATTAGGTTAGGGATACGGTTAGGTTTAGGGTTAGGGTTAGGTTTAGGGTTAGGGCTAAAGTTAGGGGTTAGGGTTAGGGTTAGGGTTAGGGTTAGGGTTAGGGTTAGGGTTAGGGTTAGGGTTCGGGTTCGGGTTCGGGTTCGGGTTAGGGTTAGGGTTAGGGTTAGATTTAGGGTTAGGGTTAGTGTTAGGGTTAGGGCTAGGGTTAAAGTTAGGGTTTGACTTTAGGGATAAACTAAAAGGATACCTCCTTGTGATGTTGACGAGAGAGGGAGAAGAAACTAAAAGACTGCCCCTTGTGTATATATATTTTTGTTTTTATCGAAATCACAAGGGGTTAGCCTTGTATTTATATATGTTTGTTTTTGTCTAAATTTACAAGTGGTAAGCCTTAAATTGATATATTTTTGTTTTCATCAAAATCACAAAAATATATCATTACAAGGCTTACCCCTTGTGATTTTGAGAAAAACAAAAATATATCATTACAAGGCTTAGCCCATGTGATTTTCAGAAAAACAAAAATATATAAATACAAGGCTTACCCCCCATGTGATTTTGATGAAAACAAAAATATATAAATACAAAGCTTACCCCTTGTGATTTTGATGTAAATGTTTGGGGAAAAACCAAGTAAATTTGTCTGGTCATATTAGAGTTATGTCGGTAAATTTATTAGCCAAATATTTTTTTGCGCCCACCAACTCTGATATCAGTCTGCAAATTAGGTTAGGGTTAGGTTTAGGGTTAGGGTTAGGTTTACGGTTAGGGCTAAAGTTAGGGGTTAGGGTTAGGGTTAGGGTTAGGGTTAGGGTTAGGGTTAGGGTTAGGGTTTGACTTTAGGGATAAACTAAAAGGATACCTCCTTGTGATGTTGACGAGAGAGGGAGAAGAAACTAAAAGACTGCCCGTTGTGTATATAAATTTGTGTTTTTATCGAAATCACAAGGGGTAAGCCTTGTATTTATATATTTTTGTTTTTGTCTAAATTTACAAGTGGTAAGCCTTATATTGATATATTTTTGTTTTCATCAAAATCACAAAAATATATCATTACAAGGCTTACCCCTTGTGATTTTGAGAAAAACAACAATATATCATTACAAGGCTTAGCCTATGTGATTTTCAGAAAAACAAAAATATATAAATACAAGGCTTACCCCCTTGTGATTTTGAGAAAAACAAAAATATATAAATACAAGGCTTACCCGTCGTGATTTTGATGAAAATGTTTGGGGAAAAAACCAAGTAAATTTGTCTGGTCATATTAGAGTTGTGTCGGTAAATTTACTAGCAAAATATTTTTGCGCCAACCAACTCTGATCAGTCGGCAAATTGGATCCACACACCCCCAAAGAAAATGCCTTCGATACACCCCTGGATCCACTGAACCTCCCCCAACTGACACCCTCTTCTCGGTCGATTAATCCCAACATTTGTTACATGTTTGGATTGGAATAAATATATCATTACAAGGCTTAGCCCTTGATGAAAACAAAAGTATATAAATACAAGACTTACCCCTTGTGATTTTGATGAAAACAAAAATATATAAATACAAATGTTATCCCTTGTGATTTTGATGAAAATGTTTATGGAAAAACCAAGTAAATTTGTCTGGTCATATTAGAGTTGTGTCGGTAGATTTATTAGCCAACAATTTTTTTTGCGGCCACCAACTCTGATATCAGTCTGCAAATTAGGTTAGGGTGAGGGTGAGGGTTAGGTTCAGGGTTAAGGTTAGGTTTAGGGTTAGGGCTAAAGTTAGGGATTAGGGTTAGGGTTAGGGTTAGGGTTAGATTAAGGGTTAGGGTTAGTGTTAGGGTTAGGGTTAATGTTAGGGTTAGGGTTAGGGTTAGGGTTAGGTTTAGGGTTTAACTTTAGGGATAAACTAAAAGGATACCTCCTTGTGATGTTGACGAGCGAGGGAGAAGAAACTAAAAGACTGCCCCTTGTGTATATATATTTTTGTTTTTGTCTAAATTTAGAAGTGGTAAGCCTTATATTGATATATTTTTGTTTTCATCAAAATCACAAAAATATATCATTACAAGGCTTACCCCTTGTGATTTTTAAAAAAACTAAAATATATAAATACAAAGCTTACCCCCATGTGATTTTGATCAAAAATATATAATTAGAAAGCTTATCCCTTGTGATTTTGATGAAAATGTTTGGGGAAAAACCAAGTAAATTTGTTCAGCCATAATTATTAGAGTTGTGTCGGTAAATTTATTAGCCAAATATTTTTGCGCCCACCAACTCTGATATCAGTCTGCAAATTAGGTTAGGGTTAGGGTTAGGGTTAGGTTTAGGTTAAAGTTAGGGGTTAGGGTTAGGGTTAGGGTTAGGGTTAGGGTTGGGGTTAGGGTTAAAGTTAGGGGTTAGGGTTAGGGTTAGGGTTAGGGTTAGGGCATGCATCGGGCAAGCTCGGTGGTTGAGAGGTTAAGACGTCTGCACTAGTATAAAGCAGGAGGTCGTGGGTTCGCCTGTGTAGTTTTTTCACAGACACTCGGAAAGCACTGAGTATGCAGTGCTATACACACGTCGGTTAAGGGCAAAATTAAATGAATTGTTTGTCTCCCGACGGAAGAATTTCACCAAAATAATAGTAATAATTTTTTTTCTCAAAACTAATTTCTGCAGAAAGTTAGTCAGAGGTAATGACCAGGCATTGGGGAGCGTTGAATCTTCTAGGCGAACCCAGCGTGATAACCACCTTAGCACCCTTCTGGGGGAATCGGCAGACCCCCGGTCCCTCCTTTACTTTCCCGCACCGTAACCAACTATCGAATAGGGGAGAGACATGGCGGCCCCCAAACCGTTGCTGCTGCCGCAGCTGCCATGTCCCTGAATTAGGTCTGTTCTAGGGCTTCGAACCGGTGCGTCCCAGCTCTGGAAGTCCCGCGATTGACACTTCCAGTGGTCCGGCCAACGTGCTGCGCCATCTGGACCATGTTGGTATTAGATAGGTTAAATTAAACCTACTTAAATAAAGGGTTTGATTGTATCGCTACACAATAAAAGAGAAAAAAAAAAAAAACGGGACTCGAACTGGGATCGCCTGCACGAATGTCAATCGTCTAATCCATTAGACCATGGCGCTTGCTTTGACTGTTTGCAGTAAAAGGAGATTCAACGTCGTACGCGAAGGAAAAATAAAGGGGCTGTCCAACAACAATGGTTTCCACACGTACACATGTGTATAGTGAACTCTTTAACAAAAGGGACAATAGATCCTCAGTCAGAACAATTGAGGAGAACAAAAGGAGGTCCTTGGTCAACACCAATTAATCTCGAACCGTGATCCAACATGATAATTCAGTGGAGCCCACTGTTATGTGTTCTTATCCCAACCCTTCCCCCAAAAAAAATAAAAATAAAAGGAACAAATAAAACAAAACCAAAACAATTAAAAGACAAGAGTTACTTCAGGAGATATTAGTTTTTATAATATATAATTAAAATAACATAATGTGCTAAACTCAATACATTAACTTCCGGTTCAGTCATCCCATATAATTTTAAATTCTTCCAACCGTAAGTTTTTTTTTTTTCAAAACTAATTTCTGCAGAAAGTTAGTCAGAGGTAATGACCAGGCATTGGGGAGCGTTGAATCTTCTAGGCGAACCCAGCGTGATAACCACCTTAGCACCCTTCTGGGGGAATCGGCAGACCCCCGGTCCCTCCTTTACTTTCCCGCACCGTAACCAACTATCGAATAGGGGAGAGACATGGGGGCCCCCAAACCGTTGCTGCTGCCGCAGATGCCATGTCCCTGAGTTAGGTCTGTTCTAGGGTTTCGAACCGGTGCGTCCCAGCTCTGGAAGTCCCGCGATTGACACTTCCAGTGGTCCGGCCAACGTGCTGCGCCATCTCGACCATGTTGGTATTAGACAGGTTAAATTAAACCTACTGAAATAAAGGGTTTGATTGTATCGCTACACAATAAAAGAGAGAAAAAAAACAGACGGGACTCGAACTGGGATCGCCTGCACGGATGTCAATCATCTAATCCATTAGACCACGGCGCTTCCCTTGACTGTTAGCAATAAAAGGAGATGCAACTTCGTACGCGATGGAAAAATAAAGGGGCTGTCCAACAACAATGGTTTCCACACGTACACATGTGTATAGTGAACTCTTTAACAAAAGGGACAATAGATCCTCGGTCAGAACAATTGAGGAGAACAAAAGGAGGTCCTTGGTCAACACCAATTAATCTCGAACCGTGATCCAACATGACAATTCAGTGGAGCCCGTGGTTATGTGTTCTTATCCCACCCCTTCCCAAAAAAATAAATAAATAAAAGGAACAAACAAAACAAAACCAAAACAATTAAAAGACAAGAGTTACTTCAGGAGATATGAGTTTTTATAATATATAATTAAAATAACATAATGTGCTAAACTCAATACATTAACTTCCGGTTCAGTCATCCCATAAAATTTGTAATTCTTCCAACCGTAAGTTTTTTTTTTTCAAAACTAATTTCTGCAGAAAGTTAGTCAGAGGTAATGACCAGGCATTGGGGAGCGTTGAATCTTCTAGGCGAACCCAGCGTGATAACCACCTTAGCACCCTTCTGGGGGAATCGGCAGACCCCCGGTCCCTCCTTTACTTTCCCGCACCGTAACCAACTATCGAATAGGGGAGAGACATGGCGGCCCCCAAACCGTTGCTGCTGCCGCAGCTGCCATGTCCCTGAATTAGGTCTGTTCTAGGGCTTCGAACCGGTGCGTCCCAGCTCTGGAAGTCCCGCGATTGACACTTCCAGTGGTCCGGCCAACGTGCTGCGCCATCTGGACCATGTTGGTATTAGACAGGTTAAATTAAACCTACTTAAATAAAGGGTTTGATTGTATCGCTACACAAGGATTTTTTTTTAAAAACAGACGGGACTCGAACTGGGATCGCCTGCACGGATGTCAATCGTTTAATCCATTAGACCACGGCGCTTCCCTTGACTGTTAGCAATAAAAGGAGATTCATCTTTGTTCGCGATGGAAAAATAAAGGGGCTGTCCAACAACAATGGTTTCCACACGTACACATGTGTATAGTGAACTCTTTAACAAAAGGGACAATAGATCCTCGGTCAGAACAATTGAGGAGAACAAAATGGGGTCCTTGGTCAACAGCAATTAATCTCGAACCGTGATCCAACGTGATAATTCAGTGGAGCCCATGGTTATGGGTTCTTATCCCACCCCTTCCCAAAAAAATAAATAAATAAAAGGAACAAACAAAACAAAACCAAAACAATTAAAAGACAAGAGTTACTTCAGGAGATATGAGTTTTTATAATATATAATTAAAATAACATAATGTGCTAAACTCAATACATTAACTTCCGGTTCAGTCATCCCATATAATTTTAAATTCTTCCAACCGTAAGTTCCGGTTCAATCACGTGACGTCATTCATACTTCACAAAATATTCCCTCATAATATGGGTGTCAATTGTGCCAAATTTGGTAAAATTCTGTCTAATGTTTTCTCAAGATAGCAAAAAGTGATTTTTTAAACCTGCCGCTCGAGAGCGCCACAACTACATGTTAAGGTCTAAGTATATGTGTTAAGTTTTAAGGTGCTGTGAACTCAGCAACTATCCTTTTTTTGTTGGATATGTCTCACTGAGAAGGAGAAGACTGGAGGTATTGAGTTTGTAGAAAACAAACTCAGGGTGTTCGAGTGTGCATCATATGTGATGACGTCATCACCTAAAGTTGTTAAAAGACAAGAGTTACTTCAGGAGATATGTTTTCATAATATATAATTAAAATAACATATAATGTGATATTCTGAATACATTAACTTCCGGTTCAGTCATCCCATTCTTCCAACCGTAAGTTCTGGTTCAATCATTTTACGTCATTCATACTTCACAAAAGTTTTCCTCATACTATGGGTGTCAATTGTGCCAAATTTGGTAAAAATATGTCTAATGTTTCCTCAAGATAGCAAAAAGTGACTTTTTAAAACCTGCCGTCAGAGGGCGCTGTTAAGAGCGATGACAGCATTATTATAGAGAGTTAAACAAAATTTTAAAATATATATATATATATAAAACAAACATCCAACAGGACTAAAAGATTGACTCAAAATTAAGGTTAGAGTTAAAACAATAATTAAGAAAAAATTTAAAAGACAGCACTGTTAAAATTCAGCTAATAGAGAACTTTTAAATTTGGAAAGTGACTCATACTGTCTCTGTGTACTTCTCAACTTGTTCCATCCCAAGGTCCCTTGATATTGGAAGGTGCGATATCCTGCATTAGTCTTAGGAACAAATGACATGCATAATGAGCCGTTGGACAGTGACCGGGTGCCAATTGAATGACTTGGTATTTCAAAGCGAGAGTTAAGATAGTTCGGGTTTAATTTATTAACACATTTGTAAACTTCACACATTCTGTTATAATGCCAGCGTAGAGCATGGAGGAGTCTGTTTTCTTCCTCCATGCGTAGAGGGAGAGCAGTCCATGACAGGGCCTCATGAAGTTCGGCAATAGAAGTCCTATAATCAGCGCAGCACTGAGGATCTCTCTGGCAAGGCGATTGTGTAATTTGACAATCTTCTCAGAATTACCGTTTGAACAACTGGACCACGCAACGCTACAGTAATCGAACAAAGGCAAGACCATGGCGCTACTAAGCATTTTAAATGTGGAAGGAGGGAGGCAAGGTTTGGCAGAACGTCGAAGAAATCCAATTTTATTTGAGATTTTCTTAGCGATGTAGTCAATTTGTTCGGACCAGGATAGACATTCGTCTAGCACTACCCCGAGGTACTTATAAACTTTGGCGCGCTCAATGACGTCACCATTCAAAGTGATTTGAATGTCATCAAATGAGATAATCGTCGGCAAGTACCAAGGAGCATGACCTTAGTTTTGCTAACGTTCAAAGTAAGTTTATGTTCATGTAACCACTTACTCACTTGCTCCAGGCCTATAGTCATGTCCTTGATAAATGCCGATGATGTTCCGGTGAACATTATTATTGTATCATCTGCATACATATTTATTTTACATTGAGGAACGGTTATACTTGTAGGAAGGGAGTTAATATAAATAGTAAAGAGCAAAGGCCCCAGGATAGAGCCTTAGGGAACTCCAACCCTAACACTGGCTACATAAGATAGAACACCGTCTGTGTGTGTGGCTTGTATTCTACCACTTAAGTACGATTCAAACCAAGTAAGTTCTAGGCCTATGACTCGGCAGTTCTGCAATATTGATAATAAAATTTGATGGTCAACAGTGTCAAATGCTTTTTTTAGGTCCAGGAAAATTGCACCTGTCACACTACCTAAGTCCATATTATGCAGAATAAAATCGGCAACATCTAGCACTGTTGTCTGGGTCGAATAGTGCGGTCTGAACCCCGATTGCTGATCTGCAAAGAAATTGTTCTTACCAAGAAAATTGCGCAGTTGGTTATTAACAGCCTTTTCCAAAACCTTAGAAACAAGAGGGAGAACTGAGATGGGTCTGTAGTTAGTGATCTGATCCCGATCACCACCTTTAAAAATTGGCGTGAGTCTGGCTATTTTCCATTTCTGTGGAACAATACCCGAAAACAAAGATCTGTTTATTAAATATGCAAGCGACGGACATATGGCCGGACAAGCAGCTTTTAGTAGCCTACAGGATATACCGTCTACCCCTGTTGCTACGGATGGATCCATTTCCTTAATTTGTTTTTGAACAAAGGTGACTGTAATTGGAGAAAATGAAAAGTTTTCTGCGTTGTCACCTGTGCCAGTTGGTGGAGAGTTTTCTCCAAGCGGTGGAACGTCCTGAAACGCTTCAGCAAGGTCTGCACCAATATTTACAAAGAAATTATTAAAGTTGTTGGCTAAAGAGAGCTTGTTTGAACAAGATGGTAGAGAAATATTGTTTTTCTTTGAGCTCGCTTCCTTAGCCAGAGACCACAATTTCTTGGGATTGCAACGACTGTTGCTTATTTCACCTTCATAATAATTTCTTTTTAGAAATTTCGCCAAATTATTGGCCTGATTTCGTAATTGGCTAGCAACAAGCCAATCCTCGTGTTTGGATGTTCTCTGAGCTTTAGCCCTCATGACATCCCGTTTACGACCCAGCTCAAGCATTTCTTTTGTCACCCAAGGGGCCATATGTTTACTTCTTTGGCGAATTTCCCGATAAGGTGCATTCCTATCACAGGCTTCATTAAATATTTGTTCCCATATGTCCCACGCCTCATCAATATCATCCGTGTCTTGAACATGTTCCCATGGCATATCAAACAACTCATTCAAAAACTGTTTTTCATCAAAGTTTTTAAAATTCTTTAATTTGAAGACCTTGGGTGGAACTTTAATATGTACATTGGTTTTCCTGTTAATTTGAATGATCACTTAGTCCAAGAGGAATGACATTAGAGACAGTAATATTGTCTGAGTCTGAGGTTAAAACAAGATCAATGCATGTGCTGGATGTTGGTGTGACTCTGGTAGGACTATTAATTAGTTGCTTAATTTGAAATTCACAACAGAAGTCATCAATTTCTGAACGCTCTGCATCTTCAAACATGTTAAGATTAAAGTCACCAACCAGGATCAATTCCTGGTATCCGAAATTACTTTCATTCATCATTTTTTTTAAAGATTAAACAAATGTTCACATCGTTTGTTTGGAAGGTAAATAACCCCTAAAACAATCGGGTTGCAGTTTTTCTGTTTAACTTCTATCCAGCATGACTCGATCTCACACTGTGAATTTCTAACATAATGCGATAAGGAATTGAGTTAGATACGTAAAATGCTACTCCACCATGCTTGTCTGAGCCCTTACGATCGTTGCGGATTAAGGTATAAACCTTGGATGTTGATTTCAGCATCATCGATGCCACTATGAAGCCAAGTTTCACTGAGGGTGAGTAGATGGATAGGGCGCTCTGTCAAAAGTACACGCAAGTGTTCAATTTTTCAGATTTGCCCTTTCAGATTTGCGTCAATTTATAAAGAGCTTTTTAAACTAGAACTTCCAGTTTGGACCGGAAGTAAGGGTCAATGTTTGTGTATCACATGTCGAGTCCTCCATATTCTGTATGATTATGAAGGAATCAAGAAATTATCTATTGTGGTTCACGAGATATAAATTATATTGTTTTAATTATAATTAATTACGTACTAATTCATTAGATGACCTCACCATGACGTCACAGCGTTACCTGGAACTATATGTTAAGGTCTAACTATGTGTTAAGTTTTAAGGTTCTTTGAACTCTGCAACTATGTTTTGGCTGTACAAATATATTTACAGAATAGTGATTCAGAATATTTCTTCACTTAAACTTCCGTTTTCGACCGGACGGAGAGGTCAAATTGGGGTCATGTCTGAGATCGAAATGTGACATAGTTCAAGGTCTTTAAGATGATGCAGAGATTGTGAAAATATCTTCTGTGGTTCATGAGATATGATTTTTTGAAATATTCAACTTCCGGTTTCAACCAGAAGGAGAGGTCAGATTGGGGTCACGTCTGTGTACGAAAAATCACATAATTCAAGATCTTTCAGATGTTGCAAAGATTGTGAAAATATATTTTGTGGTTCATGAGATATAATTTTTTGAAATATTAAACTTTGATTTAGTGTAATTCGATATCTGATGACCTCACCATGACGTCACAACTTAGGATACAATTACATGTTAAGGTCTAATTATGTGTTAAGTTTTAAGGTTGTGTGAACTCTGCAACTATGTTTTTGTCTCTGGATATGTCTCACTGAGAAGGAGAAGAAAAAGTTAAAACCGAACAATAACAAGAGGTGTTCGCGCTGTCGCTCGAACACCTACAAATTGGGCTGGTCCACTTAGCAAAAAAACAACAACATGTACTTCGTGCATTTAACATCAGGAGAAGTGTCAGTGACGACATACTGTCGGACGGAGGGGTCGCTCTTTTGCACTGTGACCCTGTCTACACTCACATCACTTACGTTAACCATCAAGGTTTTTATACACACTTTAGTAGCAGTTTACTACATTCATAAGCCATATTCAACTGTCTACTGGTCGTTTAGGTGTTCTTCAGTTTCATTCATAAATAAAATTTATTTGAAGAAAAAAAAAACGTTATAATTATATTTTCTAGCTCTCCCTTTATTTCTTTAAAAAATTTCTATTTGAACACTGTCTTTTAAGTTGTCACTGTTTTGTATTTTTAATTATAATAACGAGTAAAACGTAAAATGTTTTTAAATAAAAATGTCGAACTCTTTAGAAGTAATCGTTATCAATTAAAAAAAATACCATAGGATCCCTTTTGACAATAAGGGCTTGTCCGAAAATTGAAACCGGGCCCTCTCGCATGCAAATCGAGAATCATGCCTCTAGACCAACCAGCCTTCCTGGTGATGTGTGAAATAAGTTTCGCTTATCAATTTCACTATACCATATCACGCTGGCCTGTATTTCTAGTTTTCCCCAATAATTATGTTTACACGTTTCACCAATAGGCCAATCACAGCGTACACAAGTTTGTCAACGTGGCATATTTCGGTGTTTACATGACTTTACACTGGTCCAAGGCATGGACGGATCATCATGAGCACAGGCCCTGGGCACAAATTCACCACGGGCCCATACACGCGCATAATACTACTAATACTATGCTACTTAATAATAGCCTGCACGCGCACGCACACGCACTCACTGCATGCCCTCCCCCCAGATAGCCTACATAGTTTTGTTTCACAATAGCACAGAAACAACCACACAGCATAGGCCTACGTCACGCTGTAGGCTACGTGATTTAATTGGCTTTATTAAACACGTGATTTACATTCAAACAATGCCATAGTCATACATTTACAAAATCACATTTACTCCAATATTTTTAAAATGGGGGGGGGGGGGCCTTGACATTTAATAGGGACCCGTGGCCCCCCTCCCTAAAATTTTTTTTTTTTTTTTTTTTTTTTTCTTTTTTAAAACCAAGGGCCCCTATTGGCTCCTGGGCCCGGGGCACGTGCCCAGTTTGCCCGTGCGGTAATCCGTGCATGGTCCAAGGACACGTACATCAGGTTATCGTCGAGGTTTCATGGTTAGGCCTATTACTTAGAATTCAGAGTCAACTCGTATACCCTTGCAAATTTGCACCAATGGGCAGCGATCCGGGGGACATACCACCCTCCCCCTAATATTTATGAAACGGGGAACAGTATAATGACGATGTTACCCAAGTAATTGCCCTAAAAAGGGGGAAGCAACTTCCCCATTGATTGTACTATTGTTTTTTCTGTGAGACTCCTGTACCAATGTTTTGGTTTGCGTAGGCTACTACAACTTAAGGAAACAAATCCTAGATTCAACTAAAATTAAAAACAAATTAATAAATAATTTACCGTGGAGGAGGTGTTAGGGGTGGTCATGAGCAGGTAGGACAGAGGTCCAACCCTGTTTACATCCGTCCCCAAATCGTAACAATATATTGCCGCCAGTGCTTGCACCTTATTACTCGTACCCTCAGCGGATTAGCGGGTTCCAAGCGCGGATGAAGAAATCAAATCACTTTGCTATACCTATAACGTTACCGTTAAACTTACATAGCGCCCTCAAATGACCAAATAACTTAGTTTAGCCAGAATCGCTCAAACTTTGTCTGAATGAGTATTCAGAAAGCTTTATGAAGATGATAACAATTATTATTGCATTTGACGAAAGGAACGCATGAAGATGGGTATCTCTGTTCGTCGGCCGTTTTTGAGGCCAAAAATTTGTCTCAAATTTAAAATGATGTGTTTTTCTAAGAGAGCAAAACTTGAGCTATCTGTTGACACCAATTAACCTTGTAACTGTATCTCAAAAACTGGCAGACATACATTACCACGCGGCGAATTTTCATACCATTTGCTGTTCAAATCAGTCATGCCACTCTGTACATGTAGGCTATGTACAAACCAATTGTATTATACTTTTTCTCACAGCGCTGCAAAACACTATAGGTGTGGGTACATTTCGGTGGCCGTTTTAGAAGAAAGATCCACAGCCTTGTATTTAAATAAGTGTAGTGTACACTAGGCACAAACAGATATCATTATCATCCACCCCTACACCTCCCCCACATTTCGACGCTGATTTAAACCACTGCATCATACGCCTATACTGGTGAGTCGAGGCTGCAGTAATAGGCCTATTTCATGCATAATATTTAATGCAATTTAGATCGCCGTTAAATTCTCATAAAACAAGAAGCCAATGCGAAAAGCCAATGCGCTTGGAAGCATATAGGACTACTTGTTCAGGGCCTAGTGTATGCAATTCAAGGACCCCATTTCATGATATTGGACCCTTTTTACACACAATCCTTCCAACGTACGGACCGTAAATTATTATTTTTTCAGAAAAAATTAAGGGCATACCAATTATGATAAACAGCTCGGTGCATGAATTTGTCACTTTAGTGGAAAATCACTTTCCTATACCTACAACGTTACAGTTAAACTTACATAGCGCCCTCAAATGACACAAAAAGTTAGTTTTGTCCAAATTGCTCTACAAATAGATTTTGAGGGTTTAAGTATCGCTCAAACTTTGCAAGAATGATCCAAAAAGGTTTATCGTATTTGACAGAAGGGACGCGTTTGGCACAACTCAAATATTAGGTCTGAGAATAGGTCTGATGGCCCCTCCAAAATTAAATTAAATTTAATCAAGTTTGGAAATTGAAAAGTTCATTCAACACACATTAACAACAATTAAGGGCTTAACTTATATGAGCTGGTATGGTGGGCTTCTCCACGAAATTGAATCATTCCATTGTTCAATATTCCACAAGACTTAAACTTGAACTAGGAAGAACTACACACATTAAGGGCAACTATAATCTTGGTCACCATTCATCCCTAATTTGCCATAGTAGCCAATCCGACTTTTATCAATTTTAAGTTTTCCCGCACATAGTACATTCAGGAAGAGACCTACCATTGTATCTAATCCACATGCATGTATTCCTTATAGTTTTGGAGATAGAGCATGCATTCAAATGACGAATGTTCTAACTGGCTATTTTTGTAATTTGGCAAAGTGACCAATACCGCATTGGTCAGTATGGCAAATTAGGGACGAATTGTGACCCGTTCTGGCAAAACCCGAAACTTCTCGGCATTTATCATAATGCGTAACAGCCATGAAAAGGTCGAAAACTGACCCCAGGGACCAGTTTTCATGTCACCATATACGTAGAGCATTTTCTCTAGATTTTGATGGAAAAAGAAAAATCCTGAAACGTTGTTGGGAAAATTGTTAATTTTCACGATAAATTTGGGAGGTCACTCCGAAAAGTTGGGTCCAAGTTTAGAGTTTTGCCAGAGTCAGTCACAATTTGTTAGAACACTAACACTGCACCTCTGTACAATGCTGAGAACGTTCTGCAGATTTGTTTTGCATGAAGACTACAAGTGTGGTGGACTTCCAACAGTGAGTGGGGTCAAGGGGTTTTGTACGACATGAAATTGTTCCAACAAATATGACCAAGTTTGTAGCCTAGCAAATTATTGCTATATGCTAACCCAAGAATGCATTGTAACACTGCTTTACAGTCCCTCAAATTATTTAAACTGTACATCATGTTGCCAGGCATACCTCCGACCTAAAATGAGTAATATATTCAGATTCCGACTGTGATGCCGAAGCCCACAAGTCAAACGAGAGGGCCTAACAACTTGTGTATGCTCTGTGGTGCATTCTGCGCGTTTTTTAAGGGAATCTGAAAAAGCAGTAATTTGCAGATACATGGAAGAGAGATACATGTATGGAAGAGGTATTGCTTTTTCCATTCATAATTTTCTGCTCTAGTAAGCAAATAAAACAAACTTCTGAATAACAATAACTGCAGAATTAAATTAGAATCAATCAATTTATTTTATTTACAACTTATTCTGGGATATGATGTAGGATTTTAAGAAACACTTATTTTTTTTGTTTTACATTTATTAAAATGCACTAAATCAAACATTGATTTAACTTGTTCTCGTTGACTGCCAAGAAGTCAATAATCATATTGATTGACCATTCAAAATTATTCAAATGGTTTTGAATGATAAATGCATTATGCCAGCAGCCAGTGTGCAAATGGTATGCGTGGTAAATGCATCTTTATCTGAACATACATGCAAAGTATTTGTGTTATTCTTTGAGAGCTTACCATACTTTTATTAGAAATAAAACAGGGTGTCCATTTACAAAATAGTACTGAGGTATTGCTAGCTAATACTTTGCATACATGTATTGTAGTACAATTTATGTACACTGTTTAACAAATAGACAGTTTGTTGGTTTTGAATGGTCAGTCAACTCGCTAGGAAATTGTACCAGAAGTAGGAGGGTTTCTACAAATTACAAACGTTTTCCAAACACAGTCCACAGGTTCTTCGGATAAACTGATATTCAATTCACACACAGATGGCAGCATTTAAGTAATATTACAAATGAAAATTGATTAACATTTGATATTGCTATATGTAAACAATTTCCCTATAAACCTAGAAGCCAACTTTCCTTTCTCAAAAAAAATGGAGTATGGAAGTTGATCTCTGATATATAATCACATTTTCCAGTAATCTCTCAATGAAATATTTGAGAATACAAATTTTCAAAAGAACATTTTCTGTGCATATTTTTCCAATTCTTACTCTAAAATGGAAGCCAAATTTCCTTTTTCAAGAAAAAATGGACTTACAGAAGTTGCTGTCTGATAAATAATCACCTAAACTTTTTCAATAAAATATTTGAGAATGCAACTTTTCAAAAGAACATTTCTGGTACTTATTTTTCCAATACAGTCTCATAATTATAACCCTGCCTCTGATAAACCAAAACATACACTGCAAAACATATGTGGATGCCATGTAACTATAGCAACAGCAATCTCATACCGAGGTGGCGAACCCGAACATTTCTTTGTCTCTGACCTTACTGGGATGGAGATAGTAAAGGTCAAGTACCATGGGGTCAATCCATCGCTTTGTCTCATAGATGCTCGCCAACCTTCCAGCCGGGAACGTCCTTCATAATGATCGCCTCCTGCTCAAAGTTGGATTTAAGGAGATTCAGAACCCTGTAAATCAAGAGGAAATATTGTAAACATGTGCATCTGGAAACTGGTTACCGTATTTCAACAACGCCCTCACTCTACTACTGCGCTTTATGCAATAGTATTAGCCATTCCCCAAATAATCCCTAAAATACGGGGGAAAATAGCCATCAGCCCCCTTCTTTTGCCTCTGAACGAGGCGTCATTCAGTTAGTGACAACATATGCATAACATCAGTTAGTGACATCATATGCATATAACGTGCCCGGAAGAAGGTCGTAGGACTCTACGACCTTCTTTCGGGCACACAAAGTACAACTTTTTGTCTCAGCAGAAGGTCGTAAGCAATAACAAAATTAGGGCATAACTGTTATATATTTGTTGCTAGAATTACTCCCAAGACATGTTTTTCCATTCACATGCGGAATTTAACTTTCCTACAATGACTTATAAATGGCAGAAAAACGACCAAACTTTCACACTCAGTTTTCTTAAAACACAATTTTTCACATTAATTGCTTACGACCTTTTGCCGGTCACACTTTCGTTACGTCCTTCTTCTGGGCACACAATGATAAGGTCTACTGAATAATATTATTCCACTTACTTTCTGTCATCTTCTGCTTTCATCAGAGGAGTGATGGCAATAACACATTCCTGTTCTGCTCTATCCCAAAATAAACACACACATGAAGATAAAAGATGTTGACTGCATCAACACAGATAAGTGAGACAATTGGAAGCATAGTACACTATGAAGACCTTTACCCTGAAAATCCGTTTTACCATGAAATAAATAGTTCACTGCAATTTCATGACGACACAACACCGTGAAAATGCTATGAAATACTCTTGGGATTCCTTCATCATGAAAACGCTGTGAAAATGCCATGAACTTCACGTGGCAGTTTTGGGGCAGCTCATTAATTCTCGAGAGCACCGTGAGTTTGCTGTAAAATCACCGTGAACATTATTGCCAATATCTGAGAGGAAGAGACACCTTGAAATTGCAGTGAAATTACGGTCAACTGTTATTTCAAGGCAAAACTGATTTTCAGGGTATTTTCAGTGTGAAGTTGTTCACAGTGGTATTAGCAAGTTATGACGCTTGGTAAAATGTATACCCTATTATTTGTACTACATATTATGCAAAAGTATTATGGAGTGTCGTGGCCGAGCGGTCTAGCTTACCGGACTCAAGTTCTGGTGTTAGCAGCAGAATGTGGGTTCGAATCCCGGCCGTGACACTTGTGTCCTTGAGCAAGACACTTAACCATAATTGCTTCTCTCCACCCAGGGGTTAAATGGGTACCTGTGAGGGCAGAGTTGGTTGATTAGCCCTATGTGCGCTGTAATGGCAGCAATTGAGCTGTATACTCCCCAGGGAGCTGAGATGGTTTCAGGAATGATTGATGAGCCTTATGAGCAGGGGTAATAATATGCGCCTTGTGCACCACTCAGTTGGTGGATACGTGCGCTATATAAGTCCACACATTATTATTATTATTAAAAGTGTTTGTAAAAAGTTGTTTTGTATTTGAACACCCTTTTTTCAAAGAGTAACAAATTTTGATGCCTTACATGTATTTTCAAATCCTGTACTCTGTTTGGAATGTTTGAGGACAGGCAAAGTGCTGAAGTACTTCCCTATGTGGATGCAGGCAAATATTTCAGGGAAGAAAATCTACAAGACATTGAAGACAATCACGCTGGTATCTGAATAATTTAACAAGACTAGAAATAGTTTTACAACACCAGTGCCACAAACAAGAAAAAACATTTGCCTTTTTTAATTTTTTTATAATTATCAGTGAAAGCAAAAACCACTAGCCCTCTGGTTTAGTTTAGAGTGCACAAATCCGACAATAAATTTTGAGCCCTGGGATGGCTACAGTATATTTAGTGACCAAGCTTTCCTTAACCCTAACCCCCTAGGTATTCTGGCTAGGAACCTTCCTGAATCATCCAAAATCCATCAGTGCACTTTTGGAAACATGCCCTCATCTTCAAAATGCACCATGCGTTTTCGTTGATCTCTCATATTTAGCACTTATGGCCTGTACTTCTTGCCAGGTAGTAATTTTGTCCCACTTGAAGAGATGAAAAAAAAGAAGTGCCCCTTGGAGGATTTTGCAGGATGTGGGGTGGTTAGGGTTAATAATGGTTGTGGCATATGGACATGTGAACAAAGCATTCTCTTAGAAAGTGGGAATAAACTGCATTTCATGTACTTCCACTGTAACAGGGAAAAATATTCCCTGTGAGGATGTGCAGAGGGTTATAGGCATGGGGGGGGGGGGAGTCAAATGCTTCCCTTGGTTCCAATGTAAAGAGAGAATAACCTGTAGGTTGAACTTCCCTTGTAATGTGGTAAAATACTTCCCTAGGAGGATGTGGAGGGGGTTGGGCATGGGGTCAAATGCTTCCCTTGGTTCCAATGTAAAGAGAGAATAACCTGTAGGTTGAACTTCCCTTGTAATGTGGTAAAATACTTTCCTAGGAGGATGTGGAGGGGGTTGGGCATGGGGTCAAATGCTTCCCTTGGTTCCAGTGGAAAGTGGGAATCAACTGTATGTCATACTTCCCTGATAATGATGTACATATATAATACTTCCCTGTGAGGATGTGGAGGGGGTTGGGTACAGAGTGGTCAAATAATACCCTTGGGTCCAGTGGAAAATGGGAGTAAACTGTAGGTTATACTTCCATGGGAGGATGTGGAAGGGCACTGGGTCAAATGCACTACTATCAATTACTGAAATGTTTGTTTTGGAGAGGGGGTGCGGGGGGGGGGGTGGTTAAGGAGCACCGGGGCAAGGAGTGGATGAAGAAGTGGCATTATACCTCCTTTTCCGATTGTTCATTGCAAAGACATATGATCCAGCACTCATGACGGCAGCACATGCAGCGAACATCATATAACCTACAAAGAAATACAGAAAGATGTGCAAATAAATATGAAATAAAATTTGTCAATGAAAATGGCTTTTGAAATTAAAACAAAACTTTTTAATGATTTTATTATGATTTTATTATGACTTTATTAACCCTAACCCTCCAGGGTATTTTGGCTAGAAACCCTGCCAGACGCAACAGATTGCATCGTTTGTCAAAGTGACTTGACTGCCCAGTGCAGCAAAATCCATCAGGTCACAAATCTCAAGGCCGAACTGCCTCAGAGTCTGTGGTCACCAAACGCAGCAGGATACAACTCTGGCATTGTTCAATGGGACCAGCTCTCAATAGAAACAGACTTGGCTGCTTATGCACTGGTGTTGACAGCTGAATCCATCAAAGTGCACCAGACTTTTCCACCTGATGCACTTTGCTGCGTCTGGCAGGGTTAGGGTTAAAGTCCTTTACCATTGTGGAAGTTTTTCCTTTCCCAAACAGAAATCAATTCAAAATCATCAAGTTCTACCCTGTTACAAACTCTGTCACGTTTGCGGTTGTCGGTCACCACAATCATGTATTTTCCGTTATTGTGCATGCGCAATAAGAATGCCATACCAATACTCATTAGCTATTGACAATTGCATTACAACAGCCATAAGAATAATGACTGACAGTGAATTACTTGAAAAACAACCTCGTGCTATGGGGGGAAAATATGAGTACCCTAGTGTAGAAGGATATGTACAAAGTCAATGGGGAGGCAAATGTTTTGGTGAATAAACAAAATACTTTAATTATTATGTCAAACCAATTTTAAAGAAAAATTCTCGTACGCAAGGGTACTCATTTTTTCCATAGCACAAGGTTGTTTTTCAAGTCTTTGCGCATGCGCGCGGCAATTCCAATAAGGCTTATAGCACTGCGATATTAAATGTTACTTTAGGTCATGGATATTTTATGTGTTATATACATGTATTTCTAGGGTTAAGACATCTCGTCCCTTATGACAACTCGACACCGACAACTCGACCCTTGTGATAACTCGACCCTCAAAAAACTCGACCCACGAGACAACTCGACCTCTTGTGACAACTCGACCTCTTGTGACAACTCGACCTCTTGTGACAACTTGTCTTAATATATCTTAGAAGTTGATCGTCATTTTCCCTTGAAATTTGTTTGATCACACAAGTACTAGTTGGGTCATTCCGTACCAACTCACCTGGGGGTTGACAGTGACCGTCTCAGATTTTGTTGATATTTTTTTTCAACAATCCTCTGGGGATGTAATGAACACCCACAAAATTTTGGCTCCCAAATCCTTGTTGTTTTTAAGATATGACCCCTTGAACAATTTATCCCCGCCCCCCTTTTTTCACCCCTATAGTGGGTCGGTGAGTTTTTAGCAATTTCAGATTTTTCAAAATCCGGAAAATATGTTCCCCTGAAAATTGAGATTTATGATGACTGGCACCCAAATTATCAGAATCTATTGTCAAAAGTGGTATACAACATTTACTTTATGTTACAGGTCCTCAAAAACCTACATTTGTACCGACGTGAGGGACTTGTCATTTTTGGCCCCTCCTTGTGCCCACATTGAAATGTCAGTTTGATTTAACCCAAACCATGCTAAATGCAACAGAATGCAGCAATTGTAAAATTTTAGATGAGTTGGCATGGAATGACCCAGTTATAGTAAATGTACCTACATCCCCAGTAAGTATGAATCCCCATGTTTTACTTAAATTTAAGCTTAAACATTATTGACAGAATATCATGTTAAAACAAGGGTCCAACTGAATACAAAATTATTTTTCAATAATATTTTATTGGATGCCATTCAAATAATAAAATATTTTAATAGGCCTATAGAATCGACGAGAACAGACAATAGTATACAGATGTTTAAAACATGTTCAGGCCAATTACTGGTGCCGGCTTTTCTCCCTCACCCCAGTGGACAAATGTGGGATATAAAATTGTTTAAAAATTATTACACAGAACTGATGTATCACCCGTGTTTTACCGGTAATTTCCTAAATCAGAAGATTTCATTATAGAAAGGCAAACAAATTCTTTGAAAAGTGAAGAGATTACGTATGTCATAAGCTTGGTTTAACCAGTTCGCACCGGGAATAAAAAAGTTTTTCCCAACCCCGTGGCAGGTTTATTTTTACCGCACAAACATGACCAATGGTGCTCACCAGAGCGTGACCGGGGAGACCGCGTCTTCCACCGTATGTTTATGGCTCGTTGCCACGTCGACCGGGAATCTATACAAATATTCCCGAGAATCCTGTGGCGTGTTTAGACGCTCTCCGATCCGCTGTCCAAAAAAAATTTGCGTGTATACACGGCCTCCGACGCGAACTGGTTAACAGTAGCGCCGAAATAACTGCGACATTATTTAAGTGTAAAACCATGCTTCTAATTTTGAAAAATGCGTAATGATCCGATGAAAAAAGAATATGTTGGGAAAATGCCATCAGAATAACAATAACACTTTTCTTTTCCTGGTGAATTTCAATCCTTTTTCATTCAGGTTAATACCGACTCACTCAGCAAAAAGTTGCGCATTCTATCGTCATTTAGGCTAACCCAACTCAACTCAGTGCATTGTTGTCTCGTAGGTCAAGTTTTTTGTGGGTCGAGTTGTCCGTGTCGAGATGTCATCAGGTCAAGGGTCAAGATGTCAACAAATCTTATGATCTATCGTTATATTTCTGGTAGGCCTAGGCCTAGGCCTAACTATAGAATAAGGTTTATCGCCAATACCAATAGCACTGAAGCAACTACCGCAAAGCATTTAGGGATACAAAATGGGCATCTGTTTGGCGCAGCTTTTGTGACGTCAATAATATTTTGTTTGTCCGCACGGCACGCAGTGGCGCTGTTGCGCCCACAGACATCCCACAATTCCTTGCAGCTGCTATTTGCGATAAGGCTTATGCAGGGCAAAATTTTTCCCTTTTTCTGAATTTGACCTAGGAACCGCAGTTGTGTATTTTTATTAGTCAGATTACGTATATTATAACTAGGGCCTAGGCTATAGCCTGTAGTAACCAGTCACAAAAATAATTATTTGTTATTTGATATTTAATCATAGTTGTTATATAATCTTGGCTAAGAGTTTTTTTTTTACCATGTTAAATTCAAGCATTTAGATGTTTCTCTCAATCAACCCAGAAACTTGCCTAGACAGGGAGCCAGTTTATTGCCTTGTTTTGATGAATATGTAGTGTATATTCAATTACTTAACCATTAACTTTTTTTAAATTAACATATTCATTAGTACCACAGTTCTTAGCCAATCAGAGCCCGAATTAGTATTCCTTTTGGGGCCATGTTTTTTCCGTTGTTTTCTTTGCTGGCTCTCGTACATACGGGTATTACTTTAGCACGATGTACTGATGGTATGGTCGGATGAAATGAAACTCAAGATTGTGAAAACGCGGAACACACACAACCAGCTATGAGAAAGATAATGTTATAAATATAATACTTTAATAGCGTCGACCAGATCAACCGACATTTTTAACTGAGCCAGTGAGCAGGTCGTTTGGTGTGACTTTAGTCGTTTGTCTAATTATTCAGATTTCACCAGGGAGTTGAACGACCAGTTGCGTTTTCTGCACCCATGTGTTTGCATCGTGTGAGCTGAGCACCGCTATTTTTGTGTGTTTACATCGTGTGAGCGTAGCACCGACGTTTTGTGTGTTTTCATCGTGTGAGCGTAGCACCGCCATTTTTGTGTTTTCATCGTATGACATCACCACGTCGCAGCACGGATCGACGGACTGTAAAAACGCTACTTTCATCCCATGAGCGTTATCACTTTATCACATGTGGAGCATTTGTTTCGCTTGAACTAAACTGAACGCTGTAACATTGTAATTTAAAGGGTTTTATTAATCACCGGTTTAGAAGTGACTTAATTTATAATAAATTGCCTAAATCAAGTATATACTTTTGTGTTTGATCATACATTTTTGTTCGTGGATCACACATTAAAACATAGGGTACCTTCTGATAATTTTATTGAATAATTGAAATTGATTTTTGAAGATTGTTGCAGAAATCCTAAATTATATTCATGCTCTTAACCAGGAAATCCCCTACAAATTGGTGACCCAGACATGATTCCACGGGCAGGAACAGCATGATCACACACTTTTATTGATACTTGTGTATAATATCTTATGGTGCTATACTGGTAATCATATCCAGATATAATTCATATCAACGAATTAACCTATGCTTGTATGTGACACTGATAATTATGTCTGAATCCGACGATGATAGCAAGGCTGGTACGTCCTCAACGGCTAAACCTTCTCCATCCCTGCATGTCGTAGGTCTTAAGATCCCACCTTTCTGGACGAGTGACCCCCAAATATGGTTTGCTCAGGTAGAGGCCCAGTTCTCGACACGGGGCATCGTAGCTGAATCAACAAAGTATGCGCATGTCATCTCCTCTCTACAACCCGAGGTGGCACAAGAAGTGAGGGACCTCCTCCTATCCCCGCCGAAAGAGAAACAGTACGCCATTCTCAAGGAAACTTTGATTCAGCGGACATCAGCCTCGGAGCAGAGGCGGGTCCAACTCCTGCTCAACGAAGAGGTGCTCGGAGATCCCAAGCCCTCACAGCTCTTACGCCGGATGCACCAGCTTTTGGGGGGACAAAAGATAGAGGCAGGCATTCTACGTCAGCTATTCCTACAACGTCTGCCAACTAACATCCGTCTGATCCTCGCCTCAACTAGCGACTCCACCACCGTCGATGATCTCGCCACTCTAGCTGACCGGCTGGTTGAAACGCAAGTACCGACCATTTCACAAGTTCTTCCTTCATCCGAGATGCAGGACCTCAAGGAACAACTGTCGCAACTAACTAAGCAAGTTAGTTCCCTCCAAGTGCAACTGGAGCGCCAGCGTTCTCGCTCCCGCCCCCGCTCTCGCGGTCAACCCCGCAATCGTGGTCATGCTGCTAATTCCAATCCAGCGAGAGTGCAACCTGACTCTACCACTTCATCCAGCACCCATTGTTGGTATCATGCACGATTCGGGGACAAGGCTCACAAATGTGTATCACCCTGCAGCTATGGTGACGACCATCAGGGAAATGCGCCTCCCAGGGGGTAGGTGCGGCACTTCCCACTGGGCGAGATGGCAGCCGCCTCTTTTATGTTACGGACAAGTACTCTAACTGCAGGTTTTTGGTGGATACTGGGGCAGCTGTGAGTGTGTTTCCCCCCAATGCAACAGAGCGGCGTCGCAGCTCGTCACTTATCCTGCAGGCTGCCAATGGTACCCCCATCCCCACCTACGGACAGCGTTCCTTAACGCTAGACTTCGGACTCCGTCGGACTTGCAGATGGGTATTCGTACTATAAATACTCCTACTCCGATTTTGGGGGCAGACTTTCTGAGACATTTTGCTCTGTTAGTCGATGTTTCAAAGCATCAACTCATTGACACTACTACCCACCTGGTCGTAAAAGGGTTCAACTCCTTGGAGACGCCTGTCAGTCCAGTTTTCTCTACACCCTCTCCAAGTACATACGACAACATCCTCCAGGACTTTCCAGAGATTACACAGCCTTTGTGTAAGGAGACGCCATTGAAGCATGATGTCACTCACCATATCTTGACCAAAGGGCCACCAGTCAAACCTCGTCCTCGCCGTCTGGCACCCGATCGCTTAGAGGTTGCCAAGCAAGAGTTTGAACATATGCTCGAGTTGGGCATAGTCCGTGCATCAGACAGCAACTGGTCCTCACCTTTACATCTTGTACCGAAGAAGTCACCTGGAGACTGGCGTCCATGTGGTGATTATAGGGCGTTAAATCGAGTGACCGTGCCCGATCGTTATCCCATCGCTCATCTTCAGGACTTTGCTGCAAATCTCAAAGGCAAGACCATTTTTAGCAAGGTGGATTTAATACGCGCTTATCATCAGATCCCAGTAGAACCTGAGGATGTGAGCAAGACAGCCATTATCACCCCATTTGGGCTCTTCGAATTTGTGAAGATGCCATTTGGGTCGCGAAACGCAGCGCAGACGTTTCAACGGTTCATCGACCAATATAAATTGCCTAAATCAAGTATATGACATAAAACACAATAAAGGGGGCCACTTTGCATCCGTCACATTAGCAGTTTTTCCAATGGTTGTTATTTATTTTTAAGTACCCGAAACCGACCAAAAAGTGTTTCAACATGTGAATGGACATAGTATACAGGCTTATACTAGAACTAATTTGAGTTGATTTATTTTATTTTTTTATTTTTATGAATTTTTTTTTACCCTCAAATTTCCATAAAAATTGGACGGAAAAAGTTACCTCACTTTTCCGTCCATTTGTTGATGGAAATTTTAGGGTAATTAAAAAAATAATAGTAATAATCAACTCAAATTATCTTTAGGATAAGCATGCATGTCTATTCAAATGTTGAAATTCTTTTTGGGTGGTTTCAGATATTTAAAAAAAAATTACAACCATAAGAAAAACTGCTAACGTGACGGTAGGAAAGTGGCCCCCTTTATTGTGTTTTATGTCATATACTTTTGTGTTTGATCATACATTTTTGTTCGTGGATCACACATTAAAACGTAGGGTACCTTCTGATAATTTTATTGAATAATTGATATTGATTTTTGAAGATTGTTGCAGAAATCCTAAATTACATTCATGCTCTTAACCAGGAAATCCCCTACAAGCCTATAATTATTAATTAAGAAGTAACCTGGCTTCGGTGTGGCCCTGCAAGACTTTAATTAAAATTATAGGCCTAGTTGTACCATTTCTACCTCCATGGTTTGTCCATAAATCAGTGGATTAGATTAGATATTCACTCCCTACATAATAAAGATCACAATTTCTACAAACATGACAAAACAGAAAACAATGATTAACGTTAGCTTCTAAGTTCTAACGTTAACAATTTATTTAAAGGTGGGGCTTATTCGCAGGGCTGCCCTGCGAATTGTGTTACACGTACGGCTAATTCGCAGGGCTGCCCTGCGAATTGTGTTACACGTACGGCTAATTCGCAGGGAAGCCCTGCGGATTGTGTTACACGTACGGCTAATTCGCAGGGCAGTCTTTTATTTGAATATTGGGCAGTCCTCCTGCTGTCAGCAATGCAGTATACAGTATTATTCTCCTTGCTATACTGGTCTAGAAAAGTTTTAAAACTTATAAAAGAATCAAATTCTTTGCCCTCCAATCCATCATGCATGTTCATTATTATTTTTATTAAACGTAGCTAAATTAAATGCATGCGCACGACTGAATCATCGAGTTTTACCGCGTTCACTGCTGTACTACCCTAGCCCTGCGAATAATACCGGACTACATGGTAATTCGCAGGGCAGCCCTGCGAATAATCACAACGTTATTTTAAGGGAAAATAGTTATCACGAAAATGATGCAACACAAATCAATGCCATTATCCGATTCATTCATCTTCGGTTACTTGTATTGTAATGAATAATAAGCATGATAAGTTCCATCAAACATTATAAAACAACAAATACATTATAAAATGTAAAGATATTTACCAGACATTCCCCTTTTTGGAAGAGCTCGCTTGTAATCGAGGGGTGGATAGCCGCCTTTCGGCGGCATATCTTGCTTAAAAGTCGACGCCATTTTAATAAAAGTACAACTGCGCAAAGCTAACCAAAAGAGGGCGCCTTATTAAAAATTATTTTCAACACACTTTCAAAGTTGCATTCCAATGTTACTTTTTACAACTTTACCAGCAATAAACAACACAGTCTACAAAAACAAAACAAAAAGACAAAGGATGCTACTGTAGTTAATTTCAGAACAATTTATTTTCAAAACAGATGATCGACCAATAAATTCATTATTGCAAGGACTAAATTCAACATTAAATGTATGTAATTACCATTCTTTGGAATTATGTTTCTTTTCTTGAGGATGAGTGCCAATTCCAACAAACACCACGATTGGAAAGGTAGAATAATATTTGATAAGATGTATGATATTTGACAAAATGTGCAATCATTTCCCCCATAAAGATTGATCTTATGAAAAGTAAAAACAAACTTTGGTAAAATGTTTTATTACAATTGTTTTTAAAGGTATAGGCCTACCCATTGTTATTTGGAAACATACATTCATTTCAAAACTCAAATTTTCACAATTATGTGTTTGTGTTTTTGTCAATTTGATAATCTGGTAATTATGATGGTCTGTAACTAACTATAACTAATTTGTAAACACTTATGAACATTACATTAATCACTGGCAAGGGATTTTCATTTGTGTGGTAGGCCTACTGTGGAAATTAAAATAATAGTTTGCTCTAAGGAGGTTTGTGAAAATTTTATTATTTGGGAGGTAATTGTACAGGCATGCTGTTCAAATTAAACCCTAACCTTCCCAAATCCTCTTTGCTAAAGTGAAGGATTTTGAAGGATTGAGGTTAAGTGCTTGGGTCAGTGGACACTGTTTATTGCTCCATGCATGCAGGGAGGGTCCCTGGCCATGTACATGTATCACAGATTAGAAACACATGTGTGCATACATGTCATGTGCTTGCTTTACTACTGAAGGATTTTGGAGGATTCAGGTTATGTGTAAGCAAATAGGCCTAGGGAGTTAGGAAGGATTCAGGTTACGTGCCTAGGGAGTTAGGAAGGATTCAGGTTATGTGCCTAGGGAGTTAGGAAGGATTCAGGTTATGTGTAAGCAAATGAGCCTAGGGAGTTAGGAAGGATTCATGTTATGTGCCTAGGGAGTTAGGAAGGATTCAGGTTATGTGCCAAGCAAATGAGCCTAGGGAGTTAGGAAGGATTCATGTTATGTGCCTAGGGAGTTAGGAAGGATTCAGGTTATGTGTAAGCAAATGAGCCTAGGGAGTTAGGAAGGATTCAGGTTATGTGTAAGCAAATAGGCCTAGGGAGTTGGGAAGGATTCAGGTTATGTGTAAGCAATGAGCCTAGGGAGTTAGGAAGGATTCAGGTTATGTGTAAGCAAATAGGCCTAGGGAGTTAGGAAGGATTCAGGTTATGTGTAAGCACTGATGAGCCTAGGGAGTTAGGAAGGATTCAGGTTATGTGTAAGCAAATGAGCCTAGGGAGTTAGGAAGGATTCAGGTTATGTAAGAAAATGGGCCTAGGGAGTTAGGAAGGATTCAGGTTATGTGTAAGCAAATGGGCCTAGGGAGTTAGGAAGGATTCAGGTTATGTGTAAGCAAATGGGCCTAGGGAGTTGGGAAGGATTCAGGTTATGTGTAAGCAAATAGGCCTAGGGAGTTAGGAAGGATTCAGGTTGTGTAAGAAAATGGGCCTAGGGAGTTAGGAAGGATTCAGGTTATGTGTAAGCAAATGGGCCAAGGGAGTTAGGAAGGATTTAGGTTATGTGTAAGCAAATGGGCCTAGGGAGTTAGGGTTAATGAGAAGTTAAAACACAAACCAAAAAATACTTCAATAACCCCAAAATAAGTAAAAACTGTCACTTAAAGCACTAGTAAAATGTCTGTAAATGCATCAACACTTTGTAAGAATTATAAGACAAGTACAACAACAAATATGTGGTAGTTTTGCCTTATTTCATTGTGTTGTCCACGAGAAAATAGAGAAAAAAATACATCCATATTTTGTTTTAATTCTTGTCTCATGTGTTTTGTTATTTCATCCATATATTGTTTTAATTCTTGTCTCATGTGTTTTGTTATTTCATCCATATATTGTTTTAATTCTTGTCTGATGCGTTTTGTTATTTCATCCATATAATTATTGTTTTAATTATTGTCTCATGTGTTTTGTTATTTCATCAATATATTGTTTTAATTCTTGTCTGATGTGTTTTGTTATTTCATCCATATATTGTTTTAATTCTTGTCTGATGTGTTTTGTTATTTCATCCATATATTGTTTTAATTCTTGTCTGATGTGTTTTGTTATTTCATCCATATATTGTTTTAATTCTTGTCTGATGTGTTTTGTTATTTCATCCATATATTGTTTTAATTCTTGTCTGATGTGTTTTGTTATTTTATCCATATATTGTTTTAATTCTTGTCTGATGTGTTTTGCTATTTCATCCATATATTGTTTTAATTCTTGTCTGTTGTGTTTTGTTATTTCATCCATATATTGTTTTAATTCTTGTCTGATGTGTTTTGTTATTTTATCCATATAATTGTTTTAATTCTTGTCTGATGTGTTTTGTTATTTCATCCATATATTGTTTTAATTCTTGTCTGATGTGTTTTGTTATTTCATCCATATATTGTTTTAATTCTTGTCTGATGTGTTTTGTTATTTCATCAATATATTGTTTTAATTCTTGTCTGATGTGTTTTGTTATTTTATCCATATATTGTTTTAATTCTTGTCTGATGTGTTTTGTTATTTCATCCATATATTGTTTTAATTCTTGTCTGATGTGTTTTGTTATTTTATCCATATATTGTTTTAATTCTTGTCTGATGTGTTTTGTTATTTCATCCATATATTGTTTTAATTCTTGTCTGATGTGTTTTGTTATTTCATCCATATATTGTTTTAATTCTTGTCTGATGTGTTTTGTTATTTTATCCATATATTGTTTTAATTCTTGTCTGATGTGTTTTGTTATTTCATCCATATATTGTTTTAATTCTTGTCTGATGTGTTTTGTTATTTCATCCATATATTGTTTTAATTCTTGTCTGATGTGTTTTGTTATTTCATCCATATATTGTTTTAATTCTTGTCTGATGTGTTTTGTTATTTCATCCATATATTGTTATAATTCTTGTCTGATGTGTTTTGTTATTTCATCAATATATTGTTTTAATTCTTGTCTCATGTGTTTTGTTATTTTATCCATATATTGTTTTAATTCTTGTCTGATGTGTTTTGTTATTTCATCCATATATTGTTTTAATTCTTGCCTCATGTGTTTTGTTATTTTATCCATATATTGTTTTAATTCTTGTCTGATGTGTTTTGTTATTTCATCCATATATTGTTTTAATTCTTGTCTGATGTGTTTTGTTATTTCATCCATATATTGTTTTAATTCTTGTCTGATGTGTTTTGTTACTTCATCCATATATTGTTTTAATTCTTGTCTGATGTGTTTTGTTATTTCATCCATATATTGTTTTAATTCTTGTCTGATGTGTTTGGTTATTTCATCCATATATTGTTTTAATTCTTGTCTGATGTGTTTTGTTATTTCATCCATATATTGTTTTAATTCTTGTCTGATGTGTTTTGTTATTTTATCCATATATTGTTTTAATTCTTGTCTCATGTGTTTTGTTATTTCATCAATATATTGTTTTAATTCTTGTCTGATGTGTTTTGTTATTTCATCCATATATTGTTTTAATTCTTGTCTCATGTGTTTTGTTATTTCATCAATATATTGTTTTAATTCTTGTCCGATGTGTTTTGTTATTTCATCCATATATTGTTTTAATTCTTGTCTCATGTGTTTTGTTATTTCATCCATATATTGTTTTAATTCTTGTCTGATGCGTTTTGTTATTTTATCCATATATTGTTTTAATTCTTGTCTCATGTGTTTTGTTATTTCATCCATATATTGTTTTAATTCTTGTCTCATGAAGTGAACAAATTAGTTGGGAATTTTACTAAAATTATAACACCTTTGACAGAAATATTCAAAAGGATTTTTGAAACCATCATCAACTTAACACCAAGTAAGTTTTATGTAAAACTGTCATCAATTCTTTTGTTTTAAAGATTACCTATAATTATAGTGTATACATGCTTTAACCCTAACCACCCCATATCCTCCAAAATCTTCCAAGGGGCACTTTTTTGGAAAAATTCAGCACTGTTGGAAACTCATACTTTCACCTCTTCAAATGGGGCAAAATTACTACCTGGCAAGAAGTACAGGCCATAAGTGCTGAATATGAAAGAACGAAAATGCATGGTGCATTTTGAAGATAAGGGCATGTTTCCAAAAGTGCACTGGATGATTTTGGAGGATTCAGGAAGGTTCCTAGCCAGAATACCTAGGGGGTTAGGGTTAAAGAGATCAACAAATATTATTTGGTGAAATTGATCAACTGTAATTTAAACTTGACATGAACATAGAATAAAAGAGAAACTGGCAAGATACAATAAATTAATTGTTTACAAATACATTCTTCAAAATTCAAAACATCACTCTGATTCAAATTCACTTGTAAACTCTTTTTAAAATGATAAATTCATTAAAATCAACGTCAAATAAATGTCAACAGGCTTATGTGTGGTCCTTAGCACACAGGCATACACTGTAACAATTTCACATTAATTTGCCTAATAATGAAGAAATTGCGAGTTATATATCAAGGTATATGTATTTTGTTTTACAGTGAATCATAAAACTACTTCTTTGAAATAAATGACATCAAATATATTTCTTTGATTTTATTCATACAATTAATGACAGCCTACCTGTTTAAAATAACATGAATAAATTGTTCCCTGTGTACACACAAAAGGGAGGCGTCTCAGGGGACTGAGTCTCCCCGTAAAAAAATAAATAAATAAATATAAAAAAATAAAAAACTTGCACAAAATCAAAAGAGTAAATTTAGCATCAAAAGGTTTTGATACCAAATTTGATTTTATTATTTTATCCATGCACTGGAACACCGAGGATTACCCCTTGGAAGTGGCTTAATGATCTTTATTTCATTATTAATTAAACAGAAGGGGAGGGTAATGGGCGTGTGTTTAATGGCCCAACCAAATTTGGGGAGGGGTATACACCGTTACGCCATTGGGCAAGTGATGCAAAATTAAGCCACCTGATCCAAGGGACAATCCTTGGTGTTCCATTACACGGATAATATCTACATTCTGTTGATGCAGGATAAAATAACTGCAAGTAAGTAAGTATTCCCTGTGTGTGCTTTAAATGTTACTTGTCTAGAAAATATATATATGACATAAAACACAATAAAGGGGGCCACTTTGCATCCGTCACGTTAGCAGTTTTTCTAATGGTTGTTATTTATTTTTAAGTACCTGAAACCGACCAAAAAGTGTTTCAACATGTGAATGGACATGCAGGCTTATACTAGAACTAATTTGAGTTGATTTATTTTATTTTATTTATTTATTTTTTTACCCTCAAATTTACATAAAAATTGGACGGAAAAAGTTACCGCACTTTTCCGTCCATTTGTTGATAGAAATTAAAAAAATAATAGTAATAATCAACTCAACTTATCTTTAGGATAAGCATGCATGTCTATTCAAATGTTGAAATTCTTTTTTGGTGGTTTCAGATATTAAAAAAAAATTACAACCATTAGAAAAACTGCTAACGTGACGGTAGGAAAGTGGCCCCCTTTATTGTGTTTTATGTCATATATATAAGTCACTAAGCAAAAAAATCCACTGATTAACAGCTCTATGAAATTGGCCCTTACTACTGGCCCTATTCATGAAATATGAATAGGTATTTTGAACTTTTGATCTAAATATTTTCTTTTTAGTGTTGTAAGAATCAAGAGATAATTATTAGAAACCAACCTGTGAGAGATTCACTTTATTCTGTCATTTAAAAAAATAAAAATAACCGAGTGCATTCAAATTAGTTTGTATGCTTAACATTGTGCAAAATGGATCGTGATCCATTTCCTCACAAATGACTGCAAGTGACAACAAATGACTGCAAGTGACAACAATTGACAGCAAATTACAGCAAATTACAGCAAATGATTGCAAGTGACAACAAATGACTGCAAGTGACAACAAATGACAGCAATGATAGCAAATGACAGCAAATGACAACAAGTGACAACAAATGACTGCAAATGACTGCAAGTGACAACAAATGACTGCAAGTGACAACAAATGACAGCAAATGACAGCAAGTTACAGGGAATAACTCATTTTTCAGGATGTTTGGTACCATCACCAACCTCAATATCAAGTAAGTTTTTAGATTATATTTCGGTAATTTTGTAAGCAGATAATTACCGGTACCAAAGGTGTACACTCAGTTTTAATAAAAACAACAACATTCGATATTACCTTGTCAAGTCTTATTAATGTTTTAAATGCAATAAAAACATAAATAATTTATGCATTTTGTGCTAATTATCAAGTTTCAGAAAGAAGACGAAGAAGAAGAAAAAAAGTTCATATTTTAATTGCACATATAATTCTAGCTTTCACATCCAGGAAATAATTTGTTCAAATTTGTTTTAAAACTTTCCAAAAAAGTACAACAATTATTAAAATCAACTGTTTTTTTATTTAGAACATTCTCAGGCAACTATTTTTTAACTGAAATTTTTTAAATCATGTTATATTTTGTTTGAATATCATCAAATATTTACCATAAACCTTCAATATTGAGATAAATATTCATGTTTCTCTAAGTTTTCTTTCATCTCTCACTTGCTCAAGAAAACCTTCATTTTTTTAATAGAATTCCTAGCACACATGCTGCAACTGATTGTCCAGTGCAATGCAACAAGTAACAGTTCACAAGAAAGTTTTGCACAAAAACTTACAATGTTACTTGTGTAAGCCATGCAGTGAAATGCATAAAGTAATTAACAGTTCACATAAACGTTCATTTGCATATGCCCTGCCTAAATAAGTGTTCGCCTTAATATTTCCAATTAATTGTTTTTAATTCAAAGTTATGATGAAATCACAACTAGAAAAATACATGTATCTTATGCTTACTTCATTATTATTTGTTTCTCCCCTATTTACCTGTCCAAAGATTCATTGATTCTGTCAGCCTCTCTTCAGAAGAAGAGTTAAAAAACATTTTGCCAACTGATGACTTTACAACTAGTGGTGAAAGGTCATTATGTCATTTTTAGTGCTGGGAGTTACCGGTTAGTTCGCTTACCGTTTAACTGAAATTTTCACGGTTGGTCAAAGGGTTAACCGAAAGTCAGCACCCAACAGCCACACAAAACTAGATATAGTCAGAAAATGGAACAATATGTGTACATTTTCAATCAAAAAGCATCAATGAACTTCCCGTAATGATTGTTTAATAACAAATGCGGCAAAAAATAAAGTCTAGAACAAAATTGGTGGCAAATTGTTAAAAGTGTTGTATTTAAAAAAAAAATTTTTTAAATTTTGCTCTGATCGTTTCTCCTGAACACGAAACATCAAGTAAACCAAGGTGCTTTTCAGAACCCACATACTCAAAAGAGATTCTTTTCGTACATGTAAGGCTGTGCGTTTTCGGTTAATTCGGGAACTGGATACCCGAAATTGGAAATCTTTGGATACCCAGGTACCTGAAAACACATAAATACTCCTGAATGTATAAAATAACCAATATGAACACAAGTTTCTCTTGTTTTATTAGAGTCATAAGAAATGTGGACTTACTGTAATAATTTCCCGCCTTTATATTAAAAACAACTTGTAGCATCCCCATTCCCCACACAAAAAATGTTATCAAAAAATTAGAGACTTCCATTTGTGTGGCTTAAATATTCAGTCAAAGTTTTCAAAAGTCATTTACGGGTTATTGAAACCAAAAAATGGAACCGGGTAATGACGATTTCGGTTGGATACCCGGATACCCGGCACAGCCGTACATACATGGTGTCACTGCAAATCTCCTTCTACTTTATCAACATCTCATCAAGTTAGCCAACAGATATTTGTTTGGTAATTTTGTAATCAGGTAATTACCAATGTTGTACCTTCCCTTTTAAGCACAGAAGTTTCTGCCAGAGCAAGTGGCATCATTTAGCTTATGGCAGTGTGATTCAAGAGGCAGCAGGCATCATATGGAGTGCCATGGTCGAGCGGTTTAGTGCATCGGATTTGTGTTCTGATGGCTGAGTCGCCAGAATGTGGGTTCGAATCCCGACCGCGACCATGGTGCTTGTGTCCTTGAGCAGGACACTTTACCATAATTAGTTCTCTGCACCCAGGGGTAAATGGGTACCTGTGAGGGCAGAGTTGGTTGTTGTGTTTGATTAGCCCTATATGCGCTGTAATGGCAGCAATTGAGCTGTATACTCCCCAGGGAGCTGAGATGGTTTCAGGAATGATTTATGAGCCTGATGAGCAGGGGTAATAATGTAATGCGCCTTCAGCTCCAGTTTGGTGGATACGTGCGCTATATAAGTCCACATTATTATTATTATTATCATGACGCAATCAATGATGAAGATATTAAGCAGAGCCATAACATTGGGCCCAGCATCCTTCACATAATGTAGTGTACAATTCTTTTTACATGTGATGGGTTACCATCCCCATAAGGCACTTAATGAGTTGCATAGTAGCCACCGGACAGTTGGTATTCACCTTCGTTGGCCATCACACCCCCCTCGCTCCCATCATCCACTGACCAACCCCACCCCGTTGAACCATTCGCTTCTGCAGTCGGGTATTCTCCAATTGTGGCCTCTGTAGCTGAGCTGGTCCCTTTCTTACAATATGCCGCCGGCCCCTGACCATACGCTGGGGATGAATGCGCTATTGGTTGAAGCCTGCCCTCTGGAGCCCAATTCTGACCTTGTTGTGTACCCTGTGGACTGTTGGACCGATTGGGGAGTTGAGAATCAAGTTGATGCTGACCTCTGAACTCTTGACCCCAAGGGGTCGCCGATGCAGCTTTGGCACCAGAGCAGGAGGCAACCCGTGCCCACATTTGCAAAAGCTTCTCACCAAGAGGTGCTTCTAACTCCTATTATTCAAAAGTAAAAATACTTCAAAATGGAGGTCCAAAAGTAATGGTGCAAGCTTTCACCAGTTTTCAACATGGTCAGTGCCAGATTTTGAGCTAATTTGATTGAATCTAACCTGTATGAATTGTACAAAGTAGAGGTTTTCCATTGCAATCGGTAATCTTTGTTACTTTTGCAGGCTTGTTGGTGTTTACAGCCCAAAATGATACAATCAAATTTGTGACTGTGTGTGTAAGGTTTTATGTACTATGGACATCATACATGTAATATTAGAATAGAATTGTACTGTCTTTCAGTTGAACTGTCCATTAGAAATTGTGCTGAATTTTGCTAAAAACAGTTGGATGTTTCAGTGGGAGATCATCATGCTTCGGAAAAAATTGTGTATGAAAATAATGATCTTTCTACCTCATGGTATAATTAAAATACAAAAACTTATTTACCTGACCATCTCTATTCATCTGAGCTCTCTGGTTGAGCAGAAACCGTGTCTGATTAAAACTGACATTGGCTCTAAAACAGAAAGAAAGATACAAGTCAGACAACTGAACCACAAATGTCAGTAATTTTCAATTATTTCTCAACATACCAGACACTGAAAGCACATATTTTAAAGAGATGGTACAGCGAATTTAAATTCACTATTTTGTTTTTTTCATTAACGAAAACACCATAATAAACTGAAACTTTCAAAGATGCTTGTTTAAATGCCAGTATACACACATTTGGTAAAATGTCCGTAAATCGGTCTTGCTAAAACTCACTGTTCATGTTTCCCCATACGTTATAGTGTAATTTGTAATCAAACAATCTACATAACCAAGTCTAACTGTTGTTCAATGTGGCTGTAAATTTAACAGACACTAAATGAGAAGATTTGCAGTATTTTGGTCATTAGCTTGCATACTGCGGTGTTTGTAAAGAAGTCTATGGTATCACATCACACATGCCAAACTCAACATCAGCCAAGTAAAACAGACAGCAGAAGTTACAAAACATGGTTATGCACATTTTGAGCTGAACTCTTCACATGAACTCGCCTTTTGATCCACTGCAAGCTGATCTCTGCACCATTCCTCATAGAGCCGTCTCTCCACTCTACGGTTTGTGAGTAGCGAATGTCAGATGTCATCTTGGCAAAGCCCTGAAACTGATTACTGCCTTGTATGGAGAATACAAGATATATCTCTTGGGACGTCTTTGGAGAAAGAAAAATGAAGAAAAAATGTTTTTTTTGCTTTTTACAAACTTTGATACAAATCAAAAGTATTTTAGAGTATTGATATTTTCATCTATCTTTGACACTGTGAAAAATTAATCTTTGTAATGAACAACTGAATACTTATATTATATACACTATGTTCATTGCTGGCATATCCAGAGAAACATCTCTAAACACATCCATAAGAATTAAGAGAATCAAGTACAGAAACCAACCTGTGAAAGTTTCAGGTCATTTTGTTGAGTGGTTAATGAGAAAATAATGAAATTGTATGCAGATTTTTTTGTACTCATTCTAAATTCATAATTTCAATTTGTTGCTGTGTGCCCCCTTCCCTTCTACTAAAACCAATCTTGAATCACCCATGATATTTGCTATAAAATGATGAAGATCCAATTATTTTTTGTAAACAATTCTCCTTGACTATTGGGTTATTTACTAAAGGTAAGGAATGTTGTTTCAATGATTGCATTAATTTTTCCTAGAAACATTTTTGTCTGAGGTGCAGTCCTGTGAAATAATTTCCAGATTGAATGCATTTTCACAATTTTCTCTTGAACGACACAACGTAATGTACAGAAGCTTTCGCAGATAATATATATCTTGATCATATAGATTATTCTGTCAACACTACCAATGATGTGCCTTCCCGTTTATAAAGAGCACTTATTCATACTTACTTGGAATGCATTGCTTAGTACTCTACCCATACTAGGAGACACACACCACAATCCATTACGAAATGACAACTCAATATTGAAAGGATCGTGGCATTTCATGATGAAGTATCTAGCCACATTCGCTGACAAACTGGCTGCCTGCTGTCCTTGCTGTCCTGCATATGCCTGAGAACCAGAATTGCTTATTGCACCACTGCCACCAGCACTCATCCCACCACTGCCACCAGCACTCATCCCACCGCTGCCACCAGCACTCATCCCACCGCTGCCACCAGCACTTAACCTACCGCTGCCACCAGCACTCATCCCACTGCTGCCACCAGCACTTATCCCACTGCTTCCACCAGCATTTACTTGTATTCCACCGCTGCCTCCACTACTGTGGTAGTATGTTTTCCCTTGCCAGGGAGGGGCTGAGGCATTGAGAGTGGATGCTGGCTTTGTAGTGGCTGGGGTTTTGGTTTTGTTTGGAGGGGATGCAAAATTCCACTTCTTGTTGTTTCCTGATGATCCTTGGGAAAGTGTCAAAAAAGGAATGATTAAAAGGGAAAATGTAGTACAAATGTTTTTCCTTGTATTGTTCTGGAAAGACAGACAATCATCTATGTATAGTATACCATTCTTTATGCTTGTTAACCCTCCTACTATAGCTGCACTTTAGTGGCAAGTAGCTAAAGAGGTCAAAATCAGTCAACTGCCTGTTTTGACTGTTGACCCAAATGTGCACACAGGACCATTTTTGACTGGTTTTTACTGTCATTTTGACCACCCTGAACAATACCAGACAATGCTTTTACCAGTCAAAAACAGTTGACTCATTTTGACCTGTAAATGTATGTACTACACGTAAGGTTTGACAGTATTCAACTTTCAAGTGCACTAGATATACCTTGGGAAGTATATCAACATTTTGACTGATTTTGACCCTTGCAGTAGTTGGAGGGTTAATAAATTTTGTTACTCAGATAACGAAATATCCATTCTGCTCTGTATCACTTAATATAATTAAAGATATGTACATGTAGATAACAAAAAATCAAGGAGAAAATGTTGAAAAAGCATTCAAAAATTATGTTTTTATGTTTTGCTGAGTGTAACAAGATCAATCAGCAAGAACAATAGATCTGTTGTTCTTAGCTCACTTCAACAAGATCCAGCAGAATTTTGTTAAACAACAAATTTATGAGAATACATACTAAGATCCTGCTCTCTGTCTTTAGGTGACGCATTTGCCGTCCTTTCATCCTGGTAATTCTGAGTTGGCTGACCAAACTTATTGGAGATGCTCCGTCGAGGAGGAGTGTTGTTAAAGTTATCCATAGCTGTGAAGAAGAACATTCAAATATCTTACTCATAATGCTGATGCTTCAATAAATTTGTGCTCGTTTTAACAAATGACTTATTGCAGTGTGCTACGCCCCTTAGGTCACTGCCTACATTCTACACACTCTGCAAGTTTCAATTGAAGTTCTTGTCTGCAGACTGATGGTCAATAGGTTAGGGACAACAGAGTATTATGACTTTTAATCAAATAAACCACAACGGATACTGACTACATGTAGGTACATAATTACATTGTTCTGGAGTGAATAAAGACAAATTGACTAGACCCGATATGAACCTGCGACCTCTGGGTAAAACCTGCCAGTGCTCTACCAATTGAGGCATCTAGCCCTTTGTTGGCGGTCTCCCTATTTGGGTCAATATCTTTGCTCGAGGGCATATTCCACATTCGTATATAACTGCGGCATTATTCGGAAAGTAGGCCTGAGAATGTTATCTTGACATACCCATTGGCTTTGGTCGCTGACCGACACCTACAGGTTGTTGTAGACCTAATGACTGTTCCTCATTGCTCAGCACTTTCACAATAGTTCTCAAGACAGCCTGCAAAGGAAAATCAAAATAATATCATTCTGCAAGAAGATTGTGTATCTCTTCTTCCTATAAAAAAAGGGTTTGACATTTGGAATGAGGTGGGCGAGAGGATGGGATACAGCCGCATGCATTTCTTGTTTGTCCTATGTTCATTTTTGACATGTTGTAAAGAAATAATGTGCCTATATAATCATGCGCGCCACGCCAGGTCATGGTTCATCACTGTATCGGTGGGAATTGTGATGGAGGTTCAGTCTATATTTAAAATTAAAATTGTATCCTCAAACAATGCTATAGATGATATCACTGCTGATGTCAACTGCGTAGCAAAAAAGGTCCTTCATTATTTTGATCATGATACAGAAATGGAGATCACACATACCTCATCACCAAGTGTCCATGGCTTAGCTGGCATACGCATCCTACGCAGGAATAATGTGTGCCACTTCTGGCGTAGGAGAAGAGCCAGATTTGCAGCCTGTCAAAAAAAATTGTAGAAAACATGTAAACAAGATAACTCTAAATCCACCCTCTAAATCCTCAAGTTTTTACACATCAATAGAAGGTTTTTGAGATGTTGGTGGCAGCAGACTTATCGGTCCTTTTCCCAGTGGTTAAGTAATTTTGAGCATGAACATGATGGAAACAAAAGACAGATAAGTCTGCTGTAATCTAGCGTCTCAAAAGTCTCCCATTACCTGCACCTTGAAGGGAAGATAATGATGGAAAAACATTATCTACGGGTATGCTTTATTAACACTCTTTCAATCAAGAGATAAACATTAAATGACACACACGTGAATGTTTCAAGTTTCAAAGTTTCAAGTTGTGAATAACAAATGATGCATTCTGATTTTTAGTATTCATTGTAATGAGGAATTAAGTAAAGAGTGCTCTACCAACTGAGCTCTCCAGCCCTACATGTATGTTGACAGTCTCCTTATTTTGTCACCGTCTTTGTTCAGTCAAGTCGTCATTGGGCAAGCTCGGTGGTCGAGAGGTAATTAAGACATCTGCACTAGTAAGCAGGCTAGGAAGTTGTGGGTTTGAGTGCTTTATAGATATGTACATGTATGCAAGAGGTATAAATAATGGTAATATTAAACAAAAATTGGATATGGCTAAGTATTCAAACTATAAGGCTCAAATATGATCTTATTTCATAATTACAAAAGTGACCTACCTCGGTGTCAGCTCGCAGGACTATCCATTCGTCAAGCTTCAACCCTGCCCTTTGACCTTTCTCCTCATTGTCTGCATCACTGTCGCTGTCATCCTGGTTGGCTCCATTGGAGATGTTGTCATCTGGCTGGAAGAGGGCATCTTGAGACAGGCGGGAGGGGCCGGTGAAGAGCGCCACGGCGAGGGGTGAGACAATGGTGGTGCAACGGACGCTTGTGTGGTGGTGGAACCTGGGTGTTTGTAAATTAAGGCTAAAGTGAGTGATTTTGTCCACTATTGATTGAGTAAAACTGATTTGTTGGAGTTGAATTACTTAAACGGAAACATCACTAAAATATGAAAAATGATACAAAAAGAAACCTGGGTGTTTATTAAAAAAAGACTAATGTCAGTGACTTTGTCCCCTACTGATATAACTTATTTGCAAAAGTTGGAGTTGAAATCCGTTGGTTGCTTGATCGGAAAACACCACTAAAATATGAACAATGATACTATAAAGAGAATAGACAGGCCAAGAAAAAAGAAAGAACTAGATAGGTTGGCAGATGGATGACAAACAAAGACAGATAGATGAACAAAAATCTAGACAGAAGGATAAAGAAAGACAGATAGATGAACAAAAATCTAGACAGAAGGATAAAAAAAGACAGATAGATGAACAAAAATCTAGACAGAAGGATAAACAAAGACAGATAGATGAACAAAAATCTAGACAGAAGGATAAACAAAGACAGATAGATGAACAAAAATCTAGACAGAAGGATAAACAAAGACAGATAGATGAACAAAAATCTAGACAGAAGGACAAACAAAGACAGATAGATGAACAAAAATCTAGACAGAAGGATAAACAGAGACAACTCTTTCCTATATATCCACATTAGAATGAACACAACACATTTCTTTTTTATCTTCTATCTTGTTAACAACACGATTTAATAAGCTGAAACAATGTTGTACCTTCCCTTTAATGTATATCTTGATTCAAAAATAGTAAGCATACTCATTGAAGCAGTTTGGTCAACGTTACCAATGTTGTACCTTCTCTTTTTAAGTATATCTTGATTCAAAGAGAGTAAAGATACTCATTGAAGTAGTTTTGCCAACATTACCAATGTTGTACCTTCCCTGTAATGTATATTTTGATTCAAAGAGAGTAAGTATACTTGTTGAAGCAGTTTTGCCAAAATTACAACTGTTGTACCTTCCCTTTAACTTTTAGATAACTGAAGTGGTGGCAGCACAAAAGAAGAAATTAATTGTCAGGTCAGTGAAGACAGGTCCTTTTACAGAATAAATGAAAGGTATAGATTATTACTAAGAACTTTCTGCATTGAGCTGACGAAAGGAATACCATTTATACATCTATACATGTACCTCAGTATTAATACTAACCTTGTCATTTCCTCATAGATGAGCCAATCTGTGGGTAGTGAGTCCACAATCACTTTCTGTACTTGTCTCATGGATAGCTGATTATTGGTTGCATCATGTAGCACCGAGTTTGGATGGAACCGAATCTTGCTCTCTGTTCTGTATTATAAACCATTTTTGGGGAGTGAACAAATAAAACTGACTAGAGCGGGACTCGAACCTGCTACCTCCAGAATACTGTTACTGGAGGATGCCCATGGTAATTTCCCAAAATAATAATTTTAAAAAAAAGAAAAAAAGGAGTCATTGGTTCTCATTGTGCTTAACAGAGAATTTAAAATACAGCTACAAGGAAAACAAAAACCTCAAAAAGAAAAAGGCAAATAATTAAAACAGTCCAAACAGCCACTTACGTTAAGAAAAAAAATGATTTAAAAAAATGGTGCCAGCGCCATAAAGACAGCAACAGGACAATACAGCCTATAAAATTGCCACAACAATGCAACAAAATTAAAAGTAGTCCAGTATTACTTAGAAAATAAATTAGTTTTCAGGCTTGTACAAGTTAATTGTACTAATAAATTTTGGGAAGCCAGAGCAATTTACATGTGCATGCCTATGGAAAATGATCCTGTGCATCCTCCGTTGCACAACAAGAGAAGATTCATGTTATCTCATCAATCAGCCATCCTAATTACTTCCATCAGACTCAACAAACAATCATTCTCAACAAATCCTTCTACACTTACGGAGTTGTGAGTTGTTTCCTCTCGCGGTCTACCTTGATGATGTTAGGGTACATGCCAGCGCACAGTGATGCCTTGACGACGGCCCAGTTCTCCGAGTTGGTGTTCAGATCACGGATGTCACCAGGTCCACGAGCTCGGACAAATCCTGATGCTCTTAGCTGGCCGAGGAGTTGGGTCCTTGGAAAAAAACCATGGGTCTTTAGGATGTGTTTTATGAACATTTAATTCATTCTTTTATAGCACATTTTACATAATGTTCCAATGTGTCAATATTGTTCCTGTAATCTTTCTCAGCCCCCTGGGGAGTATCCAGCCCATTCTTATAACCAACTCTGTTACAAATACTGGTGGGTGGCCACAAACATATAAGAAGTTCAACTGGGCGATTGTAACACTCTCCTCCATAAACCCCCAAATATAGTTATTAAAGTTTTAGCACTTTTACAGCAGTCATTTTGAAAGCTCAATTACATTAACTTTTACCAATAATAAGAGATATCTCACGTACCAACAGTTTTCAGTAATTTTCAGTTTGTGATCAGTTATGCCAAAAGTAATTCTTTGATTATCTCCAAAGAATTATAATCACAAATAAATAATATGAATGATTCGCGCAAGTTGAAATGTGTTCAATTTTTGTGAACCTTCGCCGCGAATATTTGCCGTGAACCTTGTTTAACGTCACAAATTTCGCTTCGCATTCGCTTTCGTGTGAAGTATGAACCGGCCATAACTCAGTGACTACCATAATACCCCACATGATAAGGTCACATTACCATTGCTGCTGCATAAATGAGCCAGTAAATTTCAGTCACTGTGTTTGTCACAGCGTTCCTAATTAATTGTTTGTCGTCCCGTTGGTACGTGTAGCTATTGTCCGCACTTACCTTTCCGCGAGTTCGCTTTTTTGCACTTACCTGTTAAGATAATCGTCTAGTCCAAAAGTTTTAGTCCAATCAGTGATGTTTATAGTTCCCGCGGATTTCCCGTTTTAGCCACTTAGCGTTAGTGCGTCTTTTTCAACGACGATGATCAATATTATAACAATGCTTGCTTTGTTTTGTTAGCCATGGTTATTGTTCGATTAACGTTTTACTCTGTCATGTGAGGCCTATTACGTCTCGGTAACAAAGCAATATTTTGTGGGTGTGTGGGTAAAGTGAGAGTGTGTGTAGAATACCAAATGATCTAAGAGAGAGAACATCGAAAACAAGAGTGAGCTTATCTTTTAGGACTGGTATAACTGTATATCAGCAAATTCAGTGATCTAAGTATCAGTATCAAGCTAGTATTAAACAGTAAGATTTGGCAAACAGGCCAAACTTATCACCATAAAATTGGTAGGCAAAAAAAACATCGCCTTGCCGGTCCACATCTACATAGAAGCACTCTTCCTCGCCGTTAAAGATCAGCAACAATACAATAACCATGGCCGATATGTTTGGATAGAAGCCCGCAGAGGCAGTATAGAGAGTCGAGAGTCGACGGAAGAAGAACTTACGAGAGAAGGTGGACACAAGAGATCCAACCAAGAGATATATATATATCCGAGAGATAACTTCTGCACACTTAAATATATGAGGACAGGTTATAGGCATAACCTACTATATTTAATTAAGCTCAAAGAAGACTAGAGACTAGGTCATAAAAGTAAACATATTAATTTAAAGGTTTTTTTTGTGCGAGTGTTGATATACTTAGTCGTGTGAAATGAATTTCGTTATATCCGTTTAAGCACCTGGTTTTCCTAGGAAATTTCAAAGTAAATTTATCTTAATAATTCAACACTATATTATACTCAGCAACTTAATAATGTCCAGCTTGCAATTGGTTTAGCAAAATAATTATTTCATAATATTGTACATAATGTAAATAATGAGAGTAATTTAATATAATTTCGTTTTCAAGAAATATGTATATCTGGTGTTCGTCTTTCTTTTATTTGTTGTTATCACTCGTATCCCAACACATTTAATATAAAGTTCAGAGTGGTGACAGTGTTAATCTTAAACTAGGACATCGATTCTATGCCCTGTCGAATGTCTGCTCTGATCGTGACGATACTGCCCCTTAACCTAGTAAGCTTTTGGGTAATTACCAATGGTGTACATCCCATTTAACATTGAGGGTGGTAATCATTGTAACTCCTTACCTCATGCCAACAATCATCTCCATGGTTGCCTGAGACAGGTAGTTCCTCACACAGAATGCCCTCTCCCAACCATCACTACGGGCTCGCTGCCAGGCCTAGTTTAAAAGGAAGGTGTAAAATTGGTAATTTTTGCAAAATTGCTACGAGTATCCTTACACCAGCTCTCTGAATCAAGACATACATTAACCCTCCTTCTCTCAGTCCATTTTGCTCGCAGATTGACCGACTGGACTAAACCCATCATCTGTCAGCTTTTGAAAGGTGGAATAACTGTGCAGAACATACATGTATTACTATGTAAGGTGCAGATGCATTCCCATTTGAAACCACTACTTTTTACCTTTCAAAACCTTTCAAAGGGTTTTGAAAGATCGAACTATGAAAGGGTTGAATGCCCAACCTGTGAAAGTTGCAGCTCAATGTGGTGTCTAGGTCATGAGAAAGATTTGAAAAAGCGTTCACAATCTTAACAGTGAGAAAAAACTTAGAGCAAAAAGGTTCCATTTGGAAAATGTGCATATTGGTGGTGCTTGTTCTGAAATGAAAGCACATCTGACAGAAAAATTGTTCCGGTTGGTTGGTTTCTTTACCAACGTCACAAGTTACCTTTCATAATTTGCTAATTTTGTAATTAGGTAATTACCAAACTTGTACCTTTTAAGTAAGAAAGAGTGTCTTGATTAACGCAACAAGTATTATCCACTTTTTTTAATATAAAACACTTGCGTTTGATTTGATTTTTATCTTACACCAACATACAGTATGTATGAAGCACTGTGTACTTGGTGTTTTCCGAGTGTCTTCAGAATCGTTTCGGTTTGCGGTAACACCATGTGTTTATCTCAACTAACGTGAAGCTGAGGTACAGGTTCTGAAAAGAACCGTATCGCACAACTCGTATCTCAACCTTCGTTAAGTGAGAAAGATTCAAGGGAGAACCAATTTCGGGCAACTCGTTTTTTCTCTACTGTCGCTAAGTGAGAAATATGGTTCAAGGAGAACCATGGGGACTTCACGGGTTATTCTCAACGTTTCGATTAGCCTGCTCTAATCTTCGTCAGATTAACCATATTAACCCGTGAAGTCCCCATGGTTCTCCCTGAACCATATTTCTCACTTAGCGACAGTAGAGAAAAACGAGTTGCCCGAAATTGGTTCTCCCTTGAACCTTTCTCACTTAACGAAGGTTGAGATACAAGTTGTGCGATACGGTTCTTTTCAGAACCTGTACCTCAGCTTCACGTTAGTTGAGATAAACACATGGTGTTACCGCAAACCAAAACGATATCGATATTCCACCATGCAAAGCCTCAAAACTTATGTCTTCAGAATAAAACAAGGAGGTCTTGTGTTTGAATCTACGCCTCATTTGTCTGTGGAGTTTTTTTTCCCTCAGACACTTGGAAAGCACTGATTATACACTGCTTCATACATACGTCGGTGTAAGGGCAAAAAAATCAAATCAAGTAAACATTTCTCAGTCAGTTTGGTTGTGTGACACTGCTTGGTTGTTCTGCCACTTTCATCTGACAGGAAAAAAAATATGTTCCATTAGTGACCACTTGGTGGTGCTGTGGTAGCACAAAATGTGAGTTTCATGTAGTATGGGTTGAACAATTTTAACTTCACATTGACTTTTCATTAACATGTAAAGGATGAGATGGTCTCATTACATACTCTTCTCATTTATATATAAGTTACTTGTAAATTCATCCAAATTTTCTGCAAATGCAAATTTGCAAAAAATTTAATTCTAAAAATACAAAGACAGGTACGGAATTTAATTTTTGTAGAGGCAAGGCCACTTTTCCTGAGTATAAGCCACTTCCATTAGAATATCAGAATATCTATGGGAACCATTTTTAAGGGGCAACAAGGCCAAGACCAGGACAACAAAGGTCATGGTCTCTGTGAAATTCCAGGTCTGGAAAGATTGAATTTAAAATGTATATTAAATCCCAAAATGAGGCATTCAATTACAATACCTACCTGGAATGCCCTCAGCAGTGCCATGTGGTCACTGAATGTGTTGGCTGCGTATTTCTTGCGTACGGCCATCGCTGCTCGTTTTTCAGACGGATGGTTTGGCAAAATGACTGCAAAAAGATAAAGACAAAGAAATTATATAATCTGCTACCATAACCACCTCGAAAAACGCTGCACCTACTTTTATGAATGTGGACAATCTATTGACCAATGCAATAGATTTTGCAAGTCAGGATTTATTAGGAACCTTTAAGTAAGACTAATTGCGGTGACACCATGTGGAATCTCAATTGAGTAGTAATTAGTTCTGAAAAGAACTGGAGGTACAACTCGACGTTTCGATCAGTATGCTCTGATCATCCTCAGGACAAAGCATAATCTTTCCTAGGTGGATAGAAGCAATTTATAGTTCAGTGTCTTACTCAAGGACACAACCGGCCAGGCCAGGATAATACACATTCTGCCGTCTCTGCTACCACAACACACAAGTACAATGCACTTTTTTGAGTGTCAACAAATAAAGCAAGATGTAAACATACACAAAAAAATGTTTTTTTCTTCTCATTCTGGCCATGTGCCATGGGAGCAATGGTTGCCGACGGCATACAGTTTAATTGAATTGTGATTAAAATTAAAGTGAAAGATACTCTTTGGGATGTATTGCAAAGCACATAAGATCCAATAATGCTTCATGATCCAGACTTCTATAGAGTCCTCAAACCTCAAGGCTGAGTCCAATAGGCTTGGGTGGTTCCACAATTTCTGGAACCGGTTCGGTTCCAAAAAAAAATACTCGGTTCCGAGTCGGAACCGGTTCCAAGAAATTCAAACAAAAACATAAGGATTACAGAAAATAATAAAACATAAAACGGTCTATTCAAACTTCGTTGCGTCTCTGATACGAAGGTATCAGATTTTCAACCGCAAATGCAGTGATGATAATTTTGTTTAATTTAAAATGTTTCAGAAACTTTAAGGAAAAGTTAAGCTAAGTAAGAGATTTGTTTCCATTATCCTACCGTTAGCAAACAACGTTAGAAGCCGTTCTGTACATGTACATGCCATGGCTTTGCACATCAGGGGTTGGAGTAATCATAGAGGAGCAATTAAGCAATTGTACCACCCCCTGTACACAAGGTACCTGACTACCATCCATGCCTATTGAAAGTACATTAAGAACACTAGCAACATGACTTATTCGTCACAAGATTATCTATATTACGGGGCCACCTTGATCACTCCACTTCTCAAGACACGTGCTGTCAACATTTTTAACAACATTACATCTCCATATCCAAAGTATCCATGTTATGGGGCCAATTTATACACAACTCAGTGACGCACAATGATAGTACTAACGCACAGACATTGCGGTTTGCATCAGTTGCATGTGTGGTGCCTTCACAAGTTTGCTGCAGTCTAGAGTTACATTTTGTCGGTCACTCATCAAAAAGAATCGGGTATTTTGACTGGAGCCGGTTCTCGGCTCTAGAGTTGGAGCTCAGACAACTGCGTATTTCAATTGGAGCCGGGTTGGTCCTCAGAGTCGGGTATTTTGCTGGAGCCGGCTCTGACTGGGACTCGGCTCCCAGCCGGCTCTGGGACTCGGCTCTGGGAACCGGGTATTTGAAGGACTCGGTTCCGGAACCGACTCTTGCGAGTACCCAGTTCTTTAAAAGAGTGGAACCGCGGTTCCGATTCTCGATCAATTTGGAATCGGGTAGAACCGGGTACCCGCCGGAACCGCCCCAGCCTAGAGTCCAAGTCCGAGTCCTTAGTGTCAAGTCATGATCCTTTAAAAATTGAACCTTAGGAAGAATACCCAAGTTGGATTCAGACATCAAATATTTCATTTTCCCTGTGGTGATTATACCACCATTAGGACCTTTTCATGTGTATTGTTTATATACTATTTTATTATAATAAAAGACATTGAGTAATCTTCATTGGGTTTAGAAATGGATAATGTTGAATAGGAAATTTTGCCTCCAAATCTGAGACACAAACCTCCCAGTTTGAGTCCCAAGGGTCGCGTCCGAGTCATTGAATATTATTCTGAGTCTGAGTCACTTAAAATGTGACTCGAGTTGAACTTCAGTCATTGCACATGGTGACTCGTGTCCAACTCCAAGTCGCTTAAAAAATGTTACTCAGTCGGACTTGAGACCGAGTTCGAGTCACGAGTCATACAAGTCTGCCATCACCACAGTGACCTCGACAGTAAGTGACATCACATCATTTCTACTCACATGGATCCCTGTATGCCAGTGCACACACAATGGTGAGTACAGGATCAAGGCACTTGAGTACAATGGAATACAACACCATCTTGCCCAGTCTTGGTTCCACGGGGAGATCGGCGAGGTGATGTCCCAACTCCGTCAGATCCTCCCAGTTATCTATCGCATCAATGGCCTGAGAAGAAGAAGAAAAAAATGGTTTACAAATTAAACGACCAAATAGGTACCCCAATAACCTGGGTCATGGTTTGAGGTACTGAACCACTCTTCCAAGGATCCATGTAAAACATGTTCAGAATGCACCACAGAACATCTTAACATTGTAAGCAGTTAAGGGTTGGCCCTTTGCATGCCTGATACAAGTTGCTCGCAGTGTATGTGAATCATTAGGCATGTTGAGAACAATTTTCTAATAGTTGTCACAACACACTCTATAGATCTTGTGCAGTTGATGTCTATAGGCCTTTTCACACTACAGAAAATCTCCGGGTTGGACACGGGTCCGACACGTGTAATCTTGACTGACCTTTTCACACTGTAAAATGTAACACGGCGCCGATCCGTGTAAGATGCTCGATCCGTGTCGAAACTAACCCTGCTCATGAGGTGGGTTGAGAGCTTTCGATCCGTGTTGAGACCGCCGACACGTGTTGAAAGCGCCGCGAAAGCGTAGTGTGAAAAGTCACTGGGTTGATTTTCGATCCGTGTGCATTATTGTAGTTATGAAACAACGAACAAACTAATGACCTTTGCTCGCAACGCAGTGTCGCAATGCAGTGTGGGACTTTCTGCTGTGACCAGTGTAGACTCGAGCGTAGTGTGAAATGATCGAGCAATTACACGTGTCGGATCCGTGTCGGATAGTTACACGTGTAACCCCAAAACGGATAGTGTGAAATCATACCGGAATTGAACCGTGTTGAAATTCTTCAGAGTCAACACGGAGTGGAACCGTGTACACTTCTACACGTGTAAGAGGTACATAGTGTGAAAAGGCCTATTATCACAATAAGTGCTATTATTTGGTGATTGCCAGAATCAGACTTGCGCATGTGAGTTGCGTGCCAGCTGTTACAATTAGACACTCATTGTGACATTGTGCCAATCAGAGTGCATAAGTTTCTTTCACGTCACACTGAGTCACATGCTTAATTGGTGTTTTGTATCACACTGACTCACATGCTTATATTAGTCAGTGTTTCATGACTAAATACAAAAACTTGCAAACAATTTCAACAAAATTAGTTAATTAAATTAAATCTTGAAAGCAATTCCGATACGGTCATTCATTAACCCTAACCTTCCCAAATCCTCTAAAATCCTCTTTGCTAAAGTGGAGGATTTTGAAGAATTGAGGTTACATGCTCCATGTTCTTTGCTAAAGTGAAGGATTTTGGAGGATTGAGGTTATTAGGCATACTTGCCTTTCCATGGTACACGTACATCCATGATTGTTGTAGTGATTGCAAGGTCAGTGCTTGGGTCAGTGGACACTGTTTATTGCTTGATGCATGCAGGGAGGGTCCCTGGCCATGCATGTACATGTATCACAGATTAGAAACACATGTGTGCATAGATGTCATGTGCTTGCTTTACTACTGAAGGATTATGGAGGATTCAGGTTATGTGTAAGCAAATGGGCTTAGGGAGTTAGGGTTAATGAGAATAACAGTACACACTTTTCAGAACTGTTGTGATGAAGTTGCTGCTGTGAACGTGCATGTAGTATTAAAGGTATACAGTCAAGCAAGTAATTAATGTTGGTGATCTTTGACATAGTTACACAAGGTCTGTTTGCTGCTCTGACAAGGTGATAAATCAATGAAACTTCTCAGTCAGTTCAGATTATGTTTACCTTCAACAGCTGTACGGCATTGTTCACTATGAGGAATGCTGGTGGGTCTGGTGCTTTAGACAAGAAGTCAGCTATGGGCATGTTGAGCGGCGCCAAGAGTTTGGTATGTAGACACAATTCCTAGAAAGAATTAAACCAAAAATGTAGACAAGTATGCATCAATCTAGGTTAGTACACTTCAGTGGAACACTTCATGTAGGTAATAGACTTCTGGTGATATGTATGCTTTTTTGGTCAGTATTTTACTCAAAACCAAGTCCAATAAATTGCTGTTAAGATGGCGTCTTTTGAAAATTTCATGTATCTACTAACAGCTAAAACTTACCTGCAAGGGCAGTCTGAGAATCTCTGGTGTTTGGAAGTCAGACAGACTCTTATAACGAACTCTACTCATCAGATGAAAACACATGCCTGGCCGACATCGCCCAGCTCTGTCAAAATAATGTAACACAATATTGCAATATAAAATATGTATAGATTGCGCTTAAGGCAAAAAAAAAAGTCCAATTGCACCTAAATTTGATCGATTGGAATTCTGCCATGCTGTGTTTTAAATGACTTTTTCACATAGGGTATGAACATTTGCCCGATTTGAGAATCCTCTCTTAGCCACCAAACAAAAAGACGGAAACTTTTTTTTTGGGGGGGGGGGGCCTAAAAGACATACAATGTATACTCTTTTGGTAAAAGAATGAAATTTGGCATGGGGGCTCAATATGGGCCAAATATCACTTTAAGCAATGGATTCATCTTGGGTCTCACCTATTTTGGGAGTAGGGCCAGTTTTAAAATAAACAAGTGGGGTGTATGAGACCCAAAAATTAAAGTTAAAGGGACAATATCATCACGACAAATGCAGACTTACAACAGGGCATGGAATCAGCATCCTAGTTCAAGATGAACATTGACTGAAAATGACTGCTTCATTTATGCAGCAGGAACGGTAATATGAACTTATCATGTTGGGTATTATTTTCAGTCAGTGACTTCATCTAAAACTAACACTCCGATTCCATGCCCTGTTGATTGTGACGATATTGTCCCTTTAATGATTCAAATGCATTTTCGAAACATTACATTTACAATCATCCAATAATCTACAAGGGAAAAATAACCAGCAACATTAATTGAAACAAAATAAATGTATGTAATACTGGAAAAAAATTACCTTCCTTTCCTCTGCTTAGCACTGGCTTTAGATATCCAATTGCTCTTCAACATTGACACAGACGTCAGAGCATCAAATGATTTCTGTAACAGATACACGAGAACCACAAATGTAAAGATTTCCAAACCATGCCAAATCGGCCATGATGATGAGCAAATACTATTTTTTTCAAAACTTATGCATTGCACGTAAGCAGTGCATGCTGTGAGCGTTTCAACAAATTCCCCGAATCGTTGGTTGGTGAAGCACTTTACATGTAATTGCAAAGGGACACATTTCAAAGCCAAATCCAAGTTGCCCGTAAAGATAATAATAATAATAATGTAGACTTACATGTATATAGCGCACGTACATGCTCATAAATCATTCCTGAAACCATCTCAGCTCCCTGGGGAGTATACAGCTCAATTGCTGCCATTACAGCACATATAGGGCTAATCAAACACAACAACCAACTCTGCCCTCACAGGTACCCATTTACCCCTGGGTGGGGAGAAGCAGTTATGGTAAAGTGTCTTGCTCAAGGACACAAGCACCCCAGTCGCGGCTGGGATTCGAACCCACATTCTGACGACTCAGCCATCAGAACACAAATCCGATGCACTAAACCGCACGACCATGGCACTCCACACAGTGTCTATCGGGAACTATCTATATACAGCTGTATGGTAGCCTGGAAATCCGTGTAGAGTGGCCAATATGGTGGCAATATGGGGAATTGTCTAAGGAAAGGTTTGTGGGAGGAACATGGAAATTCTCTTTAATTTGGAGTTGTAAAAATGTGTTGGTAAACCATCGGTTTGCAACTCGATGATTCAAACAGTATTCTCTGATCATCTTCAGGATAAAAGTTCAGATATAGGAAATAGTTCTGATGGTAGAGCACTTGACTCACAGTCAGATGTAGCTTTAAAACCAAGGCGGGATAGACTTGCTCTTAATTTCTTTCATAGTGGTTTTTAAATTGGGGGAGTTGAAAAGACTGTTGAGCAAACCCGCTTACTTTATTTTATCCTGGGACAATATAATCAAAAAGAAGTTAGGATCTCATCAGCAGGTATCAGAGTCACCAACCAAGATACAAATGTTACCCACCTCTTTAACTTTTCCAGAATCTAGGACAAATACAACGTCATTGATGGTCACACTTGTCTCTGCAATGTTTGTGGAAAGTATCTGAAAGAAATATTAATCAATATCATAATTGTTAACCAACAGTTTTAGGGAACAAATGCTGGAGGGGTGGACTTGCGAGCGAAAGCAAATAACGGCACAGGGTCAGGGACCCACTTAATGGCCCAATGAGCACACACTCATGGGGTATTATTTTTTAGTCACTGAGTTCATCTATTTAATTGGACACCAATTTCGTGGCCTGTCAAAGTCTGCTCTGATCATGACAATTCTGTCCCTTTAAACCATAGAATTAATCAGTGCATCAAAGGGGGTTAATCATTCCCAACTTACAATTTTCCTGACTCCAGAGGCAGGTTGGCGGAATACTTTCTTTTGGTCCGAGCTCTGCATTGACGAGTGTAACGTGTAAACTTGGTAATGGCTGCTATCAGAGAACTGGCTCTCATCATTAAGAAGTGTGTCTCTAAGGGTGACAATGTCATCATATCCAGGCAGAAACACAAGGATCGCACCTGAGGAAGTAAAACCACACAAATCATTAATTTTGGAAATTATTTCACTAATTTTACTTTAACCCTAACCCCCTAGGCATTTCTACTAGCATGCTACCTCAACCTAACAAACTCCAACACCATGTAGTAACCCACCATAGCCTGCAGTACTCAACCCATCAAACACAAACAGTACACTTACAGGAACAGTACTCAACCCATCATACTCCAACAGGCTCTATGCTGTTGGATTTTGATTGAGTGGGGTACACATGGCCCAAAGTAAAGTTTGAACATTCAAGTCACACAGTACTCAACCCATCATAATCCAACAGTTGTTTTCAGGCTAAAAAAACTCAACTATACAAAAAGTAAAACACCCTATAGATGGAATAATTATGGTAGGTTCTAGTTGTACGATGTTAGATACAATGCCAAGCATACCTAAGTACAATATTTGCCTTTATCAGTTGTTTATTACAGCAGGTTGCATACACACACTCTCTCCACTCAAAGTCCAACAATGTTGCATGCTACATGTAGTAGAACCACCTTCCTCACTCAATCAAAATCCAACAGCATTACTGTACTGCATTGGTACTCAACCAGTCAAAATCCAACAAAACCTTCTGTTGGAGTTTGATGGGTCTGGGGTGGTTAGGGTTAAAGATAGTACCAAATGGGACTTTCGAGGAATATTGACACCGTCATCATCTTGACAACAAGTAAGTATCACATTACAATTAAACCAATTTGAGATTTATAGCCAGTATACACTTTTGGTAAAATGTCTGTGAATGCATTCAAACTTATAATGTACAATGTATGTGGGTTTGAATACCGGCCTGGCCGCTGTTTTTTTCTCTGCAGCATACTTCGTCAATGGCTTAAAAATTGGCATAAAAATCGAATTTAAAAAGGTTCTTCATTAATTAATTCACCGTCACAGTGGAATAGTATGGTAGTCTAGGAGTTAAAACACTCACTTTGCAATCAGAAGGTACCGAGTTCAAGACTACGTTTTTCAACATTTTCATTTTTTTAAACATTTTTTAATACATTTTTCTTAACTACAAAATTAATTCAGAACCAAAAAAGCCTTTTTTTATAATAGCAATTCACATTTGTGGAGTTTTTTAAAATGAAAATAAAGTCAAAACTTCTTTTTTAGTATACAAATGCATATAGTTGTACTACAGAAGAAAACAAATTGTGGCCTGACCGGTCATGGTGCTTGTGTCCTTTGGAGGGGACGTTAAGCCGTAGGTCCTGTGTACTAGATTATTAAAGTAATGCACGTAAAAGAACACAGACTTTCGACAGGGCATGGAATCAGTGTCCTACTTTAAAATGAACACAGTACAGGTTCATTTGAGCAGCAGCAACGGTAATATGACCTTACCATGTGGGATATTAATTTCAGTCACTAAAACTAGCACTCCGATTCCATGTCCTGTTGATCGTGACAATACTGTCCCTTGAAGACCCTGTCTTGAAATAACTGCTGGCCAAGTCCGTTGTGACCATAAATACAATAATCCCCAGCCTGATGAGACAGTGCCTCTAACTCCTGGCTCACTGAGGGCGTTTATACGCATTATGCATTTTGGACTATCGTACGCCTTGGAAGCCGTGTCAAAATACAGCCGTGTGATTTTGCAGTGAAAATTTTTTTATTTGTTTCACTCCAAAATTTCAAAATTTTTCTATGGCTGGTTGATAATCTAAGTTTTTAAAAACAAAAAAAGCCTTATAATATGAAGACTTTCCCTGTACTTGTGCCACTGTTTTATTGTCTCTTATGTGGCAATTGAGCACTATATATGTCTTCCTTATTAAAGTTTTGATTTTTGTGAGATTTTTTTGAAAGGCACAAGAAAAACAATACCTTCATCCGAGTTGTCTGAGATATAGGTCAATAGAGCAATGATGAGGTTTAAATCCACTCTCTCATCATCAAAGCTGTGATGGTATGCCTGGAGTAGCTCCTTATCCTCAGCACTGATGTCTACACTACCCTTGATGAGGTCTGTCTCGTCATCTACCTCTGCCTGGGTGTTTGTTCTGGACAGAATGTAAAAAATACAAGCTTTGTATTTGGTCAATTCCACTGAAAGGTAACATTTCTGTCACACTCACATTGGTCCATTTATCCAGATACAGAATATTCATTGCTGCATATTTGTCTACATTTTTGGTTTACAAACAGTAGATTTGCCAATATTTTGAATGTTTTGGTGGGGTTAGAGTATACTGTTTCATCGTCTACCTCCGTCTGTGTGTTGGTTCTATATAGTGTGTACAAATTAGCAAGAAATATATTTAGTCAATTACACGGTAATGTTACATTTTTGTCTTTTCTGCAACACTCACCACACTCACATTGGTCCATTATAGGCTTTGGGAGGTTCCGGCGGGTACCCGCTTCTACCTGATTCCAAATTGAGTATCAGAACCGCGGTTCCACTCTTTTAAATAACTGGGTACCGCAAGTGTCGGTTCTGAAGCCGAGAGCTTCAAATACCCGATTCCTAGAGCTGCAGCTGCAGTAAAATACCCGATTCTGAGGACCTACACCGGCTTCAGTCAAAATACCTGATTCTCTTTGATGAGCCACCGACAAAATGTAACTCTAGACTGTAGCGAACTTGCAAAGATGCCACACACAACTGATACAAACCGCAATGTCTGTGCAATTAGTATTATGCATTGTGTGTCACAGAGTTGTTTATAAATTAGCCCCATAACATAGATACTTTGGTCATGTAGATGTTGTTAAAAATGTTGACAGCAGTCTTGAGAAGTGGAGTGATCATCAAGGTGGCCCCGTAATATGGATAAACTTGTGACGAAGTTCGTCATGTTGCTAGTGTTCTTAGTGTCCTTTCAATACTGCATGGAGGGTAGTACAGTACGTTGCGTATAGGGGTGGTACAATTGCTTAATTGTTCTAACCCCTGAAGCATGTGCAAAGCTTCTGGATTTCCACAGGCATTGCGGTGAAAGTGTTGAGTATTACGCATGCATTTACTGTTTGTAAAAAATAAGACACACAAACACACTGAAGACTTGGAACAGAGGCTACTTTTTATTTTTCCATTCAGAGGGTTGGGGATCCGGAAGATTTTGACTGCTTTACGGAATGACGGAAGATTACCGTCAAATACGGAAGTCTTCCGCAGAATCCGGAAGAGTTGGCAGCTCTGGAATCCTTACGGGCAGTGGGAAAACAAAGTTGTATGCACGGCATGTATAGTACAGCTTGTAAAGTTACATGCTAATAATCGGATAATGGAAACAAGTCTCTAACTTAAACTGATGCTTAACGTTTCCATAAAATTTCCTTCAAGTTTCTGAAACATATTTTAAATTAAACAACATGATCATCACTGCATTTGCAGTTGAAACTTGAAACTCATTCGCATCGTCAGGGCTCAACGAAATTTGAATAAACCACATGTTTTTTTAATTTTCTTTAATCCTTATGTTTTTCTTTAAATCTCTTGGAACCGGTTCAGACTCAGAACCGATTTTCTTTTTAACCGAACCGGCTCCAGAAATTGTGGAACTGCCCAAATCCAGTCCATTAATCCAGTTAAAGAAGATTGTTACATATTTTTCTGCATTTCGGTTTAAAAGCAGTAAATTTAGCCAATATTTTGAATGTTTTGGTGGGTTTATATAACCTACAATCCCGGTCAAATCTCGCTGGGCCCCCCGGCCCCCTGACAATGTTGGCTCTCATTGCACAGTCTGTGCTCCGGAGATAACATTGGTGGGAGGAGCGGGGGAGCGGGGAGGGGAGATTTGGGAGCAGGGGACAGGGGAGGGAATGTTTATTGTAACATGTCCCAACTATTTTGGCCGCGATTGTCTGAATTTTCTCTTAGTTTATCTATGAAGCCGTGACCAGATGCGGACAAAGGACGAGGCAAGTGATGGTGTTGGTGATCATCTCATGATGATGGCAGTGATGTAGGTGACGCTGGACGTCATCCTCATCCTCATTATCCTCATCATCTTCGTCATCACCGTAATCATCACCACTCTCTTCCTCAAAATCATCATCCAATAGCACCATGGTGGCATTGAGATCACTTATACTATTTTAGTGATAACATGTTTCTGTCTTGTTTCCCAAACATGAAATGGCGTCCAAAGGTTGAATTAAAGAGCATTTATTTGGTGAAAAATATTTAAACAAATTAAAAATTTAAAATATTATTGTAGGTGTTGCGGTCAAAAATACACAAACATTCTACTTGGGTGGGATTCGAACCTAATAGTGTATCCTAATGCGCTTTTCGCGTGCACCGTACACGGTTCAACATGCCATTTTGGTTCATAAGTTCCCAAAAGAGAGTTTGTGTTCAACGGGAGACATTCTACTTGGGTGGGATTCGAACCTACGCTCCCCGCATTCCAAATCAAACGTCTTAACCACTAGACCAGAGTGGTAACCTGCAACAAAGCCCCTGTTCGATTCCTTTAATCCGTCGATGAATAGTGTAACCACGGTTCACCAGTGTACAATAAAGAAAAATGAGAGTCACTCCCTTGAAAAGGCTTTGAATACGAATTCTCTTTTCAGTGATAACATGTTTCTGGGTGCAATTTTATTCATCCATAAGAATATTAGTTCATAAAATATTGTTTAAGGACGATGCATGGCTGCAATGCGCTTGCGCAAAACAGAACTTTATTGAAGTGTGCACCGTACACGGTTCACCGCGACGGTTCACCACGCCATTTTGGTCCATAAGTTCCCAAAAGAGAGTTCGTGTTCAACGCGATAAGCGCATTAGGATACACAAACAACATACAAGCCTGTTCAATTTGTTTTCATCCCCTCATTCCGTTATTTGGATGAAAAATCCAACGGTGATCCATCAAAACTAAAATAGAAAGGAAGGGAGTGACTCTCCTTCTTTATTGTACAGTGGTGAACCGTGGCTACATTATCAATCGACAGATGAATGAGATCGAACTGGGGTTTTGTCAGCGGATACCACGGTGGTATAGTAGATAAGACACCTGCTGTGGAATGCAGGGATCATAGGTTCGAGTCCCACCTGAGTACAATTATTGTGTATTTTTGTCCGCAGCACTCAGGAAACACAGAGTATACAGTGCTTATTACACATTATGGTAAAATCAACAACAATATTTTATTATTTTTTTAAAATATTGTTGTCTTTTTTCCCCATTGTTCTTTAATTCAACCTTTGCCTCCACTTCAGCGGGAGCGGGTACCACGGTGGTGTAGTGGCTAAGACATCTGCGTTGGAACGCGAGGATCGTAGGTTCGAATCTCACCCGAGTAGAACGTTTGTATTTTTTGTCCGAAACACTCTGGAAACACTGAGTATACAGAGTATATAGTGCTTATCACACGTTAGGGTAAAATCTACAATAATATTTTATTTTTATTTCCCCCCTCCCCCCAAAAGTTAATTCAACCTTTAATTCAACCTTTGGACGCCATTTCATGTTTGGGAAACAAAACCAAACACCCTTCCAGGGAAAACATAGCCTAATACGACTGTAATAATCAAATAAAATAAACTGAAATAAAATAAAATTCACAAAGACAGACAATATGCGCATGGATAAAATGTGCATGTCGCTCACATATACTACAAGTGAATTCAGACAATCCCGGTCAAATCTCGCTGGGCCCCCCGGCCCCCTGACAATGTTGGCTCTCATTGCGCAGTCTGTGCTCCGGAGATAACAACATTGGTGGGGGGAGCGGGGGAGATTTGGGAGCGGGGGACAGGGGAGGGTATGTTTATTGTAACGTGTCCCAACTATTTTGGCCGCGATTGTAGCTGGTTGTTAAAGAGAAAGTGCAAAAGAGATAAGGTATTGTTTACAGGAGTTATTAAATCAATGGTCAATGCCATTCCAAAGATGTGGACAATACTCCGCATTGAGCTGACACATTCAAAGGTTGGTTGTGCAATGTAAATATATCTTGATTCAAAGAAAGTATACTCAAAGAAGCAGTTTTGCCAACATTACCAATGCTGTACCTTCCCTTTATGATGAACGGGAATTCAGAGATCAGTCTGTGTCATTATAAACACAAGTGTTGTTTTATGTTATAGACATTGTGTACAGATAATGACAATGAACTCACATGTGGGCCTGGAGAATTTCCACAACATCAGTCTGCTTGAATTTCTTGGCCCAGTCTATCGCAGTCCTGAAACACAAAGACAAAAACAAATTAATATTTGATAGAAATCACAATTTATAGAAGTATCATCCAAATGTCAGATATTGACAACTTTGATTTGGCTTTGAACTGCGTCAAGTGTTCTAATTTGTCTCCACAATAAAGTACTTCCCTAAACAATGATGCATGGAATTTGTTGAAACAAATGTGGGCTGCATGACGTGCTTATGCATAATGCACAGTTGTGCATTCAAAAATGATTTTGCATGGTGTGACATCCATCTACATAACTATGTAATTTCCCTAGTGTAGGTTTTTCTGAATAAAAAATAAAAAAATAAAAATTGAAAGATTATTTTTTTTAAACAGAAATGAAGATCTCTCTCTTCAAAACATCCGATGTCCCTTCAAGGAAAGATACATGGAGAAAACAACTACATGTACATGTATGCAAGAGTGCCAAGGGATCACTGCTTACATGTCATTAGAAGCCCTCTGTGTTGCATTAGCTCCCAGACTCAGCAATCTTTCAACGACCTCCACATTGCCTCGACCCGCTGCCAACATCAGGGCTGTGGCGCTTGTTTCAGAGTGGGTGTAGTCGGCTATCGGTAAAAATGATAACAAATGGTTGTGAGGATCTCTGTAGCTTTTGGGACAATTTCCACAAAGAAAAGTAGACTCTAAAATCAATTCTCATGTGGGGAGGGGGGTACAGGATGGCCAAAAAAGAGGGGGAAACTGCCAAAAACAGGGGAAAGGGACACATAAAAATGCATAGTAAAACATGCATGAAGGGTGGGAAACAAACTTTGAAATAATGAAAATATATTCAGTTTTTCTATATTCATTCTAATGTTGAATTATTGAACTTGGAGGACAAAAAATAAGTTAGGAAATTGTTTAACTACATGTAAAATGATCCTGAATGAAACCCTTTTCTCCCAATAAAGATACCAAGACCCAAGTAAAACAATAATAATATTGGTGGATTATTATATAGCACCAACTCCATTGCGATGTAATGCTCAAGGCGCTTTTTACTTTATTATCTCTGTCATCAGTTTACTTTTTTCAACATGACCAAAGGAATTGAAATTACAGTTAAACATGTATCGCTCATGTTTTTGGCTATTTTACTGGCAATTTCTGAAAAATTTCTATTGCTATTTTACTTGAAGGAGGAAAAACAAATGCTTTAAAAGGAAATATTCCTGAAAATAATTGTCCAAATATGTACTGAAATTAAATTATGGTGGGTCCCATCATCAAACAATTTTGGCACTGTTTTACTGTAAAACCAAGATTGTGACAACTATTTGATGAAATATCTCCATGTTCCAATGAAAACAAAAGTCGGGAAGTTGTCGGTATTAAACGGGTGATACATCTTTAACCACATATTTATTTTTTAAGGTTTATTTTCACGGCAAATTGACTTTTCATAGTGCAATGGGCTTCACAACAGCGCTCACCACTGACGTTCTCTTCTAGAAGAATGTGCATGAGTTGGGCAAATGCCTCCTCTGTGCCTTTCAACCAGCAATCACTGAGGGCGCTGTCCATGTCTTTAATCAGCCACTCTGGCATATCAGACACATCAACTGATGCCTACAAATTGTAATAATGATATGAAAAAAAAAAGTTTACACGTATTTCAACTATCCCCCCCCCCCCCCCCCCCCACAGAAACCTAGGTAAGGTCGGTTAAAGGAAAGGCACAACATATTAGTAATTACCGGATTATGAAATTAACTAATTTTTATCTTAGCTTTCTAATTACTTGCGTAAATCCTTAAAGAAAAGTGTAGTCAATGCATTTCCAATGGGCTTCTGATGATCATTGGAGCCAGCACGTTCGAAGTGTGGGCATGGTTTATGTTGGAATTATGTCACACTTGCAGGATAGTGTGAAACTTTACAGGTTCATTTTATAACACATTTCTTGAAAACTAGAGGGTTGACATAATAATAATAATAATAATAATAATGTGTGGATTTATATAGCGCACGTATCCACCAACTAAGTGGTGCTCAAGGCGCATTATATTATTATCCCTGCTCATAAGGCTCATAAGGCTCATAAATCATTCCTGAAACCATCTCAGCTCCCTGGGGAGTATACAGCTCAATTGCTGCCATTTCTAGCGCATATAGAGCAAACCAACTCTGCCTTCACAGGTACCCATTTAACCCCTGGGTGGAGAGAAGCAATTATGATTAAGTGTCTTGCTCAAGGACACAAGTGTCACGGCCGTGATTCGAACCCACATTATGTTGCTAACACCAGAACTTGAATCCGGTAAGCTAGACCGCTCGGCCACGACACCCCAAAACGATGTTGCATATGTATATGGTCTCTTTAAATTGCAGTATATGACAGATATAGAATGGAGGGGGATGGAGGGGGAGGGGGAAGAATGGAGGGGAGGGGGAAGAATGGGAGGAGGGGAGAGAGGGAGGGAGGGGGAGGGAGGGGGGCGGGAGGGGAGGGAGGGGGGGGAAGGAGGGGGAAGGAGGGGGAGGGTGGGGGAGGGTGGGGGAGGAGGAGGTCCAAAACTAAATGTAAGCACTTTAAATTAACAAAGAAACTGAGATAGTCCTTAATTATATCATGCAAACTGAGCGCATCTTTTAGAGTGTGAATATTCTGTTTAATATTAAGTTCTTCAATAAAATAGAGACCTGCGGATCAAGGATTTATCTACGAAATACAGTAGCTCCCGTCTACACAACTGGTTTGAATAGCAGATATATTGCCTGTATTTGGCTCAAGAGACCCCAAAAAATCAAAGTTAAAAGCGAACAAATTTTGAAAGATAGTAATGTTATTAAACAAAAAAAAAACATTTTTAAGGAAATTCCGATGTCGGAAAGTGTATAAAAGTGATATTTAAAATGTGCTTGATTCTGATTGACAACTGCGCTGGCCAATCGGAGAACTGCACATGCCCATGTGCAACCTGAGGATTAAAACATTGGGCCAGCGTTTTATTAACCCTAACCTTCCCAAATCCTCCAAAATCCTCTTTTCTAAAGTGAAGGATTTTGAAGGATTGAGGTTACATGCTACATGCTCTTTGCTAAAGTGATGAATTTTGGAGGATTGAGGTTATTAGGCATACTTGCCTTTCCATGGTACATGTACATCCATGTTTGTTGTAGTGATTGCAAGGATAGTGCTTGGGTCAGTGGACACTGTTTATTGCTCAATGCATGCAGGGAGGGTCCCTGGCCATGTACATGTACCACAGATTAGAAACACATGTGTGCATACATGTCATGTGCTTGCTTTACTACTGAAGGATTTTGGAGGATTCAGGTTATGTGTAAGCAAATGGGCCTAGGGAGTTAGGGTTAATTTGAGTTTTTATTTTACTGGTACTAATCCTTAACAGATTTTTTCGTTCAATGTCTCAAATGAAAGCTTATAACTTCCTTAACCCCAGAAAAATAGCAATTGAACATTTAACCAGTTTGCGTCGGGAATAAAAGTTTTTCTGGGCCCCTGTACGTGCGGGTTTCTTATTCCCACACAAATACGTTTTTGTTTGCGTTAATTTGTTTTGGTTACGTCAATGAAACTAAGACGGGACACCCAAATTTAGCTTACGAGCATATAAATTGGCGAGTTTCCCTTGGGAATTATAGCCAGGAGGGCGTATTTCGTGTTGCGTCTTTAGAAGTCCAGTCCACCGAGCCCTCTAAAGAATTCTTCATCGTATTTACACGTCATCCGAGCATGGAGGAAGGATTCCTTCCTCCATTATCCGAGTGGCATGGTATCGAGTAACAATGGGACAATGGTGCACGGAAATTGGTCTACAGAAATCTTAGTACACCACAGCTTTACAGATTTCAATGGAGACAAAGAAAAAGGTGTGGAACAGGTTTACGAGTGCCCAAACCCCCCCAACCACCAATGCGAGCGTGTTTACACGGCCCCCGCTATCGTGCCGAACAATTGTTGCGCAATAACACGTCGACCGAAGCACGAGCACTGCCAAAATGGCGTGTTTTCACGTCACCCGAAAGGACAATGGAAGCTTCCACAGCGTGTGGCCACGTCTTCCGAGCATGGCACTTTACGCACGTGGCTCGTTATCATGTCAACCGAGCATGCATACAAATATTCCCGAGTTTCCTATGGCGTGTTTAGACGCTCTCCGATCCGCGGTGCAAAAAAAAAATTGCGTGTATACACGGCCTCCGACGCGAACTGGTTAAATCCATTTTTTACCATCAAATCAGCCCATACATGGGCGATATATCTTTAATCAGTCTTGCCACATAGTTTCGTCAAATCCAAATGAAAACAAACGATATGAAAGATGGGATTCTTTTTGAGACACCAGGTGGCAGTACAATTACTGTTCCTTTTCCACTGTACTCAATATCGTACATATATATGATAACATTGGAAAAGGACCATTAAGTCTGCTGCCCTGTAGTAAGCCTCTTATTACACTCACATCAAGTAATGCCTTGCTGTTGTTAGCACCGCCGAGCCCAGCCGCAGACAATTCCTGAGTTATCTTACTCACTCTGTCCTCATTCACAGAGGATGCACCACTGATAACACTTGACTCCTTGTACCACTCATTCAACTCAACCTGCTGTTTGGCCACTGTAAAAAAATATTTTGTTATTTTTTATTTCTTTGTTGTAATCTCGGGGATAATAATTTATTCTTCACTGATCTCAAAAGATCAAATATAAAAAGACTAGTTTCATTTTTAAAAACAAGTAAACCCATTTAGCAAAAAACAAACAGTAAATTAAATACTTAATCATGGCACAGTACAGAAAAGCAATCCCATTTATGGTAGAATTTTCAGGCTATACTGTTAGAAACAGCACTAAATTTCACCATTTCTAATATCAACTGACATCCAGAAAAAAGGACTCATATTTAGCCATGCACATCCTGCAAAACAAGAGGACACATCCCAACAACTCAAGACTTTCAAAGGTAGATGAAGGAATATTCAAGTTTACATTAGCAAGCCTACACATAAAGTTGATTGTTTTTTATATTTATATTACATAAAAATAGGAATTTAATACCAATGGTATACCTTTCCTTAAAGACTTGCTGCAATAGAAATATTCTTGTGGTAGATTGATAGATTGGGTGTTGAAACAACCTTCTTTGAGTTTTGTTTAATCAGAATATATTTGAATTAAAAACAAAATCGTTGTTTTTCGTTCCCCTGAAAAAGAACGATGACGGTTTTCATGAATTGACAGCATACCGTCGTGAGCACCTATCATACCGTGAACATGCAGTGGTTATCCAAACTTAAGTAATAATAATGATAATAATGTGTGGACTTATATAGCGCACGTATCCACCAACTGAGTGGTGCTCAAGGCGCATTATATTATTACCCCTGCTCATAAGGCTCATAAATCATTCCTGAAACCATCTCAGCTCCCTGGGGAGTATACAGCTCAATTGCTGCCATTACAGCGCATATAGGGCTAATCAACCAACTCTGCCCTCACAGGTACCCATTTAACCCCTGGGTGGAGAGAAGCAATTATGGTTAAGTGTCTTGCTCAAGGACACAAGTGTCACGGCCGGGATTAAGTAAGTATGATGTACATGTAGTGCGTTTTATTTTGTGAACAGAATTCAAGTTAATTTGGGCACCTGAGAGTACACCCTATCCACTGATAATTCTGTCAATGATTTCATGAAGGGTTCTTGTCTCTGACATTTTTCTGGAGACTGTTCTAACCAGCTCAACTTTTTTGATCTGTACATTTGAAAAATTAAATTTTAAGGCATAATATATGTATTGATTTGTAATACTAACATGTCTACTCACTTTGTAATTGTATTAAGCTATGAAATATTAGGTTTCTATTTCAGCAAACCTTTAAATCTACATGTATATCTACTGCATCTAAAATTATAATACTTATTTTGATGACAAATGAACTAGCCACTACATGGAAGCAATCAATACTTACATTTTGACTTCTCCTTTATAAACTTCTGCATTCTTTCATTTGTGTAGCCAGTGCTGTAAACAAGACAGAGAGAACTAAAAAGCTGCACAGACTTCCTCACAAATACCACAACAGGCCAGCGAGTGCAAGCCGATTTGCTTAATGCATGCTGGCATCTAGCTAAAATGAAAGATGATCGCTAGCTAGACCAAAATGCAATGTGTGCCTATATTCGTAAACAATTTTTTGATAACGTTACTGCAGTTTACAGGAGGAGAAGGAAGGAGAAAGAAAAGAAGGAAATAGACTGCCTTTTTTTTCGTCCTTCATTATTAAACGAATAAATGTTCTTTGTGTTGTCTGGAAGGTCGGTACCATCCATTAATGTATTCATGTGTAATCACGTTTCGTCCAATCAGATTACCATAAGATTTGTCTTGGGCATTTATAATTGACACATATTTTTTTACCATTTCAGTGCGTCTTCAAGAAAAAGTTCTTCCACATCATAGATCTTACCAGCAACTGCAAGAAATTTGATTACAAAATAACAAATTATAGCACCAAACCTTGGCTGGCAATGTCTAAAAAACAGTTAAAAATTAATAATAATTGCCATGCTTGGGGAAAAAATGAGTGCTCATTATAATTATGACTTTCAAAAGATAAAGTTTAAGTTTGAGCTTGATATGATATTTATAAGATCACTAATTGCTTCTCAACATGCTTCATCTGCACACAGTCGCACAATAACTCCTACCAAGGCTACTTTTGCCATTTGTGACCGGCTCCACAAAAATGGGTATTATGGGACAAAATTTAAAAATTGAGTTACATACATAGCTGAATTGGTTACATTATAAGATTTAATTTGGTGTAGGTTTGAACCCTGTGGCATTTTGCATTCTGGAGATATACTGATTTTTGCATATTCATATTGTACAAATTAACGGAAGTGCCTTCAGAGATACAGCCCTTTAAACACAGCAAGTGGAAAAAGAAATGCGCTAAGAAGAAACTCTCTTGAATGCCCATAGCAACAGTTATGTTCCTTTTGAGCTCCTTTAGGAATGCTTGTGCAATATAAATTTGAATTATCAAGCATCTTGAAGTATTTTTTCAAATATTTTTGCTAATTTGCATAATGTGTAAAATTTAAACTTTTGTTTTTTCATCTTTACTCATCAATAATAATGTTTCTGTAAATAAATTATGAAAGTATTGATATAATAGAAACCAATAAACCAACAACAAAAAAATCACTTTGTGAATTTTTTTTTCACCCTCTCCACATAGAACAGCCCTTTATGGGTAATAGCATAGCGTCCCTTAACCCTAACTCCCTAGACATTGTACTAAAACAATAAAAATCCTTCAAAATCCTCCAACTGGCTTTGTTGTCTAGGGAGTTAGGGTTAATACCCTTTTTCGCAGAGCGGGTCACATTTTTGTTTAAGATCATGCTGTATGTCCTGTTATAGTTCATTAACCCTCCTAGTTCTGGTGCCTTTTTCAGACAAGTTGATGCACCATTTGAAACTATTCGTTTTGTGAAACACACCAAGGTGTAGTGTATCCACCATTCAAAACCATTTGAATGATTTATAAGCCACTGTGTAGTACATTCACCATTTGAAACCATTTGGCTATGGAAACACACCAAGGTGTAGTGTATCCACCATTCAAAAACCATTTGAATGGATTTGAATGGTAGTAAAGCTTGCTACCAACACTTTTCAAATGGTATCACCATGTGTGTACAAAACCAATGGCCATTTTGGTAAGTGGAAATTTTGAATGGTTTCAAATGGTCAAACACTAGGAGGGTTAATTAATGAAATTATTGCATCAGAATCAGACATTTAGGCAAGAGTACCCTTGCCTCAGAATGAATACAAAATACATCTAAATGCATTGTCATTATTTTCTTGATTATGAAACAATGTACACATGTACATGTAATAAGGCAGAACTTTCACAGGTTTTATTTTTTAATGTATATCTTGATTCAAAGAGAGTAAGTATACTTATATAAGATGTTTTGTCAACATTACTAATGTTGAACTTTTGTGTCTTCATACCTGATACCAAAGGGCAGTTGTTGAAGTAGTGTACAAACAGCTCAGTGTCAAGAGCAGCACTCATTAGGATAACATTTAAATGCTTCAATCTAACCAAGATCTCTCTCAGCTGGATCAGAAGGAAATCACAGAAACGATCTCTCTCGTGGATCTCATCCTGCGGAACAAAAAAACAAGGAAATCATGGAAGCGATCTCTCATATGCAGGGCTCGATTTAGACACTAGCCCGGCGTACAAACACTAGTCAAGAGTGCCGCGGGCTAGTCAACCTTGCTTCTGGGTAGCCCGGCCGGGCTAGTCAAAAATTAACAACTTACCTTTGTAATTTTCTAGCTGTTATGTGATATTTGATTTTTAATATGTGAATAAAACAAAAATAAACTTCAACGTTTGAGTGTTAATTGTCGTTAATTTTGTCAGTCATTACTATACTCATTACTGACTCATGTTTTGGTTTGACGTTAATGACCTACAACAACAACATCGAGCATGTCGAGAGCGGGACGAGCGTGTATGCATGGGCATACAAACGACGTTACAGTACACATACAACATGCACACACACATAGCAGTTCCACGATCACTGAATCAATGGTACCCGACGCTCTTTACGTGATTGCGTGTTTCGGTGTCTGGGAACCGCACCATGCATGACGTACCGAATTGGTGACTGTGGCTTCGGCTGTTGCGAAGGATGTTGTTTAGGATGACAGCACAAGTCAATGATGTGCTGATGCAGCCGGAGCTGTAGCCGCCAGTTGGCGCACTTTTACGCCCGCTATCGTCATAAAAGTTTTCCTTCTTGTCATGACCTAAAACTTTTCAACGTGACGTTAATATCAAGTGAATAGTGTGGCTCTAGTCCCACTTATTGCAACAATGTGGAGATTTATCAATGTTAGCAAACCAAATGAAGGCAAAAGGAAGGACACAGAGAAGAAAGTGGCTGAACAGCAATATGAGCAAAATAAGCGGAGACGAATATACAGGACAGAATGGGAGCGAGACTTCCCATGGCTAACACAAGTGGATGGATTAATGGTTTGTAAGCCATGCCGACTCTACGACACGAGGGGATCAGGGAGGAAGCATAACTTATTTGTCGACGGTACTAATAACTTTCGACTTGATTCAGTGAAATGTCATGACCAATCAGAAAACCATAAACTGTCAATGACTCGTCAGGCTGTTAGCCAGATGAAACCTGTATACCCAGTCAGTTTCCCGTGTGGTGTAAATGGTCGGGCTAGTGAAAATTTGTGAGGGCTAGTCAAAAATACATCTGACTAGCCCGGTGGTCTAGTCAGGAAAAAAAGTTAGCGCAAGCCCTGCATATATGGATCTCATCCTGCGGAATGCAAAAGAAGGAAATCATGGAAGCAATCTCTCTCATGGATCTCATCCTGCAGAATGAAGAAAAGGTGATCATAGAAGCAATCTCTCTCATGGATCTCATCCTGCGGAATGAAGAAAAAGGTAATCATAAAAGCAATCTCTCTCATGGATCTCATCCTGCAGAATGAAGAGAAAGGAAATCATGGAAACGATCTCTCTCATGGATCTCATCCTGCGGAATGAAGAGAAAGGAAACCATGGAAACGATCTCTCTCATGGATCTCATCCTGCGGAATGAAAAAGAAGGAAATCATGGAAGCGATCTTTCTAATGGATCTCATCCTGCGGAATGAAAAAGAAGGAAATCATGGAAGCGATCTTTCTAATGGATCTCATCCTGCGGAATGAAAAAGAAGGAAATCATGGAAGCGATCTTTCTAATGGATCTCATCCTGCGGAATGAAAAAGAAGGAAATCATAGAAGCGATCTTTCTAATGGATCTCATCCTGGGGAATGAAAAAGAAGGAAATCATGGAAGCGATCTTTCTAATGGATCTCATCCTGCGGAATGAAAAAGAAGGAACTCATGGAAGCGATCTTTCTAATGGATCTCATCCTGCGGAATGAAAAAGAAGGAAATCATGGAAGCGATCTTTCTAATGGATCTCATCCTGCGGAATGAAAAAGAAGGAAATCATGGAAGCGATCTTTCTAATGGATCTCATCCTGCGGAATGAAAAAGAAGGAAATCATGGAAGCGATCTTTCTAATGGATCTCATCCTGCGGAATGAAGAGAAAGGAAACCATGGAAACGATCTCTCTCATGGATCTCATCCTGCGGAATGAAAAAGAAGGAAATCATGGAAGCGATCTTTCTAATGGATCTCATCCTGCGGAATGAAAAAGAAGGAAATCATGGAAGCGATCTTTCTAATGGATCTCATCCTGCGGAATGAAAAAGAAGGAAATCATGGAAGCGATCTTTCTAATGGATCTCATCCTGCGGAATGAAAAAGAAGGAAATCATGGAAGTGATCTCTCACATGGTTCTCATACTGAGAAATGAAAAAGAAGAAAATCTCGGAAACAATCACTCACATGGATCTTATCCAGAGGAATGAAAAAGCAGGAAATCACAGAAGTGATCTCTCTCATCTAAGCCTGCGGAATGAAAAAGAAGGAAATCATGGAAGCGATCGCTCTCATAGATCATGGAAATTATCTTGAAGAATAAAATAGAATGAAATAGAAACTATCTCTCTAATGGATCTCATTCTGTGGAATGAAAAAAAAATATCTCTGGAACAAACTTCAATTTATACATACCACAATGATGTGTGTTACAGACTGCAGTGTGTTATCGCCTGACATAAGAGTACGCAGTAATACCCCATTGGTGCAAAATGTCAACACTGTCTTTGGTGAGACCCTGTCACATAATAAATACACACAAATTAATAATAATATCATGAATGACAAAGTAAAATAAGGGCCCGATCATTGTAATTTTGGTATAAGTAAAAAAAAGGTGGGGGGGGGGGGGGGTGCAGGGTTGGTCTAGAACATTTCCATACAGTGAAGTTGTTTAAATTCTGGCTAGGATTGGTAAAAGCTTTCACATCCATGGTAACCAGAAGCTGACTGACAGGAGGGAAACACATCCATATGAAGATATGCCAACATTTCAAAAATGAAAAAGAGTAATTTGATGCCCAACAAAACTCACCATGCATACAATTTTTATTGGTTCGACTTATTCGTACAGTAGCTGACACTATGAACAGCTAGGGACACCATGTCTGAATTAAGGTACACTGATGACTGCCATTGTTATTGAGTTAGTTGTTTACAATTAGTACACAATGAGTGGGCAATAAGTGAGTGCCATGTGGAGTGCCGAGCGGTATAGTGCATCGGATTTGTGTTCTGATGGCTGAGTCGTCAGAATGTGGGTTCGAATCCCAACTGCGACCGGGGTACTTGTGTCCTTGAGCAAGACACTTTACCATACTTGCTTCTCTCCACCCAGGGGTAAATGGGTACGGTCTGTGAGTGCAGAGTTGGTTGTTGTGTTTGACTAGCCCATATGCGCTGAAATAGCAGCAATTGAGCTGTATACTCCCCAGGGAGCTGAGATGGTTTCAGGAATGATTTATGAGCCTGATGCGCAGGGGTAATAATATAATGCGCCTTGAGTACCAGTTTGGTGGATACGTGCGGTATATAAGTCTACATTATTATTATTATTATTATTATTATTATTATTAAGTGGTAGAGTGCAGCTATAAACCACCATTCTGATTTCAAAGTACTGTACATACATGGATATAACTGGCAACTCATTAAGAGATTAACTTCATTTCCGTATTCCAATATATTTCTACATGAATACTAAATTCCTAATACACTTTTGTAGACTGAATAAGAACTTATTTCTTCACCGCAATTAATAGCTCTGGTCCATCTCTGTCTCATCAGTGATCTCTTAATTGCGACCATGCCATACAACCTGATTCTGCACTCTCTTAAACTTTTAGATTGAAAATCACTCTTAACCGATTTAAAGTTAGTAACAAACCTCAAAAGATGTGTCACTTGTTTTAATCAAATAGAATGAATTTCAATAAAAAAAGAGAACAACCTGACACTGTGGGTCATCATTATGCATGGATACAAATTATGTTTTTCAAATGGGCATAGGGCGTAGTATATAGTGTGCTTTATTTGAGAAACCCAAAAGGTTCCAGCCAAGAGATACATGTCCACCAGCATCACTATGGTCCCTTATACCAACCTTAGACCTTATGATATGTTCAATAGTTTTGCTGGCATATTTTCAGCTGAATATGAAATAGTTCATTATTTATTTTTTTCTAATATATACATGTTATGTAAATTATACATTTAAAACATGTGTTTTAAAACCATGTACAATCTTTAAAATGATGGAATGTACATGTATACATATTTGAGGAAGAATACTCTACAGAAATTACAAAAAACCTGTAAAAATAAACGGCCCTTCTTAAATTAACTTATGTCCATTTTTTTTAGATTTTAAAAAGAAATGTTTTAATTAAGAAACATGCCTATCTAGGCCGATTGTAAACAAATGTAAATTTGCTACATCACAGCAGAAGATTAAGCAATATCCTGCCTCAGGAGTGGTCCTATTCAACATGTCCTGGCCATGGCTCAATCTTGCATTCATAAAAGGTGTGCAGCCAGGTCCAACTATTCACCAGGCAGGTTCTATTGTTGTGAAGGTTGTAAATGATGTGAGATGATGACTCTTAAAGCAAAGTGTACATATCTTCCCTTGGACATACAGATAGAGTTCCCACAAAACAATATACATATAAAAAATATTACTGCTTTAGTTATAAATCTTTTACAACTCTACTCTTGCTGTAAGGGGACTGACACTCAAAACAATAATACAAATTTCTAAAATTTACCGAGGTGTAACTTTCGTTAATTATTAAATGGTAGTTTATTTGACAATTTGTTTATTATAGGATGATTAAACTAGGAAACACATTTTAGGGCCATATTAAATGTCAATTTATTTTTTTAGTTGGAGTTTGTAAATTTGCTCCATGGAAGAAGATTAAGCAATATCCTGCCTCAACACTTGATGAGTGGTCCTATTCAACATGTCCTGACCATGACTCAGGTATATAATTGTCTACAGACACTAGGTCTTGCATTCATAAAAGGTGTGAAGCCAGGTCCATCTATTCACCAGGCAGGTTCTATATTGTTGTGAAGGTTGTAAATGATGTGAGCTGATGACTCCACCAGATTCTCTTTGACATAGCATGGCCATGATAGAGTTCCCCAAACACACTTGTTCTTTCGAGTGGACAAAAATTCAATTTACACATTTTTTACTTTTTTAGTCATGATATTGAGACAGGAGTTTAAATCATGTCTGAAAATTTCAAGTCATACATGCAAACAATAAATTGCTATGGAGAAAATTGAAAAAAATAATAATAATAAGACTTGTACATACCATGCACTGTGTATTTCTTCAAGTGGATCACAATCCTATTTTTGGTAATTTCCCCAATTTTTTATACTTTAAAAAATTACACATGATATTGAGACAGAGGTTTAAATTTTAACACCATACAGTACATGTACATGCACAAAATAAATTGTTATGAAGAAAATTGTTATGAAGACTTGCACTTCTACGAGATTGAGTGAATCACGAGTATCGCCAGTGTGCCGACCATGCAAACTGTTTTGCCGGGGCTGGTGAAGTCAATCGTCCGGCACACTGGCACCTCACTCTTAAGTCATCAATGACCCTCCTGATGGTCCCAACACCGCGTCTATGCAGTAAGCCCTACATGGCAGAGCTCCTTGTCCTTACGTGTCCAAATGAAATTTTATTAAATTATATCAGAAGCAAAACCTGTCGGATTATAGTTATTCATAGAGGATTAAAAAGTAAAACTAATTCCACAATCTTTTTTTAAGCATACAAATTTTGGGCCAGTAGAAAAAGTTATTTGTCGCTATGTGGACGTACAATCATGGTACAAAAAGTGTACCATAAAAATGCAGGCTGGGAGTAATTCAAGGTTCACGTTGGGCGAGCGTTAAAAATTGCTGCCGTTGGTCAGTAATTAGCTTCAAATGGCTCCATTGGAACAATTTGATCTTCAGGTCACAAATAACTGGGCATTAAATCAACAGAGATTAATCCGTTGAAAATAGTATACTGTTTATAATGAGTCTACGCTTCGTAATTCGGTCTAGTGGTTCATTGTTAAACTTACAAATCATTTTAAACTTCAAATTTAAAGTCAGAGATCTCATAACGGAATATTAGCTCTATTTAAGTAGCATTATTTTTCTGTAGACGAAACATTCTTTATTTCCGTAATTTATGTCAAAAGAGAGCAAGGGGGCTGCCATCCCCCATGAGCTACACTACTGACTAGAAGGCCTAGGCCGATAAATTTGGCTAAAGACTTATCTGGCGAATTTATATTCTGTTGGAGTTGGCAGTCGGAATTATGGGCTGTCGGAATAGTCAGCAATTCTATAAGTCATGCATATTTGTTTCTTCTCCGAAACTCGCCACATAAATTTTCTTCTGTATTATTCTTTTTCTAAATTACATGATTTGAATACTACATATCTGAATACAAAGTTATAGTTAATTTATGTATCTTAATACTTGTATTATTTGTCAATACGGTAAATATAGTCAGGGTTTTCAGTTATGGGCAAAAAAATATTTAAAAAATGAGAATCAGTGGTAAATGGATAAAACGAGATTTTCCGTGTTCATGGCCGATTTTACATTGAACAATTAATTACATTTATGAACTTTAAGATAAGACAGCATAATGATATATTATGAAGCAGAGGTTACCTCCAAACCCATATCATGGCCTAAAGGTAGTAAATTAAATAACCAATGAGACAGTTTAAACGAAGGAAGTTATAAACATGACTTGAACATTCACTGATTCTATTATTTCTATGTTTGTTTAGACCATGTGATTCGTTGACACTTTGCGTGACCTTTAGAATACCCAGGAGATTTCCTGCCAGGCAAAAGTATTTGCATGCAATAGATGCAGAGTTTGTACATTTTGTACTTCTCCACATCATAAATATCAAGAATTTATTTAATATTTAGATGTAATTTGAGATGCCATTTGAGATGTATAGTTCCTTTTTAAAAATAAACCATATTAAGAATGTGTTTGCAGATATCTCAAAATATCAGCATTTATGGTTTATTGTCATACACCAGTGTACATTTGGTGACATATTCTATTAAAAACCAGACATATTAAAAGTACACCCAGACATCATTAATCATCCGTCCAGTTGAAGTTTAAGCTAAGTATGCTTTTTGAAAGTCATCCGAGCGCAACGGCTCATTTCAATACATTTCATAAGACTAAAAATACAAGAATTGATGTGCACTTTTTTCTTTCACGCCAAAATAATTCAATGGGTAGGCCCAGGTTGTTTGTATTAGTGCCTTTCCAAACATCAGTGTAGGCTATACATTAGTGTACATGTACATATAGCTTCAGAATTTAATTTCGATCCGAAACCAGTGAAAAGCGCACCACAATTTGCTGCCTGTTTAGATAACGTGCTGGGAAAAATAAACAAAAGTATGACTCCAAAAATATGACTCCCAAAGTGGATCTCAAAAGTGCTTATCGGTATGTTCCCTGTCATCCCGATGACTTATTTTTATGGCACTAAACTTCCATTTGGAGCTAAACGTGACTCATGTATTTTTCATAGATTAACTCCATCTGTCTCTCGTATGATGCAACATCCTGGTTGTACTGGGGTCGTTGCTTACCTGGATAATTTTCTCATCAAAATTGAAAATACACGGGAGGCTTGTGAATTGCATTTTACTTGTTTTACTTTAAGGTTAGTATTTAATATAAATTGGTCAAAGATGGATAGCCCTTCCCAAACAATCACTTGTCTTGGTATCTTAATTTATACCAATGCTTGAACTCTTATATAAAAATACCACTTGATTGTTCATTAAACTACTTCAGGAGTGTTCACAGCCATCTACTCTGCACATTCTATCAAAGTTATTCATCCGTCCAGTTGCAGTTTGAAAGCTATCTATGCTTTTTGCAAATCATCTGAGGGCAACCCTCATTTGACTCATTTCAATACGTTTCATATGACTAAAAATACAAGAAAGGATCTGCACTTTTTTCTTTCACACCAACATGTTTGTGTTGCCTTTACAAAATATGCATCTATAGTATACCCCATAAAAATGAGTGTTCACAGCCAAGTAAGAGCCAGTGATTTCGAAAACATAATTTGTATCTATGCATGATGAGACCCACGTAGGGCCAATGTAATATGTACTTGGGCTAACTCATATGGGAACACAGTGTCAGATTGTTCTATTTTTATTGAAACTCGTTCTATTTTTATTAAAACAAGTGACAGATCTTTCGAAGTTTGTTCCTAGGTTTTCAATCTAAAAGTTTAAGAGAATGTGGAATCAGGTTGTATGACATGAACACATGAGATCACTGATGATCATGAGGCAGATGGACCAGAGCTGTTAGCTAAGAGTGAATAAATAAGTTCTTTTTCAGTGTACAAAAGTGTATTATAGGAATTCAGTATTTATGAAGAAATATATTAGAAAAAAAGAACTGGAGTTAATTCTTATCTCTTAATGAGTTGCCAGTTATATCCATGTACAGTACTTTGAAATCAGAATGGTGGTTTATAGCTGTACTGTACCACTTATTGCCCATTGTGTACTAATTGTAAACAACTAACCCAATAACAATGGCAGTCAGTGTACCTTCAGACATGGTGTCACTCTTGGTTGAACTTCAAAGAGATATTTCAGACATTTTCTAACCACAAGATTCTGACACTCTGGGTAGAATGTCTTAAACCTAAGCTGGTTAGCGTTTCAGTCATTTAAAAGGTCCTCCAACTGCTGCAGTTTTGCGAGCGGGTGCCCTCATACAGCCATGAACAGAGCTGATAGATGCTGCAATTATTAATGACCTTACCTGCTTTCAAGTCTGATCTGATATCCCACTGCCTGTCCGATGCTTTCCCCTCTCTCTGCAGCGACCCTCTCAGCAATGGACAGAGCGGACAGCCGACGAGGTTGAGTGCATAGGATACGACAGCTTTGCTTCTGCTGAAAACACTCATCCAGGATAAACTGTGGAATCTGTTTTGAAATGGAGAGGGGGGGAGGGGGGAAGGGAAACATTTACGTATAAGGGTATTCTAAACATATAAATTTGTATTTTAGGTACCAGCAAAAACAGTAACAACTGAGTTATACTATAAGGCCTTGAATTTCACAGAGGCCATGTCCTGCATTGCCCTGGTCTTGGCATAGGTGCCCCTTAAAAAGTGGCCTTGCCCCTACAAAACAAATGAGATTGCAGGCCTGTACTAGTCCTCTTTATAGGAAATTATCCATGTTCCAATGAAAACAACAATGTCAGGAAATTGTCGATAAAACATGTGCGATACATCTACAAGATAATTGAGTGCAACAAACTCATATCTTCTTCCACTGGTTTAGCACGATCCTCCGTGAACTCTACAGAAAGATACAACCTTGTTGCACAGTTGACCGACGGTCACAATTATATGTATCTCAATTACATGGGTAATAAACCAAACCGAACCAAACCAAACAAAAATCATATTGGTCAGTAAGGAATTCTGATTGACAGCTGTCAACTGGATTTCAACAACAGAGGATGTCAACAAAGGTTGTGCTATGGTTGATGTTTACCTGCGTTGTCTTCCCAGACCCTGTTTCTCCAGAGATCATAACCACTCTGTGTTTACCGATGGTTTGCATAATCTCGTCCTTCATCAAATACACTGGTAACGTCCGTCGGAAAGAGTCCAGGTCGGAGCTCGCCCTCTTTGCTGGGATTTGTGCAATGCCATTGTTCAGCCGACCTGTAGTTTTAGGAGTTTCTCTGGGCTGTCCACCTGGTCAATTAAATATTATTAATAAGTGACTTATTTGTTTCTTTATAGTTTTAAACCTGAGTATTCAAGAATTCCAGAAAACAGACATTATATGGGCACAAAGAGCTAAAAAGGCCAACCAAAAGATATGCTAGATCTAGCAAGGATAAAATTTGGGGTAGTGGATCTACAAACTCCCAGGATAGACAAGTGGTTCGACATCACCATTAATGGTTAATGGGAAAAGACAACAGATTTCATGTTTAACCACTTGTGCAAGTTAACTGCCATTTTATAGTAATCACAAAATAGGAATGTTAAAAAATACGATGCATCTTCCCTATCCAACTTTTTCAAACAAAGGTTCTTTTCAATTCATCAAATCAAAAATGCACGTTAAGTGAGCATTAAACAAAATTCTCAACTGTATTCAAGAAATTCAGTAAAAATGTTTAAAATTAATTCTCAAGTTTGAAATTGTATTCAAGAAATTCAGTATCTGGAGATTACTAACCAGGAAGCCCATAGTTTCTTCTTTCCATCCGTGGCTGTAATTCCTGCCTCTCCCTCTGATTAACTGGGAATCGCTGGAGCAGGCCGTGGGATTCATTCCGGGAGTCTCGTGTCAGATTAAATGTCGCCACACTGCCTTGTTTGGTGTTTTCTTTCTTGTACAGGGTCAGGTACCGGCTTGCTCCTTTGCTGTGTAGAAAGGAAGGAATAGAGGGAATTTATGAGAAACATCCTCTTTATGAAAACAAAAATCTTACCAATTCATTCTCTTGCACCAAGAGTAGATTTAATCTCCTATTTTTGGTACAATTTTCCAGGGAGTTGACTGTTCATTCAGAACTAGACAACTGTCTGTTTATGAATGATGTGTAGATAACAGTACCATATACAATTTAGATGCATTCACTTCGCAGTACCATTTGGCAAACATTACATACGCTGGCATAGTACCTTTATCAATCAATTTACCATTTGAATGGTACTGAATGATCAAAAATTGCATTCATTAGGTATTACAGGCATTGTTCAATATATATTAACACTGGTGAATGAGAACAGACTAACTCGCAATATACATGTATGCATGCATTGCACCTAGCTAGCGATGCATTGGTCTAGCTATCGATCAACATACGTTGTAGTCTTGGTCTGACTGTGTTTATGTTTTTGATACATGATCCGTTGCCACACGCCGCACGCCACACGATAACTGCTACAATCACATACCGCTATCAAATTTGTATAATCTCCCCCCAAAAATGGGGGCAAACCATACCACATTTTTGGTGCGCAAGCGCATAAACAACAACGGACTGCTGTGTTCACTGATTGAGAACTCCACGGCAGTCCGTATATGCGTGTGTGCACCAAAAATGTGGGCAGCGCTAGCATTTCAAATTGACGCATGCGTAGTTTCCCCCAGTTTTTTGGGGGAGATTATACGAAGTTCCCAAGACTGTGTTTGATAGCGGTTCGTGTGTGATAGCAGTTCGTGTGTGATAGCGGTTTGTGTAGCGCCCTCGTGCGGTGTGCAGCGACGGATCGTGTATCAAAAACATATAAACACAGTCTAGACCAAGACTACGTACGTTACTGTGTAAGGTAAAAAGTCTCCGGTTTCTGGTCTCCGCACGTGTCGCCTCAGAGCCGCGCCTCAGCATTTTTAATTTTCCTATGAAACGATGTACAATTGCAGCCAAAATTGCTGAATCAATTGAAATTCTGCCGTGCTGTGTTTTAACATAGGGGTATGAACTTTTGGCTGATTTGTGAGACCTCTCTTAGCCACCATACTTTGTGTATGGGAAATTTGGTCCGGTTCCAATAACCGTGTAGATATGTATCTTGATTTCACTGCTTGGCAAAAAAAATAATAATAATAATAATGGGTCATCATACCGATTTTGAAGCCAACCTATGACCAGAAACCAGAGACTTTTTTTTTGGTCTAATAGATGTGTATATATTATACACATACCCCTTGCTTCTAGATTTGAGTCCGAAGTTTTGAGCCAGTCCATGTATGTAGGCTCTCTCTGTGTTGCTGAATGATGATGGGAATTCAAGCTCTGTAAGAAAAGAAAAAAAATAAGAGAAAAACTATAAAATAGAAACATTAGGAAATTGCATCACTTTGGATGTATAATAATTTTAGTGCATGATTTTGCAATGCATCGCAAAAATCATTTTTTTCAATGCTACACAAACTTCACAATTTGCTATTCAAAATAAGTATAACCAGAAGACTATTGCATGTACATTTACCTACATGAAGAGTGCCAGCCTGCTATAACCTATTACACGGCATTGCACACACTACGAGGATGGTTACGAGTTTTGATAACCTGACGGTCCTGCCGTATGGTATCATAGGATTAGGCACTTGAGGCATGAATGTAGTTCCTAGAAATAGACACAATCTCAAACTAGATGCGGATGATCCATCTGTGTGGCGAATGCGCTAAACAGTTTGCGTTAAACAGGCACCATCTGGAACTACCTTTTTTTCTGGCTTTTCCTTCATGATTAGACTGGTTGTTATATTTTCTTTCTTTGATGACCTGATAGATGTATGTTCCATTTATTAAGTTAGGGATCCTGACACTGTTTTTCGTAATTCAGAATTAAGATTTTCCATGTTTTAACTACCTTTTTTGCTCTCATTGTGTCTAAATTCCTGCACAGCAATATTCACAGCTATCTTTATTTCTTCTCCGACAAGAATTTCCTTGGAATTCCTTCCTTTGCCACTCTTGTTCTTGGGCATGTTGCTATGGTTATCGTCTCCACCTCCGTCAATGGGGAAACTGCCACTGAAAGTAGAAGAATCAGATGTCCCACAAATGACCGACAAATGGCCAGGTGAAAATATGTTGGACTGCTGATTGAAATTCCTGTAAAAAAGCACAAAGTAAATTTTTATTTATTTTTTAAAATTATGTTATCGACTTCAATTGATGTGTATGTTAAAGGCTTTATTCTCTTGTCATTGTTAAAGGGACTGTGGTCCACTGTCTTTACGACTACTGGCAGATGTAGGCCTGTGTTATGGGTACCTGGGTTTGTGGGTACCTGTCCGTTGAGTTCAATACCGGGTTCCTTTAATTACAGGTTCGGTTACCTGAAACCCACTTTTTAAAATCTGATGTAACATTTCAGAAACCAAATGCCAGTCTTTAACCAGTTCGCTTCGGATGCCGTGTATACACGCATTTTTTTTTTGTACAGCGGATCGGAGAGCGTCTAAACACGCATTCCGATTTGTGTGTGCGTCACCGGGAGACTTGTCAACACGCCACACGTGGCGTGCCGTCGTGGCGGCTGACGTGTATACACGCAATCGTTTCTCGGAGTCCATGGGGTCACGGTTCGGTGGCCCCGGACAAAATGCACTGCAAACACTGAACGAGTTCACTCTTTTTGTTGATTTTTGCCTAATCCCTTTATCCAAGATCTGTTCCTTTGACGTACCAGCCAAGCATTTGTAAAGACGGATTTATATCCATTGTTTACGAGGCATTCGATCTCTCTCCAGGTATGACGTCTTTTCGACCGGGCGCTGGTCGCTAATAGGCCGTTGCATCGGAGCTTGCCAACGGTCTAATTGTACTGAACAAACACAACCGTAATTAAAAACTAGCCATTTAATTCTCGAAATGTCAATGAGTAAAGGTGTTTATTTGGTTGTCCGAACTTAGTTTCATTGACAAAAAAAAATTATTAATGGCTAGAAATTTTTTCACTGAAAATAAACCCGCACGGGGGACCGGAAAAAAATTAATATTCCCGACGTCAACTGGTTAATGAACACTTACCAATATTCCATGTTTATAATAAGATTTTATCAGGTAATTTGTTTTATTTCATAATATTCATAGCAATAATAAATTATCAATTTTGTTCTATTTATTATTTTTGTAATGAACGTACTGGTGATGAATAAATGGAAATGATGGCCACTGCCTTGCACTGTGATAGTCCTATCCATCTCGTGGGGAATTATTGAGCGTGGTGGCACGGTGGAGAATCCAGTTTTGTCCTTCACTTTTTATGGGTACCACTAGACCAGGTGGTGTCAAATCTTCTCTAGAAATAATTTTGTCTATGCCTAAGAGCTTTAAGTGTAAATTTAAAGAAAAGTGAACAAAATTGCAGTTTAAATTCAGAATGAGTAATCTTAATCTTTCCTATACTTAGTGTTGAATGAATATAGGAAATCTAAATGCCTTTTCACTAGCACTTTTTCCAGCATTGACTAATGTCCTGTAACGTTAGTTTAATTAATTAATATATTTTATTTATTTTATTTATTTTCATTTCTGTGACATTAAATCCTAGTAGTAACATTTGTCTGGTGGTAGTGTACTTTTATTGTTAATCTATCCAGAGATTGGATGAGCAGGCTTTCGAGTGTTAAGGTACACTTTTGTTCATCCTGGCCATCTTAGAATGGATTGCCTAGCCCTTCCCTCCATCCCCTCCTCTCCCTCATTCATCTATCTAACATGTTAATAGATATGTTCCTCCATCCCTCTCCATTCCCCTTGCCTTGTTAATATTTTTCCAATGTTCGGAAAGCATGTCGAACTCAACCGCCACTTGTGCACATTGTCTAAGACTAAGTATGTGTTTTTAGCAGACAACAAAATGGCCAACATCTCACTAGGTAGATGTGCATACATTCATTGCCCAAAATTTTCCAAAATATTTTTTGCAATCCTCACTTGATTACACTTTCCTCTCCTTAACTTAAGTGTGTCCTCGATCATCTTTTAAAAGAAAATCTGTGATATTTGTCATATTTGGATAGAAATGTGGCGGTTGTATTCTACATTCTTTCCCACCATTTGCCAATGTTCTTTGCCTTTGTATTCTTTGATGTAACTAGGTATATTCATGGAAATTTCAAAATGTTCCAATTGCTTTGAACTTGATATCATCTTAAAGAGCTTAAAATTTGCAATAAAATGATAGGTCTCCCACCTTCATACAGTTACCTGAACACAACTTGTCGTAAAATAATGTATCACAAAATATAGCCCTTTTGATATGCATAATGGGTGAAAATCTTGTGACCTTTTTTTTTAACAGAGTACTTATATTTTTCATTTCAGATTGCAAGACACAGAATCAAGCAAGCACAGGATGCCACTGCCTTAATATATATATACATCTTTCTGTTCATTGTTTTGTTGCATTAGATAATAAATAATACTAAAAAAAAAGTGAAATACATTGTTTTTAAAAAATCAACTACACAAATTTGCAGAATAACATTTATCTCATTCAGGTTGCAGTTTATTTTAGAAGTAGAATTACTTTTCCGAAAAGTAATTTCAGTTTATTTTAGAAGAGTAAAATTACTTTTCCTGAAATTAATTTTCTGAAATTGATAAGCAATCTCAGAAAGTTTACTACTTCAAGTTTTACCCCCATGTTAGATAATGGAACAGCCCACTGTTACCTACTTACATACAGCCAGTAGCATGACCCATTTTGATAATAGGTAACATAATAATAATAGTCCCCAATCCCATTGACAAACCATGTAAAAAAAAAAACTTGCAAATATCGTTTTTTTTAATACAGCTTTTGTGTTTATTTCACATATAAATCATTGATTGATGTAACCTACAAGATAAACTAAGTCTTTTATCACTGGGGAGATTTCTCACTATCGGCAAGAAAAAGATTTTCAAAAATGGCGCTTCGCGGTTTTCTGTGCGTGACATTGTCTTTTTGGGCGTCCAATAACATTTTGTGCTAAAACATTTACTGAAGATACAAAGTTTTATAAGTTAATTAAGGTACGTAGAATCTGAAAATCGCATTTTTAATCTTCTTACAAGTACCCTTATTTTACTATCAACTTCCAAAATCAAAGTTGTGCAAAACTTACCCTGAAATCTATGTTTTTTCGCCGAATGTGAAATTTTTTCGTGATTTTTTTAAATTATGTCAAATCATGCACAAAGTGATGCTGTATCGGAAGATGGCATTATCGCCTGATCACCGGGCTCTTAAAATCAATATCAATCCAATTAACAGCAATTACATGCACGGCCGGGATTTCTGTTCCGCGAGTGACACAGTCACACGCAGAGTCCAAAAATAGCATATCGGGAATAGCGCCGCCAACGGCGGGTTCTGTGAATCTACCTAATGTAACATTACTGTGTCAGAGCATGGAGGAAGGAAAATCTGTTCCTTCCTCCATGGTCAGAGTGTGTACTGTTTAGTGTTGATCATGTTGTCGTTGGCCGAATTTATTAATAGGCATAACGTAATAATATTATTATTTATTTTATATTAATCTATCATTTAAGGCCCTATGTCTAGGTATGTGCGTATCCCACGCATTGTCGCAAATCTGTTCGGCCGCGGCCTCAATCTCGGGTTGAATCGCCGTGGCGAAGACACCGTGGAGATAGCGCTTTGTAACGTTTCGCTGAGGCCGTTCTTTTTGACGTAACCAGGAGATTTTTTTTCGAAGACGTAGATCAAATATTCTACTTCAACCTCGTTCTCAAATTTTCTGAATGCGGCATCTAGAAGTTTCCAAAAAATATTCTCGAAATTTGGGTTCGCTCTTGCTCATCAAAACCATCGACGATTTACCAAAAGTTTAGTAAAATCACTTATCAAACCACAAAAATCATTTTTCTATACTTGTTTTCTACCTCTTGGCCAATTTTGACGGGCGATTGATCGCCTCCCAGTTATGTTTTTGGACTCCCCAAACATCGATGTCAACCAAAGATTGTATTGCGCCGCTCAGCGCTATAGACCTACCAATTTTCAGTCCGATAAATCGTCCGTTTAAACCTACATCGGCGTAACACAATATTAAATATTAGTTTTCATGAACTTATTTCATTTTCTTTCTTCATATTTCCAGTCCAATATCATTTATTGTTTTTTATAATGTTTAATTAAATCAGAGATAAGAATTTCTCGCGGATTTCAGTATAAATATTAAAAATTCTCAGATTTGAGTGATTTTTTTTCTCTATTTTTTAAAATCTATTTTCATTATTTTGTTTTATATTTCCACTTCCAGTCCAATATAATTTATAAATTGTTTTAATATTACATTAAATCAGGGATGAGAGGCTTTCGAAGATTTTAGTGTAAAAATATGAAAACAATCCTCAGATTTGAGTAATTTTTTTTTTTTCATAATTTTTTTAATTTATTATTTTTTTTTAACACATTTTTTTTGTATTTCTTATTTGTAAATCAGCACTACAGAACAAACTAATCATTGAATTAGCCTGGAAATAGGTTATTATTCTTCCTCTTTTCCCAAGCATTCCAGTGATACCAACCTTTTGAAAATCGGACAAGAATTAAGAAAGTTATGATATGGAATCCGAGAAAATCTAGGAAACGGGTCACAACTCAAATGTACATTTCTTATGTTTTTCCTTATAAAATAATTGCCATTTACGGGCCTAAAATTGCCGGATTCAACATGTCATAACTTCCTTATTTTTGGTCACAGGAAGATGATCCTTATATCATTGTAATCGTCTATTCAAGACCTTGACAATGATACCAGTTGTATTGGAATCTGTTGATTTTGAAAATTTTTGTCACATAGCTACTATGTCTCATTTTTAACCAAAAAATACATTACCGCTAGTCGCTACATAATTTATGTCATAAAGCATGGAGGTAGAAAAAGAAGTTACAGTACACTGATCCTAGACAATCCTTTCCTTTGGTCACCAATGTCAATGATCGATGGAAAGTGTTCCTAAATGTAATGTTACCGTGTATTCGATTTCACCGCACCACGGATTTTACACAGACCATCTGCATCGCCAGCGCTTCATTCATTTTTGCGTGTGGTTGTCGCCCTCAAGCGATACGATCCGCCGTACGGAAGATATTATAATTGGTTGTCAAACGAATCCTTAAAAAAGTTTTGCCGCCTCATTCAACAATAAGTTATTTTTCTAAAAAGTTAAATACAAAACATTTTTAAACAGACACAGGAAAATTGACGCCAACTTACCTATTTTCCTCTTCCAGTGATGACCGAAATGGAATGTTTGGTCTCAAGTTAGCGGGATTTCCCCGATCTTGAAATGCCATTGTCGTCACAGAAAAAAAGTTTCTCATACAATTAAAAAAGTCTGGTACCCTGTCTTGAAAATGTGCAATTATGTGCGTGCAAAGCGCAAAAAGACTACTTAGTGCAAGATACCAGTTCAAATTTATGCATGCTAAAGAATGTGTCTTTTTTGAAATAAATTATTCTTGCAAAAAGTAAACCTTGAATGAATTGTCATTAAAATTCCATAAATTGGCATTTTAGGGCCTAATCAAATTATTAAACAGTCTTTTATATCCCCATCAATAAGTTGTCACAATCTCGTCCCCATCAATTATCTCGTTCTCCTGCAAATAGCATGGAGGTCGATCACCTTAAAACGAGGTTGAAATTGATATGTTTTATGAATCTGGTTCCTGAACTGTTGACGTACTTTTTCAGCGCTAAAATGGTTCAGTAACCATACTATTAAGAATTCTACTGGTATATTGGTAGCTTCGTAGCAGACGACACGACAGAAGATCCCCATGGGCCTAGCAAAGTGGCATGTCAATTGCACATGACATAATTTTACATTATCAATTTACGAGAAATTTTAGACAAGGGAGAAATGAATAAACCAGACATCTTACTAGTATTCAGTGGGAAGCGGAAGTCAGGGAAAGATTTCGTGACTGATATTTTGCAAGAAAGGTAGGGCCTAGGGCAGGCTAGGCTAGGCTAGGCTAGGGCCTAGGCTAGGGCCTTGCCCATGCATGGCCACATAATTATAATTGTAGCCCCATTCTACTACTACTAGGCTAGGGCCAATACACTGGACTCCCTCCGTATCCTTGGCCCTAGCAAATGTACAAAAAAGAGCGATTTTTCTTTATTTTCAACTTTTGATCTGCTAATTATTACAACCTAAAACTTTTTAGTGATTAGCAGTAAAATCGTAAACTAAAATGCAACGTAATTTGGACAATTTCAAACAATACATCGCAGGTTTTGCGATACAAATTGCGACAGATTTTTTCACTAAATTGTGGTTTAATAATAAACATTTTTGAACGCATCTTCACAAATCTTTCCCGAAATAACGTTTATAATTTATATGTATATTTCCAACCAAAAAATATCAAGGGTTCCGTGCTGACTGGGTTTATTTCCGTATGTCCAGACTGTGCCAGGGGTAAGTCCACAAACATGGTCAATGATGACTTCACAACGCGACAGTGTTGATGCAACTGTAAACGTGTACACTGGTTCTACCTACATGTGCACGCCGTAACTTTTTCCAGCAATCTGTAAGGATTTTGTCCGCAATGCCCAAAATTTTATGTTCATACAAATTATTTTTCTGCTGAAGAATTAACTACGGGCGAAATACCCAAAATGAGAAACAACTGCCCATTTTTTTTAGCTTCGCACATGTTTATTTTTTCTTCTCTTGAGTTTAGGGGTTGTAATGTAGCAATTGAGCCACCTCCTATACACAATAACTACAATGAATTGAAAGTATTGAAAGGAACTCTATAAACGTTACTAATATTTATATTAAAAATGTTTAAACATAACAAAAATATGAGCATTCATTTATATATGTGGTGGCGAGGTTTAGAATCATTTCGGCACACAATATGATCGCACTTTCAACCACGGTGAGCCACTCATTATACCGATGAAATTTTAAGCTTGATTATTCCACAAATTACACTCAGCGAAATTCACTTTGAAAAGCACCCTTTTTTTTTTTTTAGGCGATCGATATGGGACCGTACTCAAGTTCCCTCAGCCTTATGTTTCCTCAGCCCTATGTTCCCTCATCCCAAAATAGACCCTATGTTCCCTCAGCCCTATGTTCCCTCATAGGGTCTATTTTGGGATGAGGAACATAGGGTTGAGGGAACATAGGGTTGAGGGAACATAGGGCCTAATTTGGATTTAAAAAAAATGTTAGGCATTGAGGGAACATAGGGCTGAGGGAACATAGGGCTGAGGGAACATAGGCATGACCCCATCGATATAACAATGTGAAAAAAAAGAAAATAGACGGAGGACTACATTAATAATATTAAAATTTCACCAAAATTACTGATTTCACAATAGCAAATTTCATGCAAAAAGGAAGTCCAGTGTATTGGTCCTAGAATGGGGCTACATGTAATGTTAACTGTTAATATACTGAACAGCAAAAGAAACGCAAGTCCGAGGACAGCAAAAGAAACACAAGTCCGAGGTCTTGTCAAGTTTTCAAACAGAAGACAAACCATTTTGATTCTAATCACTCATTTAATGAAAAATGCTTTCAATTTATGAGCTGAAAGTGACTGTTGAATGTGAAAATCTTGCAATGCAATTTCAACAGTCACTTTCAGCTCACAAATAGAAAGCATTTTTCATTAAATGAGTGATTAGAATCAAAATGGTTTGTCTTCTGTTTGAAAACTTGACAAGACCTCGGACTTGCGTTTCTTTTGCTGTCCTCGGACTTGCGTTTCTTTTGCTGTTCAGTATATTATTAGGCTGTCATGGCTGTGTCTGCTGAGTGCTGGTTGGCATCTCTGGATGTGTGTGTCAGATCATGGATAGCTGCATGTAGCTTGCAAGTGTTTTCTGAGTTAGCTTCTATAAGGTTTGTCGCTAATAGCACTGAAGCAACTGCCGCAAAGCATACAGGGATACAAAAAGGGGCATCTGTTTGGCGCAGCTTTTGTGACGTCAATAATATTTTGTTTGTCCGCGCGGCACGCAGTGGCGCTGATGCGCCCACAGACATCCCACAATTCCTTGCAGCTGCTATTAGCGATAAGGCTTATGTTTGTTGTATTTTTTTAAAACAATATAATTGAGGACGATCAGAGCATACTGATCGAAACGTCGAGTTGTACCCCCAGTTCTTTTCAGAACTAATTACTACTCAATTGAGATTCCACATGGTGTCACCGCAATTATTCTTACTTATAATTGACGCCATTCGTCAATGAAATGGACTTTTTATTTAGTCCTAGATTCCTGTTTGTGTTACTGTTGTGGTTTTGAATATTGGGTAACTATGCTAAAGACCCACATTTTTATTTATTTTTCACCTGTTCACAGAAAGATTATTATTAAAGTTACTTAACGACTCATTGAAATAGTTTCAATTCCCTCCCAAGTTGTTATTCTTATATAATACTTTTTTTTCTATTTCAGGTTAGGTACTGATTTGTGCGTAATATTGAGACTCTCTGGACCACTTAAACACCAATATGCAAAGGTAATAACAGTATAATAAATGATAACCACTGCCACTATGGGTATGATTATTATGTAATGTTTTTTTTAAAGCATGCATCAGACCAAAACTGTTTGATATCATAGCAAGGAAGAGTTGTTAATATATTGCACATTTGACATTTATTTAGTCTGTATATATACTGGGTAAAATCACTTGAAACACACATTGCAGATAAAGAAATACAAGGAAAGGAGAGTTAACTGTTACAATGGACTATTCCCCACCACCATTCCGGACAAAAGTAACTAGATAAATTTTTTTTAAATAAATAAATAAAATTTAAAAAAATTTAAAAGACATTCATTTAAATTTACTTTAGTTGTTGTGGTTATTTTGTCAAGTTTTTCCTTTTTGGCTTTTCCACTTGCACTCGAAAAAGGAAAACAACTTGGACTTCAACAAACTTCTTGATGCAACTAGCTACAAGGAGGAGCACAGGGCCAAGATGATACACTGGGGTGAAGAACAACGCAGGAGGGACCCATCATACTTCTGTCATCTTGCCATAGAATCTGCATCACCTACATGTAGCCACAAAGTGTGGATCATAAGTGATGCTCGAAGACAGACGGACATCAAGTTTTTCAAAGAGACATACCCTGGACAGACTCTTACAGTCAGGGTTGGTGCAGCTGAGAGCGTGAGGATGTCAAGAGGATTTGTGTTCACTAAAGGTCTGTTAATATTTCAAAGACTTGTGACAGATATAACGTCAAAGCTACATGTTTAGATAATTATTTTCATTAATTCAGAAGATATTAAACAAACACTGAGTCACGGCACTGCAGGGAACAATTTTGTTTGAAAATTTTGCATAGCAAAATCTTTTTTGTATAGCAATATGTGAATCTTTGTGTAGCAAATTTAAAATAGGCCAATTTCTTCATTATTTTGGCAAAATTGCAGTCATTAACAGTTAGTCCTCCAGTCCGTCTATTTTCTTTTTTGTTTACATTGTTACATGTATATCAATTGCTAAAACAGAGGCAATGTCATGAAAACAAATAACCGACTGCGACGGGTGCTTTTCGCCAAGTGTAACGTTACTTTGTGTTATGATCAAGCTTGATTTTGATTATTAGAAATTTGTTAAATGTTCAAAAACTTTATTATAAAAGAAAGTTAGTAACGTATCTAGAGTTCCATTCAATATGGCCGCAGTGATCATATGAAAGTGCATGTGTGAACTGAACACGGTACTATTGTGTATAGGGGGTGGCTCAATTGCTCAAATTGCTCCAACCCCCAAACTCAAGAGAAGAAAAATTAAACATGTGCGAAGCTAAAAAAAAAACTGGGTGGTTGTTGCATGTTTTCCATTTCGGGGATTCCTCCCGTAGTTAATTCATCAGCAGAAAAATATTGCATGCACATAGAATTTTGGGCATTGCGGATGCGGATAAAATCCTTTCTGGATTGCAGGAAAATAAAGTTGCATGTACGGCCTTGCACATAGGTAAAACCAGTGCATGCTTTCACCATTGCATCAACACCATTGCATTGTTAAGTCATCGTTCACCACATACGTCGGACGGACGTACCCCGGTGCGTTCTGGACACACGGAAACAAACCCGGTCGGGACGGAACGGAACCCTTGATATTTTTTGGTCAGAAATATACATGTAAACGTTATTTCGGGAAAGGTTTGTGAATCTGATTTCAAAAATGTTTATTATTAAATAGTGAAAACAGTGAAAAAATCTGTTGCAATTTGCATAGCAAAATCTGGGATGTATTGTTTGACATTCAGTTGTAGATTGTCCAAATTACATTACATTTTGTGATGCGATACAGGGGAAATCGTTCAATGTACTGTCACTTGCAATAAACCTCAAAAAGAAAAACAACTATACTATTTTTAGCTGGAATTTAATTTCTCTGATAAAAGTTTTTAAAATGTTGACATATATGTTTTTACAGAATTGTTTCAGACAATCCCCCCCCCCCCCTCACCCTTTTACAGGGCTGATTTCGGGCAAATGTTTTTTTCTTGCACTGGTTTACAAATTTAAAAAAAAAAAACATTCCAATGAGTTTTTCTTATTTTTAGCACTGGTTTTCTGAATATATTTTCAATCTAGTGTAATTCTAATGAATTGTCAAGTTAAGCAATGTATAATTCTCGAATTACTAGTTCTGACAACAAGTCTGAGCTCCCCCACCCAAGACACACAAGCACCTTTCAATATCAAATAACAAACATCATCCAACATACCAATAATTTGCATGCGGCAGATCTACATTGTAACGTTGTGGTCCCAATGATGTCTCATTGTTGATTGATTGATATACATGTATTTGTTGTTGTTTTGTTTAGGCGTTGATGATGCAGAGTCTGAATGCGGCCTTGATGTAGGAGTAACATGGGACTTCATCATTAATAATGATGGTGACAATACCCACTTGGAATCTCAACTAGAACAAATTCTCCATTTTGTACAAGAAAGACTGTCCACATAACCATATCACTTTTAAGGCAAATTTGTTTTTAATCCATACTTTTCAATTTTCCTTAAAAAAAAATTTAATCAATTTAAAACAGTTGACCAAAGCATTGTTAGAAAACAGTCAATGCTATAGGTGCCATTATTTGCCAGTGCTGCATTGTAAATTTATTTGTTCACAGCACAAATTAATTTAAATTTAATTTAATATCTTTCTACTTAGTAAAGAGCAGTGCACCCATTTAAACAATTAGGTAAAAAAGGATTCACACAAAATCTTAAAGGTAGCCAAGAGGGGGGTGGGTGGGGGTGTGGGGTGTTTTTACCCTTGGGCTTGGTTCATATTTTTACCCTAAAAAGTTGGGGGGAGGGGGCGTTCTGTGACAATCAAATTATTTTCAATTATTTTTCACTGCACCTCCATTGATAAATTTCTGGCTATGCACCTGACAACTTAAAAATTAATGAAAAATATAAAAACTTACTTAATGTCAAGTTGGTGATGTTACCAAAGATCCTGGTATTTATGAGAAAAAGTGAAATGTATTTTATATTGGAAATGGATCCTTGCCAGCATCCACTTTCAACATGAGAGAATGTAAAATAATCTGAATACATTTTCATTATATTCTCGTAAGGCTGTGCATTTTCAGTTATTTCAGGAACCAGATAACCGAAATTGGAAATCTGCGGATACCCGGGTACCCGTAAATAATTTTGTAAAAACATTTATATGTATAAAGTAACCAATATGAACACAAGTTTCTCTTGTTTTATTAGACTAGTAATAAATGTGGACTTACTGTAATAATTTCACACCTCTTTATTAAAAACAACTCATAGCATCGACATTCCCCACACAAAAAAAAATTTACAAAAAATCAGAGACTTTCATTTGTGTGGCTTAAATATTCATTTAAAGTTTTCAAAAGTCGTTTACAGGTTATTGGAACCCCCCTCCCCCCCCCCCAAAAAAAATGGAACCAGTAATGACAGTTTGGTCGGGTATCCCGATACCTGGCACAGCTTTTTTCTCGTTAATGACACAATTAAATGAGCTGAACCTTTCATAGTTTTTTTAGTATACATATCTCTTGATTCTTAGGCCTACAGTATGGATGTTTACAGATTTTACCAATGGTGTACAAATCCTTTAATTAATTATAATATTAATAGAGGTCAAATGTATTATTTAAACTCGCATAGTTTGTGTTAAAAATGAATATATTGTACTGTAGGTTTAGTTGCTTCAATCATCCAGACACTCGTGCAATCTCCTATAATATGTCGGCTGATACATGACATTCTGTATGATGGTTTGTGTTTATATTATTGAATTACATATAACTATTAATAATAATAATGTGTGGACTTATATAGCGCACTATTGATATAAACTCAGGTGATATGGTATTTATTCTTACATAAATCATTGCTTTTTGTGATATTGATGATATACAGATGACTAAAGTATACCAGTTCGCAAGACAAAATAAATCAAAATACAAATTTATTTAAATTCAACTTCATTACTTTGTATACCTCTACTATTTATTGTCTGTCATCTGAAATGCACTGTCTCTTATTAGTTTGAATGTTAAGAAGTGATTTCAAATCTCAAGGGATCTTTATTTTTGCCTCTTTTATAGTTATTTGTAACATGTACAACAATTTTACTCGTTCAATCAAAGTTCACTGTAAGAGTTTAAGTGCGCCCTCTGTTGATAAGACATCTCAAATCCGTGCCAACTCATTCTCCTGCAGGTTCTGTTTACAACCTGCGAGGGGTCATATAGGTCTACCTGCACCTATTGAAAACTGTTTGTTGTTCCTCAGTCAATAGATTCAGTGCGAATGGGACCCACTTATTATCGGGTTACAATAATTTGAATGACGAAGGGTCGAATAGATGGTTTTGTGCTTGCTAGACTAGATAAGGGTTAGTTACAATCGGCCATTTTGTTGCATATTCATTGCTGTACCGTGAAGGAATTACTGCTCGTTCCGCACAGGCGATTTTTCACCAATGCATGTCGACGTCTATGCCATATTAAAATACCAATTGGGATCATGATTTGCAGGCATTATTTCGTGAGTACAAAAAACAATAACACGTAAGTGTTTCCGTAAGACTGTGACCCTTTCAAAAGTCTGCACGTGCTCCATGTGTGTCTATAGGCCAAGGCCTACTACATACTGGCCAATAAATCTTAGAATTGAAATCAAATGAATTGAACGTCGAAATTAAAACTTTAAAAGGTCACCTTCGAATGCAATCTCGGATCCGGCTTGAAAGTAAAAACGTATGTGAAACATCTGGATTGCTGTGGCGTACTTGAAAAGCAACGGGGACGGTTTGCGTTTTGCCCCGATCTTTGACCCAATGGTACTAAAGAGATTACAGTCTGTGATGACAACCAAACAGTGATGCATGGGATATGGCGGTTGAACAATTAAGTGTCTTCTTCAATTTTTAAAGGTAAAACTTGGTATAAATCTTCACTAGAATTATTCTGTCTGATGTTTTTTCCATGGTCTAGTTAAAGGGTTGCTTAAATGGTCCTGTGAAGAGTATATTTACCAAACTTTATTTCTTGGTGCTGTTATATTGATTGGTATGAATTAAAAACAATTTTAAATGTTTTTTTTAATCGAGTGGATTATTAATGGTTTATCTAATAATCAAAAATTTACCCCCCGAATTGTCGAAGTTTTAACGAAACGTTCGTGACGTACACAAAGGCAGAGAATTTCTACGCAGCGCAAGCCCCCATCATGCGGTCGGAACACACACCGAAGGCAATGCTAACATTGGTGTTATTTTATGAAATTACAGAAACAGTCGAGTCAAAGTTCTGATCATTTACTCAAAAGAACTCAAAACAAGCGCAGGCATAATGAGAAAGGTTTAATGTTTTATGTTTATCTTGCAAGGATATAAAATCAGACACGATGGTTTTATTAATGCGGAAAATCACGGCATGTTTTCATGCCGTGAACACTGAATGTCGTTTGGCACGGAAGTGGACTGGGTTATGCATGGGAGTATAACTAAATCATGGGCGGATCCAGAACATTTTTAGGGGGGGGGGCTGAGAATCAAAAACAATTATTTTTCAGTACAGTACTAAGTAGGTCACCTCCTTATGTTTATCCCGCACACTGTGGGAATGGGAGTGCGTTCTCCCCGCCCCTGGATCCGCCAATGTAAATGGCCACATACCTGAGTCTTTCTCGCTTTAAAAAGCACCTCTCTTCTTCGTTGAATCCTTCCCAGCCTTCTTACTTAGCGGGAATATCGTTGCATCTGTAGCAGCATGGCCTTTTAAGGCATACCGAACTGGCTGTGAAGGCCCCGTTCAAAGCATTGGTGCGTTGTATACGACGCATACTTGGGCAAGTGCTGTGGATCGCGGATCGGGAATCTCCTAAGTGTACGTCACAAATTTTATGTTAATGAGGGGATATGGGCGTGTCGAAAAGCACCCCCTAAATTTAAAAATTAATATTTGTATGGTGTAAACGTGAGGGGAAAAATATACAAATGACAAATATAATGTTCCAGTAGACATACTTTATTGTATACAATGAAAAAAACAAAAACTATTTCATAGGACCTTTAAATTGAACAATTTTTTTTCCAGTTATCAGGATTAATGTCATATGTTTCATTGTTTTGAACATTCTCTTTATTAGTTAAGTCCCTGAGCTTCGTTGAGTTTCTGACATGAATATTTTTTGAATACATTTTCTGAAGTGAAAATTTTAAGTTTTCCGCCTGAATTTAGGAAAGAGTACGATAGGCCTACTCGTTCCTAAATTCCAGAGTTGAATGAGCATGAAATGAGTATAACATATCTGAATGTATTTTTTTTTTACCAAACGAGTAAGCATACTCTTAATAGCCTAACTGTTTTGCCAACATAACCATCACAGGTATCGCCCGTGTTTTTAGTTATTTTAACGATAATTTTCAAATGTTCTTTTTCATCGGAAAATTACCAAGTTTCTCTATAAATAGACGCATGGATGTAATCTGTACCGAAAATTTATGAAATATCTCATTCCACTAAGTAGCCTATTTGTTTTCCTTTCTAAAATGAAAGTATCAATGTTCCAATAAAAACAAATATCAGGATTTCTTTTTGTTTAAAGTGAACTGGTCATGCTTATCCTTGACACGAGGGCGCTGTTTTGAGATAAAGTGCACAAACCAAAACCAAAGAAGAAGAAGAAGAAGAAGAAGAAGAAGAAGAAGAAGAAGAAATGAAGTTACCGAATTTATAAAATGTTGTCGTCATGCAACGTTTTAAAAATGTAGTTTTTCAGTCGTCGGTGAGCCCCTATTGTTTTAATACCTTCACATGTTAGTTTTATACCCATAAGATGGTTGAAATGAATGTATGGTTCCAATCCTAATGTTGTTCCTTCTCTTTAATCATCTAATCATATTTGTTTATACCCCAACTGCAGAAAATACAGCAATGCAGGATTGCGAGTTGCCCTATAGTTGAGTTAGCCGTATCCTTGATGCAGCAATATCATGTCAACTGATCACGCCTTCAAATCAGGTTGGTTAAATTAAAACATGTACGTGACATATTTATGTAAGATTTATTTTAATTAAAATATTCAGTACAAATTTCAGTGACACTGAACAATAAATGGACCCTACAATTCCACCAACCATCAATTATAATAATACTTATTTTATAAATTTTATCCAGTTGGTTTGTTTGCGTCTAAGATTATTGTCTGTGTAGTCAAGTGCTATACACTTTTAAAATCCTCCATATAAAAAAAATGTGTCCTTCTGTTATTCTGTTTGCACAGGACATTATTTTCTTCAGCATCGCTGGGATGAAACGCCAGCTACGAGCCAGCCTACCGGATCAGGAGGCATTAAAGGAAACACGTCTATCAGGGAAGCCCTTGAAGAGTTTTACATTAGGAAAGTAGAAATTCCTAAACATGTGTCCGAACTATGTAAGGCCAAACTTGACCAGATCCTACCCGGTCTGCTGGCCCGAATCCAGCGGAATACGTCCAGGGTCAGATGTCTTGACCCTATCTACGTTGGCAGCGCTGTAGAGGACATGAGTATATGCAATCGCATTGACTACAATATTGTAGTTCCTCTGTCCGTCGTTGGGAATGTAACGCCTGTTAATGTTCATTCAGCAAGACCGGAATGGTATGAATTGAAACTCCCTAGGTTGTTCAACACCAAGGAAGTGAATGAGGATCGATGGAAAGGGTGGCGGGGTGAACGCGACGTTTTATCGCCCGTCTTGGCAAATCGAATGTTCAGTAAGTTCATTACCAAGTGGCACGAAATCAGGCAACATCATGGCACGGTTATTGAGCAGACTAGGACTACTGGTGGGAAAACGTCACCTGTTCGGGTGGTAGTTAGTCTTAGCGATGACGCCGCTGAGGAAATTAAGAATCTGACAATTGAAATAATCCCAGGGGTCGTTTTTGGTAAGAAGAGCACTGGCAACCGGCGACTCTTTGTTGCCAAAGATTTCGGCCCCGTTGATAATTCATGCCCAGATTCCCTTTGGACACAAGTTAGCTACGAGAGCGAGAGGGCGCTTTTGCTGAAAGTGAACAGAGCAGACGACGGCTGCAGAGCGCGGGCTTTGAAAATCCTCAAGGCGTTACGATACCAGGATGCAATATTGGCTCACTTGACGACGTATCAGATGAAGCACGCCCTCTTACATCTTTGTGATGAACAAGTAGACCAGTCTCGCTGGCAAAAGCGAAAAATCGAGCATTGTTTTACTGAAATTATCTGCAAATTAAGTCAGTTAATTTCGAGAAGAGAACTGCCACATTTTTTCGTCAGCAAACTAAACCTTCTGGAGGATTTACCCGACAGGACGTTGGCCAAAGTAGAAAGCCGTTTGAAGGTGCTGTCTAAACGTGAAAAGGAACTTGGAAGACTTCTGAATAAAGAATAATTTGTTATTTAGGTTCAAGCTTGATCATTACTGTATTATACTTAATTAGTAGGCTGTAGGCCATGTGAATAAAATTGTGGTTCTCCTGGAATTCTCGGAGAGAGAAAACACAGGCACGGAGCCTGTCCTTCGCCTTTATCCTATCAAGGATGATAGGCAATGGCCATGCCATTCAAGGGATTTCATTAGACTGTGCTGAAGGTCTAACGTCACGCTTCGAGGGTCGCGAGTTAGCTACCAACCGAGGCCAAAAGTTGAATCTCTCCAAAACTGAAAGACCAGCATGGCGTCTTTCACAAGCCTCGAAGCGTGACGTCAGATATTCAGGCTAAAGGTAGACCTTAAAGAGTTTTACAAATGTCAGTGTACATTTTACACTGTTAAGGCAAAGTGTAACCATCATAGGATATTACCCGAACCCAGAACGCGGAATGAATTAAAGCTTAATTACTCGGTTTTCAAACTTGAAAAAGATAGCAGCCCCAATCAAAAGGAAACTGTCGGACATTAACATATAAAACATTCAATCATTGTATTTAAGGGAAGGTACAATATTAGTATTAACCACATTGTCAAATTACCGATTTTTTCTTCTTCCAAAAACTTACTTGGTGTTAAGTTGGTACACGTATCAAACACCCTGAGACATTATGTCGTCTGAATTATTTCATCTTAGAGAAAACTTGAATTGTTATGCCGAATTCGGCAACTTCAGTGTCGAACATAAAGACAAAACAAAACATAAAATAAAATAATTTGTTAAGCGTTGCATTCTCAAAATCGTGAGCATCTTATCGTGATCAAATTTGCGCGGGTTAGTTTTATAATAGACCTAGCTGTTTCGATATTTTGTGAAAACCAGAGAGTCGATTATGAACAAAAACCAATGTTTTACTTTCCCTTTTAATCATTATTTTACGTCATTGGTAGCCTAGAGAAAAAAGCCTCCAAAAGGGCACCCGTTTTTAAGACAATGTAAATGTAATGGCTTTCACAGAAAAAAAGACGTTTGTGAATGCCCTTTACAAACCGGGCCCAAAGTATGGACCTACGGAGATTGCATATAATACCCATTACAGGGGCGGATCTAGGGTCTCGAAGGTGGGGGGCACACTTCCATAAAAGGGGAGCACATGCCCTTCCCCCTGGATTCCCCATGCCATGCAAAACAAAAACAGTACATGTAAACAGATATTATAAACCCAAATAAAAATTTCAGGATAACCCCAAGCCACGACATGTGCCTACTAAGCTTAAGCAGACTGTGACTTTACCAGGCCTCGGTTCGGACAAAACTGCAATTATAGAGAGTTTCCTGCTGAACGGTTTGCATATAGTATAAAATGTATTATTTAATATTTGTCTCAATAAGATACACCACAAAATGTAATTACATACAAACTAAATTGACGATTCCCCATAACTTTTCACCCATAAAGCCTTCAACGCACTGAAACATAATAAAATACAACTTAAAACGGAAGTGCATACTTGCGGTTAATTAATGCACAAGAACTTATCATGTCTAAAAAAAAACTTTCCTTAGGCCACCTTGTGAATAAAACAATTTGTTATTTCAGAAAAAAATAAAGTTTGATGCATATTTTTGCAATTCCATCGTAAATAATATTTATTGATACACTGTACCTGTAACCAGATTTGTCTTCTACAAAACCTTGACACCCAATAAATACAATGCCATGAATGAGTTGGGCAAAACAAATTTTTTTTTTTAAAGTACTGTATTTTTTAAACCACCTACCCACAATCCCACATCCAATTTAATTGCTTAAATACACATATGAAAGGAAACAGAGGTACATTGTTTATTTGTTTGACTTATATGTGATGGCAAAATACACTAAACTACAGTAGTAGGTTGCTAAACAAACAGTCTTTGAAAAGGATTTAAGGAGTCCTTAAAGGTAGTGTACAACATTATTACCCTATTACAAAAGTATTCTCCAATATATCTGAAGTGCTTTCATATCTCAATTTATTTGGTCAGTGTTTCCTATAAAACTTGTGAATGTTATTTGACAATTTTCTTTCATGTAAAATTCTGCATTGAATTGAACAGAACACTGGTTAGTTAATGTATATCACTTCAAAAAAAGTCAGATACTCCAACATGTACATGTAGAAGCAGTTTGTCAAAATAAACAATTATACCTTCCCTTTAAAAAATAATGTATCTGATGAAGAAAAATATGAAAAATAAAAACAAATACACTGTTTGTTCAGATCCATTTCAACTAGTTGCAATTGTTTCGTGACATTTGCTTAAGAGAAAATGTTATCCATTTATGAAGTTCTTTCACATTAAGAGTGGACAAAACATAACATGGGAAATCAGGAAAATGGAAATGTCTCCTTCCTGGCTTAACTTCAAATATTTTTTCCTGGTGAAGCTCCAAGGCTAGTGCAAGTGGATCCTTGTTATTTGTCTTGCTATGTTTCCCAGATGACTTCTTCAAAAGTTGCTTATTGACTCTTGACAACAATTCATCGATAACTTGTGCAGATCTGCTTATTCGATCGATACTGTTACTGGTAATCTTCCCACGTAGCCCCCCACAGTTCTCTTTGAATACCTTATTTTGATGTTCTAGTTCCCTGTCCACTTCAATGTTATGCTTAGCTTTTCCTGTTGTGTTTACAAATCTGTTTCAAGTTAAATCATGTGTAAGTCGCAGGGTCAGAAAACACTTGATAGCACTTGGTAGCTATATTTCAGCTTTTTGGCTGCTTTGAAATGTAGCAACAGAAATTTGAAGAGATGACTCTTTCACCATCTCCCATCTGACGAGCGTCATTGAAATCATAGGCTAGCATGCCCAAGCTTAGTGATGTTCTTGTGTAATTATGGACAGCGTCCTTTTCAAGTGTCTGTGATGACTGTTCTGTGGGTTGACGTTGCTGAATGCCTGGATGTTTTGTTCGCATATGAGTTTTTAAACATCTTCGTGTCACATATGTCTTGTGACACTGGGGAAATGACATGACAGCAGAATCATGACTGAGCTCATCATTACTTGGAATGATGAATTTGTCCACTATTTCTTCTAGGACATGGCGAACATATTCTTTTCTATTAGGATGCACAGTATACTTTAGTTCAATGTCTTGATTAGAGAAGCTGAAATTGTTGAGGTCACCAGTGGTTGATCCACGGAAAACAGATGGGTTATTAGCAGGGTTCTCCCCACGTACAAGCTAGCGTATCGGCCCCGATACGCAAGAATTTTGGCCGATACGCTGCCGAAATTGCCGATACGCACTTTTTTCACCCGATACGCACCTTTAAAAAAATTATTACATGTACCTTTATTGTTGGTAGCGAAAATGATCACGTCATTGTCATGTAACAGTTTTAGTGGTCCAGGGAAACATAAGTTATTGTCCAAATTTCGTTTGCAGGCCTACATCGAACACGTAATTTGTTTACATGTCAACATGTTTATCGTATCGTTACATACACAGCTACAGCGCATCCACTGGAATTCACATCAGAAAACATGAATGCAGGCTATACTGTCCATCGCGTATTGCCGTCATATTTATACGACGATTCACTTAGGAAACCGATTCCCTTTCCCAGACTCATTAGAAAGGCGCTTCATTTCCAAAGACGGGCACCAGTGAAACCACAGAAACATCGACCCCCCCCCCCAAAAAAATATGAATATGCAACATAATGAACATATTCATAACACTTGATCAAACAGCCAATGAAAACTATATAAAATTGGTACTATGCAAATTTATCCAATCGCGACGCGCGGAAATGGCACGTGATACTTACTGGTCTTGAATAACCACGAACCACGTGCACACTGCTTGCATTGCACACACAGTCTACAGCTGACTGCACTGACGGCGGCGTACCCTGTGTATGTACATGTACGAATTATATGTACATTGCACATGCAGGGGAATTCCCTTTCAAAACTTTGTATCAACAATTCTTGTTTATGGGATCGGGAGTATAACGTTATGTCTTTCAAATTTTCAAGTTGCTAGCATAATTAATTGACAATGATGAAATATGGCTGATGTGTAAATACATGGATTTAACGAAGCTGCCCGCAAATGGTCGGCTGGCCGTGAACGAGACGTGACTGCTTGCAGAGCGTGCACTATGCTGTGATGATGGCGGCGTCTGGTGGTGTATCGTAAGCAACTTGTTGGCTCGATTGCGCGGCATATAGCCGCTAAATAACATAAATATTTCTTTTACAAAATGGGCCAAAATCAGTGTTTTTATCTAGTTTTTTGGTACAGAACAGACTACAGGAAATGTATTTAAATCAGAAGCAACTTTTTCGTTCAAAATGGCCGGTGGGTATTAAATGGATACTCCACCACGTGATGCCTCAATCTTGTAGCCTATTATTTATATTATTTAAAAAAAAATTGATATCTTCATATAACTTTCACAGTAAGGTTTAAATAAAATTGATAACTGATTTAAAACTACATGTGTCAGTTTAAAGATTTGTGCAGAAAATGTAAAATAGTGGTCACTGACTAATGAGGCTTTCTGGTACATGTACATGAGAGTGTGGAAAAAATGTATGACTGAAAATAATTTCTAAAACCTCCTGGAATCTCCTAAAATGCACCAGAATGCACCAGAGAGCATCTAAAACTAAAAACTTTCCCACAGCCCTTAAGCGGGCCCCGGCCCCACGACGTGAAGGGCTTTGCGCTACGCGCTCGCAGATTTAATCTCCAAAAATAAACCCCCACAGTTTTTAAAAATCCTGGGGAGAACCCTGATTAGGGTCACATAGTTTATCTGCTTCGTTCACCACTGAGTCGATGAAACTGCTTCTGATTTCCTCTTGGGCTGCTTCCATAGATAAAACATGTTGAATTGCTGTATGATAATTCCCTGCACATAATGCGACAGCTACATTAACCCATGGGCCAGTTAACACTCTTTTGTTGGTGTTACTGGGGTACTGTATTACAACCTGAAAACAAATAAAAATAACATGTATGCCATGTAATCATGTATAAATTAAAAATGAAATAAATCAATGGAATAAAAAGGAAATTAGTGATGTTTAATAACATATTCCAGCTGAAATCTCATCAAAGTCTCTTTTTTTTTACGGAATTACGTTTTTAAATAATTTTGCATAGCAAGTACTTTTTACTAATTTGTTGTGGGTACATCTTGAATTTTGAACTTACATTGAAAAATGTTCAATTCATTCGGTGTGTGGTTCATATTGAGCCAAATTTTAAAATAACATACTCGATAAAAGTATTAGATTTAGATTTAAAGAATTCACTGAAAGCTGACCCATAAACCAGAACACTACCAAAAATAATACATGCATATGCATTCTTGCATGGCCACAGAATGAGGTAAACTATTATAGATAAACTACCACCCCTTGATTCTACATGTAGTTAACATCATTTCTTTGCTTGGGAATTTGTATAATCTACCTTGGCCTACGAATAAACACTTTTAATCCTCACATCTGTTATTATGTATTATCAATGCCAATAATGCTTTGTATATCAGATCATATTTAAAGGCATTATATGTCAACACTCAACACTGTGAAGTATATGTTTATAAAATCAAGAGATATGTACAGAAACCAAAATGTGGATGTTTCAGTTAAAATTTCTTTCTGTCTACAATATGAAAATAAATCTCCAATGATTTCTTTTTACTATTTCAAGAAAAATCGTAATTATCATCTAATTGCTGGGAATCACCAGGGAAATGGTAATACAATTTGGTGTAATGTAAAGCTGATGATGGTATTAATCTTCCCTAAATAATTTTGTCTTCAAAGCGTTGTTGTTAAACTATTGTAAGAAAGAGTGCTCTTTCCTATGTTCAATGTTAAAATGAATAAGTTTGTGTATCTGAATTAAAGAAAGTAACAAATTTTTCCAGCAATACTGGATTCGTTTACATTTTTGGAGAATTTAATTTTGTCTGTCGTTAATTCCATTTAATGCATTACCACTATTTCATCGTTAATGAAACAATGAAATAATATAAAGCTTAAAATTTCACAGGCTGATTTTCAAACACATCTCTCTAGACTATGGAAGCATTTATGTACACATGTCACTAAAAGTCTGTAGTGGCCATAGATCGGGTAACTAACGTTAAGCTAGTAATAAATAAATTAATGTTTTAGACTTACCTCGGCTTTTAGCTGTTGGGTTGTATCTCCTGCCTCAAAATGAAGCCGTTTCTTCAGTGGCTGCATAAAAAAAAGATATGAAGATCATAAAGACCATAACTTGAGAATACAAACACAATTCATTGGTTGCATATTAATTCAGTGCACTGCACTAAACCAAAACCAGTAGGGTTTGATAGTAATCCCCAATATGTATGTGACAGAGACTTATGTTGAGAAAAAGTATTTTGGTCACACAAAATATTCTATAAAACGTATAAAATGATTTTTATGACTTTATTTTTGATTTCAGACATTGAAATTTCCACATACATGTATATAAAATCTAAAAAGCTATGTTTATTGCTCCATAAATTTTAATTTGTTGATGCAACCACTGAAAAAGTCACTGATTCGGTTTTTAGAAATATTTTTTAAAATGCATTTTCAATATTTTTTTTCAAACTGGTTCAATGAAATAAGTTGAAACGTTCATGTTTGTTTTTGTTTATATCTCTTGCTTCTTATAAAGTATCAACATTTACATACATTTCACTTAGTAAATACTAAGCGTATAATTATCCATATAATATGTACAAAAATTGATTGCTTTAAATTAAATGATGAGGCCAATCAGTTAATTAAGGTGATGAGGTGGTATGGTTTGTGGTAAAGACTTGAAAATCATTTTCCAGTGCATGAATTTTAGGCCTATTTGAAATCAACGTTAGTTCAAATTCAAAGAAAAATTAAATGAAGACTTATTACACAGTATTAAAACAAAATAAAGTACAACTATAGTCTAGAATGCAGGACCACATCGAAGGTTACTTCTTATAAATTTACGTAATCTGAATTAAAAATACACAACTGCGGTTCCTGGGTCAAATTTAGAAAAAGGGAAAAATTTGGCCCTGCATTCTATAGGTACTCCCAAAATAACAACAGTAGGGTTATTGTAAGGTTTACTCCAATGATCATGCCTTGCTCTGGAGAATTGATTAAATTTGTATGCACATTATTCTCTCATCATTGTCTAACGTTAATTATACAAAATTAATATTAGCGAAAGTTAACTTACTTTGCGGGTTGATGGAGTTCCAGGTGATTGAGCTGCCTTTCTCTTAAGGTCCCCTAGGCTCTTGGGTGTAGATGAAGGTGTATTACTTTTGCTGGACGGAGACTTTGTTGTATAATAAATACTTTAATTTAGTTGACAAATACTGGTCCTTAATGTGGACATTGAGTAATTCACATTTCCTGACTTTGTTGATGTTTTCACACTGTTCGCACACATACGGTGAACTAGTAGTAGTAGTAGTATTCCTATCAGGCGTTTCACCTAAAATAGTGAATAAATCTGGCAAAAACTGCGGATCACGCGTAGCTTTGACGCCGGTTGCTTTAATTGAGATGTATTTCTTGCAAGTAATTAATTTCTTGCTGCAGATTAAGCACCATCGACAAGACGGCCGCCCAGACTCCGGTGCCTTGGACGCCATCGTAAGTAATGTCATCGATACGACAACTTTCAGCCAGTACGAAAGCAGCGCTAGCGCGCCATAGCATGCATTCAACACTATACCGGTACCGTACAACTTCACGGCAGTCCGCTGTTAATTGTTATTTATGCGCGTGCGCACCAAAAATGTGGGCGCTGTGACTGGCGATGACATCATCAGTCACATTTTTCAAAAGGTCACGTCAATAGTAATGTTGTCCACTGAAAGCATTTCCAAATACCTTACCATGGACCCTATAAAAGTACTTCGGAATATTTTTTCACTTAAACTTCCGGTTTCGACCGGAAGGAGAGGTCAGATTAGGGTCATGTCTGTGTACGAAATGTGACATAATTCAAGATCTGTAAGACGATGCAAAGATTGTGTAAATATCTTTTGTGGTTCATTAGATTTTTTGAAATATTAAAATTTGATTTAGTGTAATTTGTCACAAGTATGTGTCAAGTTTGAAGGATCTGTGAACTTTGGAACTATGGTTTTTTGGTTCAATAAGTTTCGAGAAGAAACCAAAACAATTTCAAAGGGTGTTCGCGCTGTACGCAAACACCTAAAAACTGTTTTAAAACATCATCGAACCTACCCCCACACAGTTTATAAAACATATCAGACATTGAAGTCGCTGCACCGGGGTACATAACTCTATGGGTACAATGTACATGTATACAACACAGACTGGACATATGTAGTCAACAGAGGGCGCTAATTACTCTCGTTTATGTCGTTCTGGTTGAAGACGCCGTCGCTAGAATGAATTTTTCCGAGGCAGGGAGGAATGGCGGCAATTTTGCGGGCGATTTCTTTTATAGCCAAATCTAGCAATTTATGAATAAAATAGGAAAACTCACCCACGTCGTTAATGGCTGAAAATGTTTTGTTTTTGGGAGGAGGGGGTTTATAGTTGAAATAGTCATTCTGTAATTATTGTATTTTATTAATTGTTTTCCATAAAAAAAATTATATCATTAGAAAGAGCACAAACTAGGCTGCAAGACCACGGGTATTTTTTTTTCACATCACATAATTATAAATTTTGCATAACAGCGTCTTTATTTAGTGAAATTCTTTTGTTGGGTGATGAACAATTGATTTAATTTTTGCCATACACCGACATGTGTACAGCATGCACTGCATAATCAGTGCTTTCCAAGTGTGCCTGTGAAAAAATTCTAGCCGGCCAATTGTCATTGGGCAAGCTCGGTGGTCGAGAGGTTTAGAAGTCTTCACTAGTAAGCAGGAGGTCGTGGGTTTCGAATCCCTCCCGAGTCGCATGTGTGCTTTTTTCACAAACACCCGGAAATTTGTGAGTATGCAGTGCTATACACACGTCGGTGTAGGACAAAATTAAATCAACAACGTCTTTATTGTTACTTGAAATCAGGGCCGTAGCGAGCGGGAGGCGGGTGGGTGGGGGTGTGACACCCCCAATAATTTTTCTCAGTCGGCAAATGAAGCATCAAAGGTACTAGAACAACGGGGTTGGTCCAGACTAAATTTTCAGTCAGCAAACCTTAAATATGGGTTTGCCGACTGCAAATGTATCGTGTTTCTAAGCACATTTTATTTGTTTGTTTTAAGTCGTTTATAAGTTGCGGTTTCGGGTGGTAGTCGTCTCTACCCCCACCCCCTCCCTTACCCTACCACCCGTTGAGCGACTTTACAGAGTGTCCATTGTGGGGGGGGGGGAGGGGGAACCAAGTAAATTTGTCTAGTCATATTAGATTTGTGTCGGTAAATTTACCAGCACAATTTTTTTGCGCCCCCCAACTCTGATGTCAGTCGGCAAATTGGCTCCACACCCCCAAAGAAAATGCCTTCGCTACGCCCCTGCTTGAAATGAACCAGTTTCAATAGTATCTAACTTTATTGATTAATTATGTGCTGAGTAAAATGTACCTAACAATGTATACAATTTATTTATTTGTTTTGGAATTGGATCCTTGGATATCGTATGAAATGTCTGGGACTTAAACCACTGTGGTATACTTTTCCCAACCATCAGCACGGTTGGCAAAAATTGCCGCATTGTGGGAGTCTTGACTTGGGCGTGTCATCGGTATAGGCCAATCCCAGTTATTCACCATTATGTGTATCCATTTTCTATAAAATGGTTTTTGCAATGGGACACAAGACGGCGGCAGATTTATCGGTTCTTTTTCGTTGTTCTCAATATCGAACGCATGCTCACAATTACGTAAACAATAGGAAATGGAAACAACTGATAAGTCTGCTGCCGCCAGCGTCTCAAAACGTTTGAACAAACGAGCCCTGTAAAAATTGGTTAGCAGCCTGTGTTGCCGTCAGTTAAAGTGGAGAAAGATTTCTTTAGAAATAATGAGTGCTCATTAGTTTTGGAGAGGGGTGGGGTTATTTCGGAGGGATATATTGTATCCGCGGCCCCAGGGCAAGCCAACCTGAGTAAAATTGAAATGAAAATAAAATAATGGAAAGCCCAGTTGGATCAGTATTATTTCCACTTAAGTCAGTTTTTTTTAAACACTCTATAACAAGTTATTGTATGCACCTATATTATTATTCAGTTTATTGATGTGAAAGTAACAGAGTAGGGCATATATACGCATGAAGGTAAAAATAATATAGCTATGGGCCTACACGTCAATAACCTTATTTGTAATGAAAACAACGACTGATGTCTATGTGTTTAAAACATTATTGTGAACTTAGTAGTGGTATTCATTTTAGTGTTTTAAAGTGGATGCATGCATGAGTACGTAGGAGCACGGCGAGCGAAATTCAGTCTGAGGTTTCTTACAGCCAGTGTACATAAAATAGTGAGGTATATTATCTTGTTGCAAGACGTTATACATACAGCGGCCGATCCTGGTTAGTTACAAAATCATCGCGCGCGATGGGGGCGCTATAGACCCCACAGCTGTTGGAGGGGTGGTTCGTGGGGAAAGTCAGGTTCGTGGACGTGAAAGAATAGCCTAAAATTATTGTGTAAAATAGGAAGAATTGCGGTATATCACGAGGTAACATCTGAACTTAACCTTTGCACGAGGCGAAGCCGAGTGCAATGGTCCAGTTCAGATGTTATCGATCGAGTGATTGAATTTTCCCCCGCATAAGTTTACGAAATAAATGCACTCGGTGTTTGTTATAACCATGTCAATTGATCATGTCCAAAGTGACACAAGAGCCAGTTAATTTTCTGATATTAATTTGTCATTCCACAACATTACAATTATCAGCCTTTTCCATCGCTTGAATGATTATAAAGGAAGAAGTTGTCTGAGGATCTAAACTATAAGCGTCCCAAATGGGTGCCTTAGAGTTCAATAGGAGCATTTACTATAATAAAAATAATAATAATAATGTATGGACTTATATAGCGCACGTATCCACCAACTAAGTGGTGCTCAAGGCGCATTATATCATTACCCCTGCTCATAAGGCTCATAAGGCTCATAAATAATTCCTGAAACCATCTCAGCTCCCTGGGGAGTATACAGCTCAATTGCTGCCATTACAGCGCATATAGGGCTAATCAACCAACTCTGCCCTCACAGGTACCCATTTAACCCCTGGGTGGAGAGAAGCAATTATGGTTAAGTGTCTTGCTCAAGGACACAAGTGTCACGGCCGGAATTCGAACCCACATTCTGCTGCTAACACCAGAACTTGAGTCCGGTAAGCTAGACCGCTCGGCCACGACACTCCACAGTGGGTGGATGTTGATTCGAGTGTTCCCCACGGCACGGTTTCTGGCCCCATGGATTTTGTCGTTTTCATAAACGACCTGCCAAATGATCTTACATCTTGTGTTAAGCTGTTTTGCGGACGATTGCATCGTTTACAGGCATGTAGCCGAACCTGAGGATGCTGGCAGACTGCAGCATGACGTAGATACATTGACCGCTTGGCAAGCTAAATGGCAGATGAAATTTAACGCGCAGAAATGCTTCGTCCTCAAAATAACAAATTCAAAATCTCCATCAAATTATACATACACTTTAAATAATACTATATTGGCTGAAACAAAAGAATACCCATATCTTGGGGTCACAATCACATCAAGTCTAACTTGGAACTCACACATACACAATATTATAAGTAAAGCAAACAAAACTCTAGGGTTTGTACGACGGAACCTTCACTCCTGTTCAAAGTTTGTAAAAAACTTAGCGGCATATCAAACACTAGTACGTCCATGCCTGGAGTATGGTGGGTCCATAAGGGATCCTCATACAAAAGAACTCATACTGAAGTTGGAAGCGGTACAAAATAGAAGTGCCCGCTTCGTCATTGGGGACTACGGGAGATACAGCAGCGTAACGGCAATGAAAGATCAACTGGGTTGGGAGCCTTTGGAGATTAGAAGGAAAGTGGCAAGCAAGAGTCACCATCTTCCATGAAGCCCTCCTGGGTCGCCTCGCCATACTGCTTCAAACGATCTTACGCCCGTTCACACGCTCATCTCGTCACTGTAAATTTACCCAAATCTCATCCAGTAAAAACTGTCTCAAGTATTCATTTATACCCCGGACTCTGAAAGATTGGAATCTCTTACCACATCATATCACACAAATTGAAGATAAACAGAAATTCAAAGCAGAAGCAAGGAAGTACGTCACAAAAGCCTACAAGAAATGGCAACCAACCAAATCAAACCATCAACCACATACGTGCACCATACCCTGCCCGTGTTGCCCCTCGGGCCTGTTGGGCAGTGTACGATCCAGATAGTATAAACTATCTTACACACGTTTTGCTATAGGAGCACTCTTTAAATTGTACTATCTTCAATTGTTTTCTGCGAAGGCGTAATGGCAAAACTAATGAGGACAGATGATGTGTGTTCCACCAATCAGATGACAAGAATGTGTGTGTGTGTGAACGTGTCTATGGTGTAAACCGAGGACATATTATAACAAAAGGGAACAATAGGTCCTCGGTTGGCGCAAGTGTCCTCGGTTGGAAAACGTGTACAAATCTAATGGGAGTAGCCTCAAAAAGTTTAAGTCCAACAACAAAGGGAACAAAAGAGGGGAACAATATGATGTCCTCGGTTTACACCATATACAAGACTGTGTGTGCGTGTGTGAACGTGTACATGGTTCCTTGTGGGGTCCAAAACACAATGGAACAATTGGACCCCACAAGGTAACTATAGAAAATCTTGTACCCCACAGGAGAATTCTAAGGAAAAGGGATAATAGAACGAACAAAGGAATACCCCACAAATCAATGTGTGTGAGGGTGTGTGTGTGTGTGTGTGTGTTATATAACACCAGCTATTGGTGGATCCTGTCAGTGCGGATGGATTGGCGCATCGTTTAAAGGGACAGTATCGTCACGATCAGAGTAGACTTTCAACAGAGCATAGAATCAGTGTCCTAGTTCATGATGAATAAAGTGACCGAAAATTACTGGCTCGTTTATGCTGCAGCAACAATGGTAATATGACATTATCATGTGGGTATGTTTTCAGTGACTGAGTAAACTAGCACTCCGATTCCATGTGACGATATTGCCCCTTTAACCTATTTTTCAGAGGAACGTCTTGCACCAACACGAGGTGAGGTACAGACGAGAGCACTGAAAATGATGTAGTTAGTATAGATTACACGCTTTAGGGAATATTGCGCACGAAGTGTGCGTGGTAATTCCACATAGACTTGTAAATTAAAATTGTACCGATAAGCTGGGCGTCCCAGAATTAAGCAGGTCAATTTTCTTGTACAAGTCTACCTGGAAATACTACACTCATTCCCCGTGCGCAATATTCACGAAATCGTGTTTTCTTACATGATTATTTTGTGTGCAGTCAAGCATGTTTTGGCTGAGTTAGTCGAGTATATAATGAGGCTGATCATGGAGGACCAATTAAGTAGACCAGAATAATAAGTCAAATCAACAACAACTGTCAACACTGTAAGGTTGTCACTAGTGTGTTTCGCAGATCGACCATGCACTCTATTGCATTCTTATACAGAAGGAACAGTCAGTCCGCAGCGATACGTCTCGGGCACACAGTCCAGTGTACATGGACATACATGTACATGTACATAGATATTGTCCTGTGGAGTGCAATTTGACATACAATACTGTATACATGTGTAACGGTAGCTATGTCTTACCACCATAGAACCTATGCGGTAATGGTCTACACACACGTACAGTATACACACACAACAGAGCAAGAATTTATCAAGACCAGCCGTGACGGTCGCTTTCTATGATGTAGGAACTAAATCGTGGATTATTGTTACACGACCAAGGAGGCTTCATGCCACTACCAACCATCGTATTCCGTAACCTAGGACAGAACCTTGTTTAATGAATGTTTCCGCCTCGATCATATGCAGTACTACTAACTACATTATAGTAAACCATTCAAAGGCCACCGTTAATATTTTGACATCAGACCAATAAACAGATTCTTTGAAAAACGGGTTGTGATGGAAGCTGTTTACAGCTCAGCACGCAGTAATCTTCCATCTTGATGACTTGATCAGACGGCCAGATCATAGTAAACAAGAACCCATTGGTCTTGTAGAAAACACTCGGCATACAGTACATGTAGGCAAAATTATCATCAGTGGTCATCGCCTGGCGGCGCGTGCGTGGTTGTTGTATGCTGCTTTGCCGTGGGTTTAGAACATTAACATGGCTAGCTGTCTTTTTATTGATTTTACGCTAGCTAGCAATACATTAAGTTGCAACGCTCCATTCATCGCTCTGTTTTCCTTCCTCCATGGTTTGATATACTGCATGCCATGTAACTGGGAGTAAAGTGACTGCAGCATGTCTACCACACGGTGAGTAATATTACGAATTTCACATAATTATTGAACGCAGTCTTGCGATCTATAAAATGCATGATGTACTAACTACTATAGGGATAGCTTTGAATACTTGATAGACGGCCGGCCAGATCACAGTAAACATAGCCCATTCAACATGACACTGGTGAGGTAATATCAATCATAGGACATGCTTTCTCAATTTTACGTATGGAGGAAGGAATCTTGTTGCTAAAATATTTGTCTAGTGACGAGAAGTAGAACACAAAGAAAAAAAATACTATCCTAAGCTGTTGACAAAAACATTGTATGGAAAATTTGGTACTTGTTTCTGCATGAAATTCATATATTTATCCTTAAACTATAAATGAAAATACAAAGCATTGCTGACATAAGTTCATCACTTGTAATATCGCCTTTTTCAGTTCATAGTTCTAAAGACAGCTAGAGATCAGAGATGAACTAGTAATAGTACTGTACTGATCCCGTTATCCAAATTATCACCCCATCCAAATTATCACCCCATCCAAATTATCACCCCCAAAAAACAAAGGTTATCCTTGGATAAATTTGGTATGTTTTTCTCCTATCTTTGTAATGTGTTTTGTATTTTTGTCATCTTTTTATCCGAATAAATTCAATCAATCATTCAATCAAAGACATATCTATACAAAATATAATACTATAATAGCAATAAAACAATCATACAAATTGAAAAATAAATAACTAGAAAAAATAGACATGGTGCTGACACAGTTTGTTTTTAATTGAAAGCTATTTTACACTTATGATAAAATGTCTGTATTTCCATTGATACCCATAATACAAGCATCAAAACATGTGTTCACGTAAACCAATATGTGAACGAGCAACTTATTAAAAAACAAATTAATTATTGAAAACAAATAAAGATAATGCAGATCAGATTGTTCGTATTTGTTCCAGCGTGGCATTTTTGTCTATTACAAAATTAATTTCTGTTATCCAAAGACACAAATTCGAACAATCTGAATGCATTGTCAGTGTCACTTATGTTTTATGTTGTTAAAGATGTATCGTCTGTGTTCCACTATTTCAACGTCAATTCCCAGAAGTGTTGTTTTTCATTGGAAAAGTTCACTTGAAGAAGTGAAAACAAATGCTGTAAAATTACACATTTATGAAAAGAAATGTGTACCCCTTTTCACTGTAAAACCAAACATTCTGACAACTATTAATAATGTATATTCAAAATATATAATGTTAACGTATTTGTTTTCGTTTGTTAGAGGAATTTTCCATGTTCTAATTAATAAAAACGATCATTTCTGGGAATTGCTAGTATATAAATTACTAAAACACAGGCGATATACATCCTGTATGTCACATATAAGCGGAAACATTCGCAGATGGTTTTACTCAAGGTATATACTGTATACCGCTCTAACTAGTCTGAGGTCCATTCAATCCATTTTATTCGACTGATTTGCACGAATGTGAGTCACTATAGATTATTAATTGTTCGAGTTTCATGGCTGTACTTTCTGGAGAGTCGACCAAAGGTCCATTTTACCGGAATAAGAACTCGAATGGTTGAGTATAAAATAAATATGACTTGTGTTTGACCGTACATGGGGCTTTAATAGTTGATTAAAATATAATAGAGACACCGTTTCGGTCTGTGCACACAGCACACGACTTCTATTGTAATAAAAATGAGCATGAATATTATTGTTACCATGGTGTTACATATAATGTTGTGTTGTGTTATGATAAGACGTGGTACAGGAATGGCCATTTGCCGAATGGTGAATTAAAGGTGCAAAATATAATCGTTGCTTCTAAATATACATGTATTAAACCAATGATAATGACCTAACAGAAGTAGGCCCTAACGGTATTAACATAATGACGAACATACAACATCTCTAAACATGCGACATGCTGCATTTTGTTTTCCGACTGTCCGGGTAACACTTTTTGCAATTACCTCAACACTTTAGATGGACCATGTTACCTGATAAGTTGTTCTATTTTGATATTCAACTCTCTAATGAATCTTCTGCTGAGAAGTGAGAATCTATTTCCATAGTGAATACAAATAATCTGAGTAATGCATTTTCACGAAATTTCACCGAACATTCGCAAGTTTGTATATGTAAACATAATAAATGTCTACCAAAAGTGTATGGCTTTTTAAACAAATATTGATGATATGTGTATACTTTTATTTTTAAAAAAATAATAAAAAAAACTCTCCGTTTCGACTTAAAGGGGCAATATCGTCACGATCAACAGGACATGGAATCGGAGTGCTAGTTTTAGATTAACTCAGTGACTGAAAATAATACCCCACATAATAAGGTCATATTACCGTTGCTGCTGCATAATTGAGACAGTAATTTTCAGTCATCACTGTGTTAATCTTAAACTAGGACATCAATTCCATGCCCTTTTGAAAAATATATGCTCTGATCACGACGATATTATCCTTTTAAAGAGAACTGATTAAAAATTGGTAATGTTATGGTAAACTGCTCGATTCTTAAATCAAGTATGCATGCATTTACGTACGTTACCTACAGAATATATTCTGCATGTACAGGTCTGAAGAGACAAAGTACTATATTTTTAAGGGAATTTAGATGCTGCGTGTTACTTTAAGATGACAATATGTAAATGAGCTGATTTATTCGTACAATGATATTCAACCGGGATACGATTTACTGTACACGGGTTCGTTACTCGGGACATGAATAATTTTATTATTGCTCTCAGTCTCAATATCAATATACATTTGTATTCTTGCTCATGCCTCATTAAATGGTTAAAGATGTATCGCTTACATTTGGCTGACAATTCTGCTGACAGATTTCTCTTTCAATGGAGTGTACACCTTTGCCAAAATGTCTGTATGCATCCATAATTTATACATGTCAGAGATTAGATTAATTTCCCACATGATAAGGTCATATTAACGTAGCTGCTTCATAAATGAACCAGTAATTTTCTGAAACTAGAACACCGATTCCCAGCCCTGTTGAAAAAGTTAACGAGAGAATAGTGAAAATGGATTCAGACTTGTATAAATGCTTTCTTAATATGTGGGAATGAATCACAGCTGTGATCCATTTCAGATTTTGTGAAATGTTTTCTCAAATAATGTCAGACGTACTATCTTCTATGGATATTTGCATTGTTTGGTATACCGTCACCGCATCAAATCAGTGACTAACAATAATACCCCACATGATCAGGTCATATTTCCGTTGCTGCTGCATAAAAGAGCCAGTAATTTTCAGTCACATTTTATGTGTTCATCTTATTTTATCGAAACCGATTCCATGCCCTGTTGAAAGTCTGCTCTGATCGTGACGATATTGTCCGTTTAATAACTTAACAATGACAGTGACTTCCTCAAGTGTCTGTTCCCATACGTTACTGTTTGATGAATAATCAGTTGTCATGTAATTTAGTTGTCTGTTTGTTTCTTGACCATCATCAATGATAATTTGATTGAACCGGACGTTCACACGTACACTTATTTCTATTTATTTATTTTTTTAAATTAATTTTTTTAAATTTTTATTATGTAGGTTATTAACCTTTGAATTAGATAATATGTATATCAATACACCACCATGCAAATCCTTAAATCTTACAATTATTGTTCAGTTTTGTTATGACATTCTATGTACAACACCTGTTACTTCCTTGACTTTCCACGTTCCCCGGACAACATATAGATATTGCTTATTGTATAAATGTTGATAGATTGGTTGTTTATGCTGTACCATCTCTTGATTAACACATTGAGTATAATAATCTTGTTCGTTATTGTTCGCATGGCTGAACAAATTAATATTATAATACAACATCGTCAACGCTTGGAGCTTCACCCCTACCAGGGCCCTATTTCATTGAACTGCTAAGCAGAGAATTTTGCTAAGCAAGTACACTGCTCAAAATAAAATAGGACTCAAAAGTATTTCTTGGTCCATTTTGTCCATTTGAGGACACAAAAGCAGTTTTTGGTGGAAGTAAAGTACTAAAGGTTACTCTGCAATATTTTAAACACTTTTCACGTGTTGTGCATGTCTAATGACGGTTTAAACTGGCAGATCATGTGATAAGGCATGAAAATGCAGATAACAGGTTGATGGGAGATGTTTTCATTCTAATGGATGACAACGCCCGTCCTCATAGAGCAAGAATCATAACAGCGTTCCTTACAGATAACCATATTCAGCGTCTGAAATGGCCTGCCATTTCACCAGACCATAACCCTATTGAGAACATTTGGGCAATTCTCAGTTACAGAGTCAGAAGTCACAACCCTCCTGTAAGGAACGTTGCCAACCTGACAGCAGCTCTACAGGATGAGTGGAACAACCTCGACCAAGCTGTGATCCGGAACACCGTACTGTTCATGAGGAGGCGTTGTGCAGAATGTGCGAGTCCGGGGTGCTGCAACATCCTACTGAAGTCAATTGTGGAGTTACTCATGAAGAAATAAAGCTGATTAGCCAAGTTTGATATTGAGTACTGTACATCAACCTGTTATCTGCATTTTCATGCCTTATCACATGATCTCCCAGTTTAAACCGTCATTAGACATGCACAACACGTGAAAAGTGTTTAAAATGTTGCAGAGTAACCTTTAGTACTTTACTTCCACCAAAAACTGCTTTTGTGTCCTCACATGGACAAAATGGACCAAGAAATACTTTTGAGTCCTATTTTATTTTGAGCAGTATATATTGACTAAGCAATATAAAACAGACTACCAGCCAAAATGCATACATTTTGTATGAAAGTTTGGCTGGTGGTAACCAAAGACATTGGCTAAGCAAATTTGTCTGGTATACTTTTTCTGCTTTAGCAGCTCTATACAAATTAGCCCCAGAATACTACGTTTTTGGTACAACGGTAACCTTAAGTGTCCTCAATTCAATGGATGAAAAGGCAAGTGAACAAATAAAACACACATAGGCCATATGAAATTGGCCCCTGGTAGGGGTGAAGCTCCAAGCGTTGACGATGTTGTATAATGATATTAATTTGTTCAGCCATTATTATCAGCACTTTTTATAGGTGATTTTGTCCACTGACTTTCGTTTTGAGTTTAGAAAAACCCGAGGTCCGCTTTGGTAAAAGAAAACTACGTTTACACGTATGATTCATTAAATTATGATGCGCCGATATTCTCCGTGTTATTTACACGATTTTAATAGGCAAATATTGAAGGATTAAACCCTTCTGTCCACTAGAGCGATGACTTTGCAAAGGCCACATCACATCAGTAAGGCGATTTTCTGAATTCAAAACAGGGGGTTTATACAAAATTAGTTTTTTACAATATTTAGTTGGGGATAGGTCAATTATTAATATTTGCATAGAGCCCCTCTTAAAGGGACAATATCGTCACGATCAATTGGGCATGGAATCGGAGTGCTAGCTTTAGATTAACTCAGTGACTGAAAATAATAGCCCACATGAGGTCATATTATTACCCTTGCTGCATAAATGAACCACCGATTCCATGCCCTGTTGAAAGTATACCCTGTTGAAAATCGCCTAAAACGACTAAATTTACAAGTTTAGTCAAACGGTTTTGTTAAGAAGTATAAACTGCTTTCAAAAGAACACAATACTGTAGTTACACTTACAGGTCATGTAGTATAATTATAGTGGGAGTGGTGACACTCACTATTTACTTGTCTGGTCTGGCCTTGCACTTATGCTCAAACCAAACCTGAAGGCTGAACCTATTTGTGCGTGTTTCCTTCCTCCATGCACATGCAGGCTAACAGTCCAGACACGTGATCAGATCACGTGATCATTTGTATATTTCAGTATGCTTTTTTAAAGATACAGTATAGTATTGGGTAATCCCAAAATAATCAAATTGTGACATTATAAATGTAAAACTTACTTGGTATACATCTGATGGTAGTATCAATCTTCCCTAAAAATAGTTTTGTCTAAGGTGAAATTATTGCTCAGAACATTTGGTTTGAATTTCAGACATGGTACTAAATTCACTTTTTTGAGTGAATACCGCCCTCTCTCGACCACAGCTTTGAAAACTGCTAATTTGAAAATGAATCTTTAAAATTGTCTCTCAAAGTTTGTAACAGGTTAATAAGAGACACCTGCACGATAGTGCTATTGTAAATGAACCGTGATAATGTTATGTAATACTTAGCAAACAGAATGTCCACACAGGGAGCTGCATGTCAACCAAGCAGGTTCAGGGTATCGGGTTCACACAAGTAGCTGACTTCTTCACAGCTATTGTCTCAACAGGGGCCGCACGCGTGGAGAAGTTCAGGTTGTGTTCAAAAAGAAATCTGACTTGTTGCATTACACTTAAAGCTAGCTTCGCTGCTAAAATTAATAAAAATATCCCGAATGGATTATCGACTTCATGAGACTAAAAATTCCACGTTATAGAATAAAAACGAAAAATCTGAATGCATTTCTATTTTCCGGTTAAGCTTGGACACAACAACATAAACATTCACAGGCCGATTGTAATATTATTATGACAAAGGCCTATCTCTTGATTATTGAAAAGTATGGATGATTTTACCAAAAAGTTAAGGCCATTGAAAATAGGCTTTACGGTTCTGGCCATCTATCTCCAAGGCTAAGCTAGCCCAATTATGGGTGCATCCCCTTTTAAATGAAGAAATTTTAATGTTACAATAAACTTGCGATTCTTCGTGAAACACTAGTATACGAGGTAATTGTATCGTGGACCTGGTAGGCCGGCCGGCTGTCACATGACGTAGGAATTCTCCAAAAAGCCGTTTAGCACAGTGCATTTTTCAATACAATTGCACGAGACCAAACTGAGACTGGAAGGGAAGTTAGTCTGGTCCAATGTGTGCATTTATAGTTAGCGCTATACCGTAGTTCTTGCCTGCAGGGAACCCGCCGAAGACAGTCACAGCGTGATTAATGTATGATTAATGCCCCTGGAAGAAGAATTACTGAAAATGAAACACCTCTACTAGGCCTAATGATGCCAATTAATGATGCCAAAATTTCTTACTGTTACAAATCATCCAATGTATCGTACTAACCATCGTAGTCTGCACTTGCATTAAAAACAATACAGTATTGGACCCTTGGGTGAATGTTTAAATAATAAATTATTGTGCATTCCCGAACCATCACCGTGTAGTTTATCAACCTAGTTCTGTCATTTTACCATAGTTTATCTGATCATGCATAGGGAAGCGGCCTCTAGAGAATCCAGCTTAAATTAACATTTTTAAGATTCGGGCGATACTTGCGTCATATATTGCGTGTTGCGACTTCCATTTTGTATTCGTCATTGCAACGTTATTTGTACTTAATTTAAAGTGATGGTACAACATTGGTAATGACCTTCATTGTCATAGGTTTCTTCAGGCTGACGAGCTATCAGTGTGTTAGGAGCTTTTGAATAATGCATTCATTACCAAAAAGATTTAAAATATTAATAATATAACCAGATTATCAAATTAACTAATAATTTTCCAGAAGTATATTTGGTAAAGTTAGTACACTTATAAATTATTCCATTTTAAGTTCTTTCATCTTAAAGAAAAATGAGAATTGTTATGTCGAATTAAAACCAATGGGTGAGTTTTGTATTTGCTAGGCACCTCTAATCAAAATGGACCCATCCACATGGTATCCGCCTTCGCCTTAAATGTACATTGGTATTTCAAACAAACAGTCTACTTAACTCGTTTGGTTTTTGTTACATTCCCCATGGATATAGACGATATTGCGTCTAGTCGCTCGTGCGTGCCACGGAACCATGCCATCTGTGTGAAATTCATCACTTGGAACGGAGCAGGCCTGCTGGCGCTCCGCGTCGACGCACTAATAATTCATTAGCTAAGCCGGTTCCGAGGTGTCTCAGGGGTTTCCCTTATTGATACTCCGGCACGATCAGTCATTTGGTCAAAAGCTCGGGGATTTGTCTCCGAGAAGAGGCAACAGACGCATCTTTCGATCAAACCGCGGGAGGATTGCCTGCGCGACTGTAAAGGGTAACCAAGTCTCGGTCTGATTCTGCTGTTAATTGAAGGACGTCTCTTTTTCCTTCAATGTGCAATGTGCAATGCACTTTGCGTACACAAACCGACAAAGATCCAGCTAAGCCTTGTTGATGTTTTTCACGTACAACGTCATACCAGTAATACATGGACGGTCTGCAGATACCTAAATACCTTTCTCTATGCTAAATATCTAACCCATAATGCCAAACTTCAGACTGACCCGGAAACTGGGTTAGAGAGAATCCGTGTAAGAAATATCTGACCCAGACTTCTAATTAGTCTGGTTTAAATTGGTCCGGCATTTCCGGACACTTTTCTTGGTCAGTCAGATATGCACCCGGAAGCTTTGAGGAATTTCAAAAACTGGCCAAACTACATACAAATGTACTATTTCTTTCTTTAATATCGAAATTATATAATAGTTTTTGATTAAATTCGTTGTGAACTCTCGAACATCTTTTGTTTCCCATGGATCTCTTTCCCCATGGATCTCTTTCCCCATGGATCTCTTTCCCCATGGATCTCTTTCCCCATGGATCTCTTTCCCCATGGATCTCTTTCCGTGATAATGCATATAACAATTTATTCATTTTAGGGGCCTGCTCAGTTATGGAAATATTTGCTAAATACCACTTGACACGATCGGTAATAAAACTTGCTTGGTGTTAAGTTGATGATGGTATCATTCATTCCTTGTAGCTGCTCCTAAAGTTTGGAATGACTTGCCACTAGGACTTCGCAGTTCAATCAATGTTTTCAAGAACAATTTAAAGACTCATTTATTTAAGACTGCTTATTGTGCTTGATTTTTGGATTATGCACATGTATGTAATGTTTTGCTTGATTTTTGTTTTACATATACAGTGTGTCTCAAAAAAAATGCAAACAAAATTTAACGGAATGCCAGACGTAGAATGAGTAACCAACATAGATAATATAGGTATGGTTTGAAAGATACACCTTTCCACTTTAAAATGAGACATCAAACGTCCAAATCTGATAATTTTTGACAGAGTTATGAGTACTTTTCCAAGAGAGGTCAAATTGACGATGGGACCAAGTTTTTAAATGCAGTGATAATCGATTTTGTTTAGATGTGCAAGTGTTGCAATGTGGATGAAATGTTGATGATTACATCCCTTCCCCCTCAACATGCCCTCCCTCTCGCTCGATACACAGGCGACATCGTCTCTCCATGTCTCCCATCGCTCTCCTAACAATATCTGGAGTCTGCCGCAGGACGTCAATCTCAGCTGTCATTCTGTCACGGAGATTCTGCAGGTCCGGAGGGGGAGTCGTGTACACCTTGGATTTCAAGTATCCCCAGAGGTAGAAATCACACGGGGTGAGGTCTGGAGATCTCACTGGCCATTCATGCACATGATTCAACGCTATGACACGGTCTCCGAACGCTTCATGAAGGCGGTCTCGGACAGCCAGTAGACGATGAGCCGGAGCGCCGTCTTGAGCCCACCACAGGCGCCTAAACACACCTCGCTCCTGAACCTCGAAATGTTCCTCAAGGATGGGGATGACATCATCATTCAACATCTCAAGGTAACGCCGGCCGTTGAGGTTGCCCTGAAAAAACACCGGTCCGACGATGAGGCCACTGCTGCAGAGGCCAACCCAGACACTCACTTTCTCACGTTGGAAGTTGTGCTCGTAATTGAAGGGAGGTGGATGTTGTTTGGGGGCGTACTCTCGAACATTGCGTGAGTTGACTTTTCCGTCGAGAGAAAATCCAGCTTCATCGCCAATGACGAGATGATGGACGAATCGCACATCTGCCTGCAGCTGGTCGACGACCCACTGACAAAAATTCAACCGTCTTGGCAAATCTGGCGGTAGCAGCCGATGTCGCACGCGCATTTGGTAGGGGTGCATGCCCAGGTCCAGCCGAGTGATGCGATTGAACGTGGCATGTGGTAGGCCCAGTCCATTCCGTCTCGCACTGACATGTGGGTTGGCATCCAGCTGCGCCTCCACCAACTCGATGTTTTCCGCCGACCTCCCAGTCCGATGTCGCCCGGAACGCCCTCGATTGAGATTGAGGCTGGTACCCTCCCTCCGGTACTTTCGCAGGTTTCTCCAGATAGTGCTGGCTGCAGGTGGATCTCGATCTGGGAATCGCTGCATAAATGCATCGATAACACCATTTACTCTTCCAGTACGGATGTACTCCGTGACACAAAAAAACTCTCTGTTCGGTAGTTAGCTGAACACCAACCATGATCAATGTTTGACGAAAAATGAATTCACAGTACACAGTTGCACAAGTTAATTAAGCACATTACATAATACTCTAAAAAACTGTTTAGCAAGTAAACACTTTTCTTGGTATCAGTTTGTAAACATGTTTACTAGCTGAACGCACATGTCCAATTCCTAAACATCAATTTTCAATGGCTAAACACTATCCGTCCTCATGCTAAAAATGTTTAGCATGTAAACATGTTTACAAACTGATAGCAAGAAAGTGTTTAGAATTGTGTTTACTCGCTAAACACATTTTTGTAGGCCAGGCAATTATCCACACAGAGGCAATTAGGCGACCTTTGTCCCAATGCCTAAAATTGAAAACTTGGTCCCATCGACAATTTGACCTCTCTTGGAAAAGTACTCATAACTCTGTCAAAAATTATCAGATTTGGACGTTTGATGTCTCATTTTAAAGTGGAAAGGTGTATCTTTCAAACCATACCTATATTATCTATGCTGGTTACTCATTCTACGTCTGGCATTCCGTTAAATTTTGTTTGCATTTTTTTTGAGACACACTGTATATCTTTAGTTATGTTTTGCTTGATTTTTGTTTTACATATGTGTATACGTGTATATGGTCTGTACGGGGGGGGGGGGGGTATGTATGCATAATGTAGGCCTATGTACATGTGTGTAATATGTGTATGTGTGTGTGTATAATTTATGTATGTACTTTCTGTAATGTTCATACTTTTGCTGTGTTAATTGTTGCGCCTCGGAATATAGGCATGCCTAGATAGATGGTGCATTATAATTATTATTCCTTGAAATATTTGTAACGAAAAAAAAAAGGGTTTAACATGTTTTCGTCGTTTTCTGAGGAACGTGAGCACCGATTGTGATGATATTTTCACCGGTTTGTATTATGATATGTATTATTGTATACTGTATTATATGTAGAGTACGGTATACTGTAGGGATCAACTGAACACACGCTACCAAATACCAGTGTTGTACCTTCCTTACTGTCAGTGCACGCACAGTATGTGGTGACCTTCCAGCGTCTGTCAAAATCATACGAGAAACAATTCCGAGGTCTGCCTAGACCGCATGCAAACAATTGGCTAAAGATTTATCGCCCTTTTTGGGGGCTATTTCAACGGCTATTTTCGAATAATTAATTTTTTATTGGAACATCCCAATTTTACTTGAAGAAGTGAAAACGAATACTTTAAAATGACATTTCTCATAGTAATCGTAGGAAGCATGGTTTTAATGAATTTAATCAATTTATGGTGGTCCCGTCGTAACAAGGTTGGCACTGTTTAATTAACTGTAAAACCAAGCTTCTGAGAAGTATTTTGTAAAATACCTTATTTTTTTCCTTTCTAAAAGGAAATTGTCAATGTTCCAGTGAGCGTGTTTAGAAATATCAGTAGAATAAAAAAAGAAACATTGTCCTCATTGCACAAAATAATTGAATTTGTTTCAACTGAGCTTCCAGAAGCAATTTGCCCCATGATGGTTATTGTTGCCATTACAACGAACCGTTTGATAAAATGGAAATTTCAATTTATCATTGATAATGTTTGCAAAACTATTTCTATGAATAAATTTGAACTCTCTTTGAACGTAAACATTAAACAGGTTGGTACATGTACCTGGTTGGTACATGTGAAATATAGGAAATGAAATATAGGAATGGTATTACTGTATTAATATAGAGAAGTTCTCTGTGTATTTCTTGTGTTTCCATGCAGGGTTGTTAAGGGAGTATTCGGCATATGTGTGATGGTAACCATTTGCATCCTGGTCGCAGGAATCTACACCTTCGATGCAACAACTCTAAACATTCCAGCTGGATCCCAATATCCAAGGTACTTAAAGTATTGAAATCAGTCAATCCATTGAAATAAACCGGTGCAGATAAGCAAATTGTTTCCAATGGACTTAAATTCTAAGCAAATGGTCAAGGTGCATAGCAAGACATTTGTCAAGTAGCCCCTGGAAATATTCAGATCATAAAACAACAACCTCCTATTCTATGGGTAACATTGTGGTCAAATATTTCGCTGCAAGGAAATTGTTGGTAAAAAACGGGCCCAAGGGGGTGGGACTCACCCTTCCCCTCCCTCCCTCTTCGCTACGCATTTGACTGGTAACCTTTTATTTAGCAAAGCAAAAATTTTCTGTGCTCGGCAAATTTGTGTACTTAGTAGCTCAGTTTTGGTTCTCCATTTTCAAAGTGTACAAACTATACAAACCTTTATCTGATGGGGTCAGGAACTGGGGTCGGAGTTCAGACCCTTGCATATGCTCTTTTAGGCAGTACGTATATACTTGATTTTTCCGCGACCGTTTTTCACTTTAGTTGGACAACGTTTTGTATTATTTCTCAACAACTTTTAGCAAGGCATTGAAACGGTGTCCCGTTTAAGATGAACACAGTGACTTAATTTATGCAGCAGGAATCGTAATATTACCTTATCATGTGGGGCATTATTTTCAGTCACTGATGAGTTAATCTAAATCTAGCAATAAATGATATTATGCTTTTACAATAGATCATCCCTCATCAGACCATGGCCAGACCACTGGTCGAAAACACTCAAACGTAATCGAGATATATATATATATATATATATATATATATATATATATATATATATATATATGTATATTTATATATATATATGTATATGTATATATATATATGTATATTTTTGTGTATATATATATATATATATATACAGGGTGTCCCCATAAAAAGTATACCGAGATAAAAATTACTGTAATGGCAAAACTACTTTATATATGGGAAAGAGAAATATATCTCTAGAAAGGGCAGAATGTCCTCTTTGCAATAGTATAGCTGATGTTATTGACACAGATGAGTGAACAAACTAGACAGATGTTAAGGGTACTGAAAGCAGGACTGTGACAAGTTTGCATATTTGAATAACAAAGCTCAACCATGCAAGTGTGCAGAATACCAAATGCCTTTGTTTTTTCAACACATTCTTGAAAACAAGGAATGTACCTAAAACAATGTAATCTGCTTTGTTTTCGCTACTTACCTCAAAAGTTTAATGTGCAGGTTTTTTAAAATGCTTCTTGGACCTTTGTTATTCAAATATGCAAACTTGTCACAGTCCTGCTTTCAGTACCCTTAACATCTGTCTAATTTGTTCACTCATCTGTGTCAATAACATCACAAGCTGTATACCATTGCAAAGAGGACATTCTGCTCTTTCTAGAGATATATTTGTCTTTCCCATATATAAAGTAGTTTTGCCATTACAGTAATTTTTATCTCGGTATACTTTTTATGGGGACACCCTGTATATATGTATACGTATACGTATATATGTTTGTACTTTGTCAAAGCCTCTGATGAAGGTTTTTATTTTATTTTAAGCTAGGTTTCAACTTCAAAGGTTCAGGGGTTACACAGTTGTAAACCTTAAATTTATTTGGGAACTACCAACTTGCTATTCTCTTTCACTTACTATTAATATTATATCATTGTTATTGTACAAACTACAGTTCTATGACTGTAACCAGTGGGTTAATATTTCATGTTTAAGATAAGTCCCAGGCATGTCAAATACAATGTTCCCAACTCCCATGGAAATTTCTTGCAGTAATACTTGTGGGTGCATAGTGAATACTATTATTATTAAAAACAAACTTACCCAACTAAGGTCACAGATAATAACTTCTGTCACTGCCCAACTTTGCCAGCAAACAATCCTTTTAGATGATATGATGCACATATGTACATTTACTAACCTAAATATATAATTGTCTTAATTGAGTTAAAACCCATCAACCATGTCAACAAACCATGAACAGCTGATGAGTAACCATTCTAGATTATATGTGTGGTACATATCACACACACAGACTGGTAAACACCGTTATGTATGTCTCTTCAGGGCGCCCTTCAACCAAAACTTTCAGGGGGCATGTACAGGGGGGTTAGAAGTATCAAATTTTTATTTTAATGATTTAGTCTTGTTTCTAATAGGCCTGTACATGTTTTGAGGGGGGCAGAATATAAAAAAGTAAAAAAAAAAAAAGTGAAATAATACCCTCCCACTATAACTAACATAATCGTGAGCTTATGATATTGCAAGTTTTGACGATTTTTGTTTAGTTTATTTTTTCACATGAAAATTGCGTTTCAATGTGGAAACATTTCAAACTGGAGAGATAAAATACACCGTAGAAATATTTCGTTGTAATTAATCTTAATTTCCGCTCGTTTATATTTATTGCAGTGCTAGTGATCAGTTCCGAAAAAGCAGCTTTCTCCAGAGACTGGCACACAATGTTTTGGAACACTCAGTACAAAAGACCACCGCCCATCCATTGACAAATGAGAATCAAACACTCTCAATTATCCAGAGGTTTTCAAATAGCCAACTTTCAAATAGCTCCTACGGAAGAACATTATTTAGTCAAATTGAAAAAAGAGCAAAGCAAAGAAGGCCATTTTGGAATATACAGGAGAAGGAGTTTATTCGAGATAGTCAATTTTTAAATTACTTGGTAAGTACAGTGTTTTATAATTCATAGGTTTTCCTAGCCATTTTCATTTCCCCATTCAATTTAATTAACACGCTTTCAAATTCACGCCGTTGTTTTCTGATACAATCAAACTTTTCATTTTCTGTATTTTCTGTATTTTCTATCGGAATGTCGAGTTGTTTAACCACCAGTTCATTTCAGAACTTATTACTACTCCAAAGAGAATTTTCACATGATGTCACCACAAACAGTCTTTACTTATCCAATTCAGCATGCAAAGCTCTAAATCTTTTTATATTGTTGCATTTATTTCCGTCTTTCGGCAATCCAGACTTTCGGCAATCCAAGTTTTCACAAGCCATAAATTATTATTTTTTTTTAAATTGGTGCTATCAAATTAACATCTATTCATCTATTATGTTTGTTTGTTATTATCTTTTTCGTTTATGGGCAATCAATTACATATTTTGAGTGTTCAATTCAGATATGGATATTGCTACATATGGGGTTCAGTTCTTTAGGAAATTCGTAAAGTATACAAGGTGTCTTTTATATTGTACCATGAATTTGGCACCGCTGTTGCCAAAGCAGAATCCACAAGGTCAGTCGGAGGCTCTGTCCACTTCTCCTGCACTGATATTATTTGTGATTATACCTTCCTTTCTCTGGTCGGCCTTTATACCCGTTTGCCACACCATGGCCCAGCCAGTGCCGTGGTGCGTTGGCCCTACCGTTTCTTGGCCCTACCGTTTGTTGGCCCTACCGCCCCCCACCCCCACTTTAGAAAAATGTCCCGATTTTCTCCCACTTTTCAATCACGTTTATACATGTGGCCTTGAGTATTTTTGTTTGCTACTATTGAAGTTAATGATTCTTTAAAACTAAATAAAAAATATCAAAAACTGGCTCAAAATTTCCTTAAATGTTCCAAACATTTAAATAATACAACAATATCCCCAAACTAATTCACCATAACTAAATGCACTAAACACAGATATTAAACTCTTGGAAAAACACTTTGAGAACATTATTACATATCATACAAAAATAGAAAATGGATATACCTAAAGGTAGAAATTCAAATAAAATACTGTTTTTTATTTCTGTTTTTGCCTTGCATATATCGCTGTTTTAGACCTGTACAATTACAATACGTAATTCCGTTACCGTCCAGACGTAATTCCGTTACCATGACTGAAGGGCATTTTTTTTCAATAAAGGAATAAGATTTCAAATTTTATTTTGCATTGTAGTTATTGACCCTACTGAAGTCTATATGCTACAAATAATACCCCTTTTTGATATTACTAAACTTAACAGAAATTTATTAATTTATGCAAGACCTGAAAACTGCTTGTCCTTCGCCATAATTCCGTTAGCGAAATTTTGACCTAGCAGGTGAATAAAAAATATAAAAAAATTGTGCTAATTTGTATCAATTGGATCTTGGCTCACATTTCATTCACAGATTAGTTGTCTAGCATAAAACATAATATTCCAGGTGATGGCAAACGTTGGCTGGGTCATGAATGGGTCATGAATGGGTCATGAATTGCCCATATGGGCCGGCCCTGAACTGCAATTGGATGGCACAATCATGGTGCAGATTTGCTAGTGTTTTGTTGCTCATGGTTCCTTAACAGCAATAGAACTGCACAGTTGTGCTGATTTGCCACTTTATGGTTGCTAATATTCAACCTTTAACTGGAATTTAAATGGCACAAAATGGTGTGCCGGTTCTGGTTGGCCACTCTTTGTGCTAGAAGCTACTCTTTGGTCGCTGATACAGGTACTTATAGCCATGGGAATGACACAATGGTGCTAATTTGCCACCATTGGGCTATAAGCTGCAGCTTTGGATTGGGACAGTGGGTATCGCAAACCCAGAATTGCCACAGTCTGATGCGGCTCTATAGCTTCTCGCTTTTTTATATCTTTCACTCTTTGGCAGTACAAGCGTTGCTACCAAAATGGACTCATTGCATTCACAGGCCGAGTTATGAAGAATATTTGCTTTTAATTGGCAGTCATTGTGAAATCCAAGATGGCCTTCATCCAGTGCTACTAACTGAACGATGTTAGGTTTTTAGAACTCCTTGGCATTACAATTGAGGGTATTGGCACCAAAATAGACTTTATATGCCACATTCACAAGAATATTTGGTTTCAAATGCCGGCCATTTTGAAATCCAAGATGGCTGCCATGCTGCTGAATGAAAAAAATGTTACTCACCAAAATTCTTCCTGTGGCTCTTTTGATATTTACAAATGCTTTAAAGAATTACACAGGCAGCCATTTTAGCAACATCTTGTTGTTTGGCAGTCATCTTTTCTTTTAAGTTAATGTGAATTTACAATTTCTCTTGTGATTTGGAAAAAGAAAGTGACTACGACTACAATCTACAAGATTATCAGCTGTTGTATGTATTATTCTGAAGTAACATCCGAAGTAACAAAAAACTGCTTTCTGTCACATTTTCTTGTTGAAATAGGCCAATTCATGTAGAAATGGCAGCCATCTTGGGTTTGGACAGTATTATGTGAACCTAATGTTTGTTTGACTTAAGATTTTGAGAATTTGACCTTAGATACCACCAAAAAGATACAGCCCTTTGCCCCGATAGGTCAATTTATGTGCAAATGGCGGCCATATTGGATTTTTGGCCGTTTGCGCGAAATGCTGACATTTTCGCGAGGGTCACCCCCGCTCATTTGATTCAGCATCCTTCAATTGTATGGAAACCACCTTCTAACCTTTGTCCCCGCATATTGTCACAGAACCTACACGTTTTGCCACTACTGTTGCCCAGCCAAGGCACTGAGTTTAATACCACTGTTCTCATTTTCTCATGTTCTCAATAGTGAGATAATGTACTTTTGGGAATCAGGTGTTCGGTTCTACACCGAGCACCTCTTCGAATTGTTTTTGACCTTGAAATTGATCGTTTTTTTTTTACTTTTTCTTCTCCGTGAGACTTATTTAGAAAAAAATCATAGTTGCAAAGTTCACAGCACCTTAAAACTTAAAACTTAACACATACTTGGATCTTAACATGTAGTTATACCTAAAGCTGTGACGTCATAGTGATGTCATCTCATGAACCACAAAAGATATTTTCACAATCTTTGCACCACCTTATAGATCTTGAATCATGTGACATTTCGTACACATTTCGTACACATGACCTCAAACTGACCTCGCCTTCCGGTCCAAACCGGAAGTTTTAGTGAACAATTATTCTGAAGCACTATTATAGGGTCTGAAGCCAATTTGATAGGGTATTTGGATATGCCTTCAGTGCACGAAATTACAATTGACATTTGACCTTTTATGTGACGTTATCACCTGTCACAGCGCCGTCTGGTGGCAGGTTTAGAAGAAAGTATTTTTCTATCTTATAGTTGCAAAGTTCATAGAACCTTAAAACTTGACACATACTTAGACCTATAGTTATCTGTAAACGTTAAGGGCATTTATTTTCCGTTATGTTGGACAATACCCGCGTGCTTCTGCTTCTGCTTCTGCTTCTGGTGGTATCCTGTACACAACGCTGTTATGATTAAATTAGAAGAATATCCTTTTTTATGGCAGCACAGTTAGCAGCTGTTTCAAGCTTATAGATGAGTTTGGAAAGTTGTGTTTAAATTGATAAAGAAGCAGAACAAATGGAGAGGGATTTCACATGTTCATGTAGTTTCATTCTCTGGTTTTTGATCATGATGCACGTGCATAGAAGACACTGTGAGCTTTCCGATATCGCCATTGGAGGAACAACAATTTCTCAAATGAATGTTTGATTTAAGATTTCACACATTAAGTGTAATACAAACATTCTGAATGCAATTATAACACAAATTTGATACAACGCATGGAGAATAAATTAGTATAGTTACGCTGAGTGAGGTCAGACCTTAATATTATTGGCAATGTCACTAGTGATAAAAGAATGAAATCTGGAAACAGATGAAATCGCAATGACGTCATAATTACATCATCAGGTGTCAAATTACACCAAAACAAAGGTCATTATATCAGAAAATCACATCTCCTGAACCAAGAATGGAAAAATTGTAATTATGTGAAATTTCTCTTACAAACGTGACCTTTACTTCCGGTCGAAATCGGAAGTTCAAAATTCAAAGAATGTTAACGCACATTGATACACGTTTAAAGTAAGCATACGTTCAACTGGTAGATGTAGAAGAAGAAAAATTACAACACAACTTTAATATGACCCTGGCGGATAATAAATTAGTATAATTTTATTTAGTGAGGTCACACCTTTTCAAAAATATTGTTGGTAACGTCATTAAAATATTTAAAAAAAAAACATCTAGCGGCAGGTCAAGTGAAAGTACTTTTTATCTAGAAAAACACGAAACAGAAATTTCATGAAATTTGGCAAGGTCAACAATAATATTACATACAATAAAATGCATTCACCTGATTGAACTAGAAGTTACGGCTTGGAGAATTTGAAATTATCTTTTAAAATTGATCAAATAGGCTTATCAGGAAAAATCATAACTCCTGACCAAAAAAAAAAATATCTACATTTGTTCATGATTGTAATAACAATGAAATATCTAACATTACATGTAATCTCAAATTATGTAACTAAATTTAATTATGTAGCTAAGTTTAAATTGAACATATTGTAATGCAAAATTGATGTCTTTTGAAGCTGCGATTTTTGTTATACAAATTTTTTGATAATTTCAAAAAATAATATTGTGACGTCATCAATGATAATTGGATTGAACCTGAAGTTCACACGAACACCGTGTGTTTCAACAAACACTTGAGGTCTAGTTCTTCTCAGTGAGACTTATCAAAACAGCAGAGCTGCAAAGTTCACAGCAACTTAAAACTTAACACATACTTAGACCTTAACATGTAGTTGTACCTAAAGTTGTGACGTCATGGTGACGTCATCAGATATCGAATTACACTAAATCAAAGTTTAGTATTTTAAAAAGTCATATCGCATGAAATACAAAAGATATTTGCACAATATTTGCATCATCTTAAGATCTTGAATTTCATGTATGTAACATTTCGTTCACAGACATGACCCCAATCTGATCTCTCCTTCTGGTCAAAACCGGAAGTTTAAGTGAAAACATATTCTTTTAGCACTATTATAGGTTCTGCAGCCAATATGATAGGGTATTTGGACATGCCTTAAGTGGACGAAATTACTATGACATGTGACCTTTTAAAAAATATGACTGATGACGTCATCACCTGTCACAGCGCCCTCTGGCAGCAGGTTTAGAAAAATAATAATTTTCTATCTCAAAAACCATAGGAAATTTGAATATGACTTGTATGAATAAAGCGACTAGTGACATCTTATCTTTTCAAAAATATGTTTGATGACGTCATCACAGATCAAAGCGCCCCCTAGCGGCAGTTTTAAAAAGGGAACAAACTGAAAAATTTAACCAAAGCAGGTACTAACGTTAATTTTTCATGATAATAATAATGTGGACTTGTATCTACCAAACTGGTGCTCAAGGCACCTAAATCATTCCGGAAACCATCTCAGCTCCCTGGGGAGTATACAGCTCAATTGCTGCCATTTCGGCGCATATGGGCTAATCAAACACAACAACCAACTTGGCCCTCACAGGTACCCATTTACTCCTGGGTGGAGAGAAGCAATTATGTTAAAGTGTCTTGCTCAAGGACACAAGTACCACGGCCGCAGTCAGGATTCGAACCCACATTCTGACGACTCAGCCATCAGAACACAAATCCGATGCACTAAACCGCTTGACCATGGCACACCTCATGATTATGAGGAAGAATTATTGTATCATATATACTACTCAAAACAATTTAGGGAACACCGGATTTTTAACATCAAATAGGTTTGAAATGTTCCATGAACCGGGATTTTCATTTGCAACCCCCTCTCTTTTTCAGTAGTCATGTCATGAAATGTGTAATTCACTACATGCACCCAGTTGTTTCTCATCAATTCTGTGAAACATTGTGTTTATCTGAAATAAATGATCTTGCTTTAACTGAGATTATTCAGGTGTTCCCTAAATTGTTTTGAGTAGTATATATATGACCATCAAATTACCTGATCTGACCTTTACCGGAACAAACAATTAGTTTAAATCATTATTGATGCTGTTGCGTACATGTACCACCTGACAATTTAATTGGCTGCTACATACACAATAGTGAGATAATTTACTTTTGGGAATTTTGATTAATTTTTACGAAAATTTAATTAATATTGATCCTGTTGTGTACCATCTGGCAATTTCATTGGCAACTACACACGGTGCGTTTAATTACAGTATAACGCAAAGACTATAATGTAGTCTATTGGGTTAAATGGTGAAGGAACAGTGCTTTGAAATGAAATAAAGGGTTTGGCCATATGTACGTTATGGACATCTGGTGATAGTCATTATATACGGACCAATGCTAGCAATTTAATATTTGTTCTGATGTGCACTGTCACTTGATTATGCATATTATTTATTTACTGGAGTAAATGCCGTATATACAACATTATATAATACAATATAACTGTTACAATATATGTTATAATACAGGCCTAGCTATTGATCTTTAAAGTTAACTGTCAAGATTTCAGTCTTGGACATATGATTATTGCTATAAAAGAAATGTATGATTCAGTTCAGTGGGCACACTCCTCTCCCTCCACTCCTTGCATCCTAGTTCCACCAAGTTCCTGCCTGCACGCAACAACACACTGATCCACCAGCATCCAGTATTAGCGCAAAACAATTGTCTACTTAAGTAGTAGCGTCTACTAGAGTCCGTCAGAACTAACCACAACTTGAAAGATAATTTGTTCACTCGGTGTCGCCGCAAGCAGTCTTTACTTTTAAAAAAATGTAATTATTAATACCTGTTTGTGAACATCACAAAATCGGTTGGGTTAGTTAGTTTCCTTTGTTTCCACATTTATTGACTCCTACTTTGCATGTACATGTATATAGAGCAAATTTCAATTTCCATGAGTTCCCCATAAGTATGAAATTGGCTGTGGCTTTTCCTTCCACCTACAAAACTATTAATTTTCTTCTCTTCATAGGTTTCTTCAGGCTTATAAGTTTATACAGTGCAATAGGTACTTTAGAGGAATCCTTGGTTTCGTTACGAGACGTATTGCCCTATAATAACAATATCAGAGTAATCTGTGACATCCTTTCGTCCACAGAGTTGTCCAATAACCGTCAGAAAGAAAATGCTGCAAGACACGTTTACCAGTCAAAGGTTTTTACCTGAAATGCCGATCCTTACATGGAACGACCACTTCAGTGAAACCGAGTACCAGCGGCTGTCAAAATTTAAAGGCATTTATGGCTGGTGGAATCAAGATGCAAAAGGTACCGGTATGACTGAGACCTTGACACAGTGACATATATAACTGACATGGGTTTCGGATGTATTGATAATATTGGGCACTGATGTCCCAAGTTCTTTGTTTAGTGTTAACAAAGTTATGATATATTGAAATAAGCATGAACTGTAATCATTGTACACACACACAAAAATTGTTTGTCCACCAGACGTTTGGGACCTTTTGTATGTGGATAAATGCAAAGGATGTAACGAATAAGAATAAGAATAAGAATAAGAATAAGATTTCTTCTTCACTTGCAGGTTGAAACAGAGAAATAGATGTGTTCAAAGAAGTTATGTCATTTGTTGTTAAAGAAGAATCACCGGAATTGGTAGTGAAAGATTTGTGAATATTGTCAATTTTCTCAACAAAGAAATTGGCAAATTTATCCGCAAGATTTTTGTCAGAGTCACTGGTGGGGAGCGTTGGTTCCTTTGATTTATGCAATAAGTTATTTACAATTTTGAAGAGTTTTTTCTGATCACCTGAACAGTCATCAACGTATGCAGAATAGTGGTCAGTCTTGGCATGATGAATCAACTAATTTACAATTCCACGTTGTTTACAATACTCTTGTCTATCAATTTCAAGCTTCGATCAGATCCATCTCCTTTTAAGCTGGCGACGAATTTTCCTAGCGGAGCGAATTTCATTCGTAAACCAGGGACTTGATGATCTTAATTTGATGGTTTTAGATTTTACAGGTGCATGTTTATCAAAGATTTTACGTACAGATGATTCATAAATTTCAACACAGCTATCCAAATCATGGTCTTCAAGATTAGCGGCTGACAGAGCAGATTTGACATCATCAGAGAAATTGTTGATATTAATTGCTTTCAAATTGCGTGACTTTTTGATAACAGTGGGAAGAGGAGGCTTCTTCAGATCAAAAATTGCACATTATAGCACAGTGATCTGATAGTCCAGGTAATATACAAATATTTGAGAGTAAAGACGTATTCTCGCGAATGATGAGAAGATCCAAACAGTGTCCGTGCTTGTGAGTAGGTTCAGTGATGTGTTGAAATAATCCATAAGAAGATATTAATTCCTTGAATCGATTGGCAGCATGGTTATTAGGATCATCTAAGTGAATATTAAAGTCACCACAAAACAGGACATCATTATGTAAAAGAAAATCAACAATCATATTTTCAAAATCAAGAATAAATGTTCCAAAAACACATCCAGGTGGGCGATATATTGTTACAAGATGAAATGACTGTGAATTTGATGTAATCTCAGCATGAATTGCTTTAAATGATGAATATTTCTTGGTGTCATAAATTACAGTTAAAGAGAGTAGTATTCCAACACCACCACCTGCTTTATTCAGTCTAGGAATATGTTGAAAAGAATATCCAGCAGGGGTGATGTCTGCAATAGTTACACAATCATCAGTTTTTAAGTAAGTTTCACATATGGCGACAACATCAAGGTTTTTACTCGAAACAAAGTCAGTAAATTCACATGTCTTATTCCTTATTGACTGAGCATTCAAAGAGCAAAAGTTAAGTAGAGGGTCTGTGTGAGGTTTGACGGATTTCAAGTTGAAAACAAAGAACATCATATTGTAGAATCAACTCATAATTATGTGTACAAACCCTGTAGCTTGCGCTATGTACAAACACTACGTTGTCACGTATTCATACCAATGTGAACAATCCCTATGGAAATTTCCCTTTCAATTCTGCAAAACCATCACAACCATCACCGACAAGAGTTGAATGACAACAGAACGTGCACTATTTTTTTTTTATTGCTATCGTGATAAAGGGTGAGAAAGGATGGTACCACATTCTACCCATAGTTGGTAAATTTGAGCAATAACATTTCGAAGTTTATATTGACTACATCATAATCTTAGCAAATTAGACTAAAATGTTAATGAAATAATATTTACTGACGTAATGATGACGTATTCATATGGTGCATGTTTTGTTTTTATGCGAAAATACCAAGTGCTTATATGACAGTTCGTAGGTCGAGTTTTGTTTAGGTCGAGTTTTCATAAGGGTCTAGATGTCTTAATCCCCCGCAGGGTCACACTATTTGTTTAGGTCGACTTGTTCGTTCTCGCCAATCTATACGTCCCGCAGATTAGACTAAATGTTAATAAAATAATATTTACTGACGTAATGATGAGGTAATTGGTTCTCCAAACTGAGCTTTCATGCTGCATGTTTTGTATTTATGTGAAAATGCGAAGTATGACTTGTAGGTCGAGTTTTGCGTAGGTCGAGTTGTCACAAGGCTCGGGTACAGTCGTGGATCCTAGTTGTTCGTGTGGAGTCGTCACAAGGGTGAGACGTCTTACCCCCCCGCAGCGTCACTAAAATATGAATAACATGATATTTACTGACGTTATGATGACGTACTTTGTTTTAGGCACTAATTCACATTACGGGCTTTCATATGGTGCATGTTTTGTAATGATGCGACGATGCTCAGTATGACATCCATAGACAACTTTCACGTGTTAAACCTATGGGGTTTTGGCGGAAACAAGAACTAGATATAAGTTTTTGTCACAACAAAAACTAGGTGTTCGGTTGAAGTTAAAATGATGACGTCATCAATTCGAAGTGTTGGAGAAAGTCAAATGTTAACGTCTGTTGAAGTTCTCGCGAGAAGTTTATTTGAATACAATACAATACAATACTGAATTTAGAAATTATTTTAATATTAAACTTTGACTTCCGGTTTGGACAGGAAGTAAAGGTCAAATTGGGGTCATGTTTTTGTAAATACTTGTACAATGGTACAACAATTGTGAATTTACCTCTTGTGGTTGTTCAGATATGATTTTTTTAAATATTAAACTTTGACTTCCGGTTTCGACAGGAAGTAAGGTCAAATTGGGGTCATCTTTTTGTAAATATTTTTCGACAATTAACAATCTATGTAATGGTGCAAAAAATGTCAATTTACCTCTTGTGGTTGTTGAGATATGATTTTTTTAAATATTAAACTTTGACTTCCGGTTTGGACAGGAAGTAAGGTCAAATTGGGGTCACCCTTTTTGTAAATATTTTTTGACAATTAACGATCTGTACAATGGTACAAAAATTGTTAATTTACCTCTTGTGGTTGTTGAGATATGATTTTTTTAAATATTAAAATTTGATTTATCGTAATTTGATATCTGATGACCTAATAATGACGTCACAAATTTTGTTTCATCTACGTGTTAAGTTCTAAGTATATGCCAAGTTTCAAGTTCATGTGAAGTTTGCAAGTATGTGTTTTTTTTGTAGACAATCGATGGGGAGAAGGAGAAGAAAAAAAAAGAAAAACAAAAACAATATGTGTTTCGGGCACATACCCGAACACATAACTAGACTTAAGTGTTTGTCATATGACAAACACATAGGTGTTCGGGTTTTGTCAGGGTAGTGATGAAAGTAATGATTATTGCAATTTGTTGTCATCAGTTTAGCATTATTGACATGACTACACTCACTGGCCATAAATATTGCAACATTGAAATTCACACCAAAGTTCAGTTATTTACACTACTTAAGACTTCTTGAAAGTGCCTGTGTTTTGAAGTCAATGTTCTTTTTTACTGTTCTTGCACGGAAATTATGTAATACACGATCAATGAAATTGGATTAAATGATCATCTCACCTGTTACTGTAAAGTGCTATTAATTTACCTCTTGTGCTGATTTGAGATATGATTTTTTTTTAATATTAAACTTTGACTTCCGGTTTGGACAAGAAGTAAGGTCAAATTGGGGTCATCTTTGTGTAAATATTTCTTGACAATTAACGGTCTGCACAATGGTACAAAAATTGTGAATTTACCTCTTCTGGTTGTTGAGATATGATTTTTTTTAAATATTAAACTTTGACTTCGGGTTGGACAGGAAGTAAGGTCAAATTGGGGTCACCTTTGTGTAAATGTCTTTCGACAATTAACAATCTATACAATGGTACAAAAACTGTGAATATACCTGTTGTGGTTGTTGAGATATGATTTTTTTAAATATTAAACTTTGACTTCCGGTTTGGACAGGAAGTAAGGTCAAATTGGGGTCACCTTTGTGTAAATATTTTTCGACAATTAACAATCTATACAATGGTGCAAAAAATTTCAATTTACCTCTTGTGGTTGTTGAGATATGATTTTTTTTAAATATTAAACTTTGACTTCCGGTTTGGACAGGAAGTAAGGTCAAATTGGGGTCACCTTTTTGTAAATATTTTTTGACAATTAACGATCTGTACAATGGTACAAAAATTGTGAATTTACCTCTTGTGGTTGTTGAGATATGATTTTTTTAAATATTAAATTTTGATTTATCGTAATTCGATATCTGATGACCTAATCATGACGTCACAACTCGTGTTTCATCTACGTGTTAAGTTCTAAGTATATGCCAAGTTTGAAGTTCATGTGAAGTTTGCAAGTATGTATTTTTTGTAGACAGTCTATCCGGAAAAGAAGGAGAAGAAAAAAAGAAAAGAAAAACAAAACGAACAAAAACTAGATATAAGTTTTTGTCACAACAAAAACAAGGTGTTCGGTTGAAGTTAAAATGGTTACGTCATCAATTCGAAGTGTTGGAGAAGTCAAATGTTAACGTCTGTTGAAGTTCTCGCGAGAAGTTTATTTGAATACAATACAATACTGAATTTAGAAATTATTTTAATATTAAACTTTGACTTCCGGTTTGGACAGGAAGTAAAGGTCAAATTGGGGTCATGTTTTGTAAATACTTTTGACAATTAACTATCTGTACAATGGTGCAAAAACTGTGAATTTACCTCTTGTGGTTGTTGAGATATGATTTTTTTAAATATTAAACTTTCACTTCCGGTTTGGACAGGAAGTAAGGTCAAATTGGGGTATAAATATTTTTTGACAATTAACGATCTGTACAATGGTACAATTTTTTTAAATTTACTTCTTGTGGTTGTTGAGATATGATTTTTTTAAATATTAAACTTTGACTTCCGGTTTGGACAGGAAGTAAGGTCAAATTGGGGTCACCTTTGTGTAAATATTTTTTGACAATTAACAATCTATAGAATGGTGCAAAACATTTCAATTTACCTCTTGTGGTTGTTGAGATATGATTTTTTTTCAATATTAAACTTTGACTTCCGGTTTGGACAGGAAGTAATGTCAAATTGGGGTCACCTTTGTGTAAATATTTGTTGACAATTAACGATCTGTACAATGGTGCAAAAATTGTGAATTTACCTGTTGTGGTTGTTGAGATATGATTTTTTTTTAATATTAAACTTTGACTTCCGGTTTGGACAGGAAGTAAGGTCAAATTGGGGTCACCTTTGTGTAAATATTTTTCGACAATTAACAATCTATACAATGGTACAATAAATGTCAATTTACCTCTTGTGGTTGTTGAGATAAGATTTTTGTAAATATTAAACTTTGACTTCCGGTTTGGACAGGAAGTAAGGTCAAATTAGGGTCACCTTTGTGTAAATATTTTTCGACAATTAACGATCTGTACAATGGTGCAAAAAATTTCAATTTACCTCTTGTGGTTGTTGAGATATGATTTATTTTTAATATTAAACTTTGACTTCCAGTTTGGACAGGAAGTAAGGTCAAATTGCGGTCACCTTTTTGTAAATATTTTTTGACAATTAACGATCTGTACAATGGTGCAAAAATTGTTAATTTCCCTCTTGTGGTTGTTGAGATATGATTTTTTTAAATATTAAACTTTCACTTCCGGTTTGGACAGGAAGTAAGGTCAAATTGGGGTCACCTTTTTGTAAATATTTTTTGACAATTAACGATCTGTACAATGATACAAAAATTGTGAATTTCCCTCTTGTGGTTGTTGAGATATAATTTTTTTAAATATTAAACTTTGATTTATCGTAATTCGATATCTGATGACATAATCATGACGTCACAAATTTTGTTTCATCTACGTGTTAAGTTCTAAGTATTTGCCAAGTTTCAAGTTCATGTGAAGTTTGCAAGTATGTTTTTTTTTGTAGACAATCGATGGGGAGAAGAAGAAGAAGAAGAAGAAGGAGAAGAAAAAAAAAGAAACTAGATATAAGTTTTTGTCACAACAAAAACAAGGTGTTCGGTTGAAGTTAAAATGGTTACGTCATCAATTCGAAGTGTTGGAGAAGTCAAATGTTAACGTCTGTTGAAGTTCTCGCGAGAAGTTTATTTGAATACAATACAATACTGAATTTAGAAATTATTTTAATATTAAATTTTGACTTCCGGTTTGGACAGGAAGTAAGGTCAAATTGGGGTCACCTTTGTGTAAATACTTTTGGCAATTAACAATCTGTACAATGGTACAAAAATGTCAATTTACCTCCTGTGGTTGTTGAGATATGATTTTTTTAAATATTAAACTTTCACTTCCGGTTTGGACAGGAAGTAAGCTCAAATTGGGGTATAAATATTTTTTGACAATTAACGATCTGTACAATGGTACAACAATTTTTAATTTACCTCTTGTGGTTGTTGAGATACGATTTTTTTAAATATTAAACTTTGACTTCCGGTTTGGACAGGAAGTAAAGGTCAAATTGGGGTCATGTTTTGTAAATATTTTTGACAATTAACAATCTGTACAATGGTGCAAAAAATGTTAATTTACCTCTTGTGGTTGTTGAGATATGATTTTTTTAAATATTAAACTTTGACTTCCGGTTTGGACAGGAAGTAAGGTCAAATTGGGGTCACCTTTTTCTAAATATTATTTGACAATTTACGATCTGTACAATAGTGAAAGAATTGTGAATTTCTCTCTTGTGGTTGTTGAGATATGATTTTTTTAAATATTTAACTTTGACTTCCGGTTTGGACAGGAAGTAAAGGTCAAATTAGTCACCTTTTTGAAAATATTTTTTGACAATTAACGATCTGTACAATGTGAAAGAATTGTGAATTTATCTCTTGTGGTTGTTGAGATATGATTTTTGTTAAATATTAAACTTTGACTTCCGGTTTGGACAGGAAGTAAAGGTCAAATTGGGGTCACTTTTTTGAAAATATTTTTTGACAATTAACGATCTGTACAATGGTGAAAGAATTGTGAATTTATCTCTTGTGGTTGTTGAGATATGATTTTTGTTAAATATTAAACTTTGACTTCCGGTTTGGACAGGAAGTAAAGGTCAAATTGGGGTCACCTTTTTGAAAATATTTTTTGACAATTAACGATCTGTACAATGGTGAAAGAATTGTGAATTTATCTCTTGTGGTTGTTGAGATATGATTTTTTTTAATGTTAAACTTTGACTTCCGGTTTGGACAGGAAGTAAGGTCAAATTGGGGTCATGTTTTTGTAAATATTTTTCGACAATTAACAATCTATACAATAGTGCCAAAAATGTCCATTTACCTGTTGTGGTTGTTGAGATATGATTTTTTTAAATATTAAACTTTGACTTCCGGTTTGGACAGGAAGTAAGGTCAAATCGGGGTCACTCACAACTCGAGTTTCATCTACTTGTTAAGTTCTAAGTACATGCCAAGTTTGAAGTTCGTGTGAAGTTTGCAAGTATGTGTTTTTTTGTAGACAGTCTATCCGGAGAAGAAGAAGAAGAAGAAAAAAAAAAAACAAAAAAAAACGAACAAAACAATAGGTGTTTCGGGTGCATACCCGAACACCTAAAAAACCGAACAAAAACAATAGGTGTTTCGGGTGCATACCCGAACACCTAACTAGATGGCAGTGTTTGTGATAATACAAACACATAGGTGTTCGAGTTTTGTCAGGGCAGTGATGACGACGTCAGAATGTTTTTAAAAGAAACTTTGCATCATTATTTGTTTTAATATTAAACTTTGACTTCCGGTTTAGACAGGAAGTAAAGGTCAAATTGGGGTCATGTTTTTGTAAACATTTTTGACAATTAACAATCTGTACAATAGTGCAAAAACTGTGAATTTACCTCTTGTGGTTGCTGAGATATGATTATTAAAAATATTAAACTTTGACTTCCGGTTTGGACAGGAAGTAAGGTCAAATTGGGGTCACCTTTGTGTAAATATTTTTCCACAATTAACAATCTATACAATGGTACAAAAATTGTGAATTTACCTTTTGTGGTTGTTGAGATATGATTTTTTTAAATATTAAACTTTGATTTATTGTAATTCGATATCTGATGACCTAATCATGACGTCACAAATTATGTTTCTTCTACGTGTTAAGTTTTAAGTATATGCCAAGTTTCAAGTTCATGTGAAGGGGTCAATTGCATTTCCGAAGCGTAAACGCTCAATTCCTTAAACATGCATACATAATGAGCACGACCAGAGCTGATTTAGATTCACCAACAGAGGGCGCACTTTTTAGCGTTGAAACAGCCGTGTAGACTTTGATTTTCAACGTAATCGAAACGTTTTAACTTATAAAGAATTCTTTATCGTAATTCGATATCTGATGACCTAATAATGACGTTACAAATTATGTTTCATCTACGTGTTATGTTCTAAGTATATGCCAAGTTTCAAGTTCATATGAAGTTTGCAAGTACGTGTTTTTTTGTAGACAATCGATCCGGAAAAGAAGAAGAAGAAGGAGAAGAAAAAGAAAAAAAAAAAAAAACGAACAAAAACAATAGGTGCTCGCGCTGTAGCTCGAACACCTAACAATAGGTGTTTCGGGTGCATACCCAAACACCTAAAAAACCGAACAAAAACAATAGGTGTTTCGGGTACATACCCGAACACCTAAAAATAATCGAACGAAAACAATAGCGTTTCGGTTACCAGGCCGAAACCCTAATGATGAATAATGTGTTATGACTACTTAAACAGAACGTATTTTACATTGTATTCTGCTCGTGGGGTGTTAAAACTCGTCCAACAGAAATGCCGTGGTCATTTGGATCCAGGGGGTGGCCGATGGGGCATTGTTACCACTGTTTTATCACCGCGCATGTACACGACTCAAAAAAATTAAAGGATCAAACATTTGCCTTTGGAAATTTCAGCCAGGTGTATACCTCATTGATTTTACTTATTGAACACTGCAGCACATGTTCATGCTTGGTTAAGCACCAGAGAATGTCACATGATGCAATTGCTCAGTCATGTGTTTCAGAGTCCAGTTGACTGGAAGGATCAAAAAGCATTTGGTGATGTGCATTGGCCAGGTATTGCACAATTTCAAGATGGCCATCTTTCACTGTCTTTGCACATTAATTCTGGTGGTAGTCACTTGTGGTGCTGTTCGGAGACAACTTACTGAAGTTGAAGTTGCCAGAGCAGTTCAAATGATTGAAGATGGGATGACTTAGAGGCAAGTGGCTGATAGACTTGGAGTGTCTCAGAGTGTCATTAGTAGAGGTGTACAGAGGTACAGAGAGACTGGTCAGTACCATAGGAGACCTGGACAAGGTCGGCCACGGGCCACAACCCCTGCCCAAGACCGCTACCTGAGAATTCTGACCACTAGGAACCGGTTCCATACAGCTGTCCAACTGCGTGGTGCCTTCCACAATGCAACAGGAGTGCAAGTTTGTGACCAAACCGTACGCAATCGTCCGGTGATGGTCGTCATGCCAGAAGACCAAATGTGGTACCTGCTCTGACTGTAGCACATCGCAGAACCAGACGCAACTTTGCCAACGCTCATGTGGACTGGCAGCTCAGACACTGGACTCCTGTTCTCTTTACCAATGAATCCAGGTTTTGTGTTTCGACTAAGGATAGACGTGTCCGAGTCTGGAGAGAGAGAGAGAGAGAGAGAGAGGACATCGTTTTCAAGTGGACAACATGGTGGAACACGATCATTTTGGAGGTGGTTCAGTAATGGTCTGGGGAGGAATCAGCATTGGGGGTCGTACATACCTCTCTGTCTTCCCTAGGGGTGGGATTAATGCACAGCGCTACCTCAATGAGATCCTTATCCCAATTGTTATGCCATATGCTGGTGCAGTAGGTGAAAGCTTTGTGTTAATGGATGACAATGCCCGTCCGCACAGAGCTAGGGTGGTGAACAACTTCCTTGAAGAGGAAGGGATTCAGCGAATGGACTGGCCAGCACGATCCCCCGACCTTAATCCCCTTGAACATTTGTGGGACCTGCTTCAGCGCACTGTTCGAAGGCAGCCACGTCCTCCTCAGATAGTACAGGAACTCACTGAAGCACTCCGTAGGGCCTGGCAAGATATTGACCAAGATGTCATTCGCAGACTCATCAGAAGCATGCCGCAACGCTGCAGGGAGTGCATTCGCAACCGTGGAGGTCCCACACGGTATTGAGATGACAGAAAAGACAGCTAAGACACTGAACATTCCGATTTGAATTCCTTCTGCTTTTGTGCTCATCAGTGGCGTAGCCAGGACTTTTTCAGTGGGGGCACAGGGGGGGGGGGCATTGCTTTTCAGTGGGGGGGGGGCCCAGGGGTATGGGTTTTCCCCCTTTTCTTTTTCTTTTCTGTTTTTTGGGGCACTATGAGGATTTTTCGTGGGGGGCACCTGGGGGAACACTGGAAATTTGAGAGGGGGGGGGCACGTGCCCCACCCAGCCCCCCGGCTATGCCGCTGGTGCTCATGGTGTTGACCAAACTGTTTTTTCAATGTCATGGGTCTTCTGTACTCTGCAGTGCAAGTGTGCATTGGACTGGAACAAAAGTGTGTCTTGTTTTGTTGCCTGAACATAACTGAATAAAATGGCACTCATATGGGTTACAATGTCAATGCTATTTTTGAAAAATATTAGTAGTGTATATGTAACATACTTTTTTTCCGTGTGCCCCCCCCCCTTTTTTCGAGAATAATTAAGTTTGAATAAAGGTGAAGAGATCATTTACTGGAGAGACTAGGGACTGTAACATGGAAGAGACACATAAGTATAGAGGGAGATTTCCCCGGCAGTGGAACGATACAGACTGATAATGATGATTACGTGTACAAATAAACATAGGGAGGGTGTCAGGTTACATTGTATCATTACAGCTAGTGACCACTTTTGGTAAAATATCTGTAAATGCATACATGTACATGTCAAAATGCATGTGTACAATCCAAGGCTAAACAAAGAAGTCCCTGGTTTTTGGTCATAGGTAGGCTTCAAAATCAGTGCGGTGACACGTTTTATTTAGGTGTTCGAGCTACAGCGCGAACACCTCTTGTTATTGTTCGTTTTATTTAAAATTTTTGTTTTCCTTTTCTTTTTACCTTTTCTTCTCCTCAGTGTGACGTACCCAAAACAAAAAAAAACAAAAAAAGTTTCAAAATTCACAGCACCTTAAACTTAACACATGTGTGAGAGGGACTGGGGGTGCTTCGATGACTTGTGAGAGGGGCTGGGATAAACTTTATGGGTAAAACTTGTAGCTTTGCATGGTGAGGAGGATAAGTAAGACTGATTGCGGTGACACCATGTGGAATTCTCAATTGAGTAGTAATTAGTTCTGAAAAGAACTGGAGGTACAACTCGACGTTTCGATCAGTGTGCTCTGATACACCTCTTACACATACTTAGACCTTAACATGTAGTTGTATCCTAAGTTGAGACGTCAAGGTTGGTCATCAGATATCGAATTACACCAAATCAAAGTTTAATATTTCAAAAGGTCATGAACCACAAAAGATATTTTCACAATCTTTGCATCATCTTAAAGAGCTTGAATTATGTGACATTTCGTTCACAGATACGACCCCAATCTGACCTCTCCTCTACGGCCGAAACTGGAAGTTTAAGTGAAATATTGTGAAGCACTAATTATATTATGTACAGCCCATTCGCGTGCGCACGGCCTTTTCACACACGCATCATGTGTACACACAATCATCATTTTGTGTACACACACAGAGCATGAGGCATAAATAGTCTCAAGTCGCACGCTGAACTGAACCCCACGTTGGTGTATAGCCTCTTGTCCAGTCGTCACGCGGTACCACAGATGCGAGTTTTGTCGTGAAACTTTTCTGAAGAGAAAACCATATTTTTCATAATGAATATACAATGTAGGTTGGTTAATTCTTGCGTTGGGTGATAAACAACTGATTACATTTTTTCCCTACACAGTCATGATGACGTCATCAGATACTGAATTACATCAAATAGAAGTTTAATATTTTTAAAATCATATCTTATGAACCACATCAGATAAATTAACAATCATTGCATCATCGTATCATCGTATGCACCTCGAATTATGTGACATTTCGTACACAGACATGACCCAATTTTGACCTTTCTTCCAGTTTAGTTTTAGTTTTTTTAGTTTTTAAGTGTTTTATTGTTTTAGTGTTTTAGTGTTTTAGTGTTTTTTAGTGTTTTTTAGTGTTTTTTAGTGTTTTAGTGTTTTAGTGTTTTTTAAGTGTTTTTTGTGTTTTGTTTTGTGTTTTTTAGTGTTTTAGTGTTTTAGTGTGTTTTAGTGTGTTTTAGTGTGTTTTAGTGTTTTAGTGTTTTAGTGTTTTATAGTTTTATAGTTTTAGTTTTAGTTTTTTAGTTTTTTAGTTTTTTTTTTTTAGTTTTTTAGTTTTAGTTTTTTAGTTTTTTAGTTTTTTTTTTTTAAAGTTTTTTAATTGTTTTTTTAAATTAATTAATTTTTTTTTTAAAGTATTTTTAGTGTTGTTAGTGTTTTTAGTGTGTTAGTTTTAGTTTTAGTTTTTTGGGGGCGACTCTTGAGCCAAACACGGGCGATATATCTTGATTACGTGTTATATGTAAAACATATTTATACGTTTTTGAGATTACCATTGATACATTTCCTTTTAGAACTGTCAATGCAAGTTATCTTACAATGCATTGACTTTTTTGGAGATAAATCATTGACGAAATGAGCTTGTGACCTACATGTATGTATTTGTATATACGACTAAGTATTCCATAATATTGAATTCAATTCAAGTGCACATTTATTTCCATGCGCATATAACATTAAATATAGGTAATTTACAGAATAGGATTTATATTCCCATTATATATTTCATCTGGGATTATGTTTCTGTCTGGTTTCTGAATCCCGCGCACGTCATCTCCTGGCTCTTTAAACGGCGTTGTTTTTGTTTTGCCTTATTATGGAGTGCAACAATCTCAGTTATTGATACCAGATTCTCTCGAACTGAATTCATGTACTCTCTAAAACAAAACATTTTTTTTTAAATCTAATGATTAAAAGTAGTGGTAAAGTTTCCATTTGTCCCAAGCACTCTGTTACAGCATGGATGGCTACAGTGATTTACTATCCAAACCTTTATGATACGACCAAATTATCAATGATTATTGGTTTCTCTCCCAAACAGAAATTTCTGCAGCATTGATGTCACTGAACACACCAAACAACAGGTACATGTTTGACGATCGTCTAGTCGATGGTGTCATTCCCAAAGATGCCGGGTGTACTAGGTGTGCCATAATCGGTAACGGCGGGATGATGAACGGCTCCAACAAGGGAGAAGAGATTGATGCTAATGACTATGTGTTCAGGTAGATCACGTTTCTTGTTTTGAGAGCGAGGTCAGATCTGTTAAAGACACCCTTTAGTAATTACTCAATTACACAATTACTAAATTATTATCTAAAAACCTTTTTGATATAGGAAGTTGGTCAAAGCACACACGCACATGCACACATACAACGAACAACCGACCTGTAGACCAATGTTGGGAAGCATACATGTACCATCTGCTTTTAGTTACCCTTCGAAGTTGCGTGTTACCTTTAACATGAAGTTGGGCAATTAATTTCTCCCAAATATTGATTACTTACAATTAACCTTTAATTGGTGAAATTTAATGTACTATTTTGTGGGATTTATTTTTGTTCAACCAAAAGTTAGTTATATTTGTATTACACAATTGTTTGGTAAATTAAATTACACCAAGAATTGGTCGTTAATATGTTCTACATTAGTTGGTGAAATCATTTTAACCAATTTATGGTCTATAATTGTATTCTTTTAAATGGTTTTACTACTTATTAAAACAGCAACTAATGGACATTATTTACTCAGAGATGGTGAAATATTTCAGAACCTGTAAGTCTGTCCTACATTAACCCTAACGTTCTTGATACTCATCACTGGTAACGGCCTCAATCCTTCAAAATCATACAAAATCATACAAAATCATACAAATCCTCCGTTTAATTTTGAAGGATTTACGACGGTTAGCTTTAACACGCAGTGCATGCCTTACTTCAGCGTTAAAATTGGTCTTTGTGTAGACCAAAACCTCACAACGTCAAATACATGGTCTGGTGGGATTGAATTTTGTTTTAATTTTGCAAAATGAACACCACCTAATCTTTATTGTTTTCCAATCACTTTGCAAAAACTTTTCCACAATGGGGCCTGTGCATGACGGTAAATGGAGTTGTTAAAACGTTTCTAGACCGTTTGCCCAATGCATACATGTAACGCTTTGTGTATGCACAATACTTCCAAAGATGATTGAAAGCGCGCGATAAAACTAGCACTGGCCATGGATGCCCTCGAAAAGAATCCCGTACATAGGCGGTAGTGTCACCGTTTCCATGATGAGCATAGAGTGGGGATGGGGAGATGGAGTTGGGGTGGGATGCTTAAAGGGATGCACCAGTTAGTCATAAACTCATATTTAAAACAATGAACAGCAGTATGCTTATGTTTGACCTAATGCTGATTGGTATTTAATTTACGGGAAATATACCAACAAATATGGGCGTTCTTTGACCACAATAGTGACTATTTGATAATTTGGAGTACAACAGACCATTTTTGGTCATAAAAAATCCCAATTATTTTCAGAAGGAAATGGGTGGAAGGTTAAATTAAATCCAAACTAACAGTGAAAACTTGGGTTGGACTAGCCATGTGGCTGTCTAATTGTTTGATTAAATTTAACCAACAAATGGTAGTTACTGGGCACCAATTTTGGTTAATAAATTTTAACAATAATAATATGGTGAACAACGGACCATTTCTTGGTCATTACAAAAAATGGCTAATTATTTTAACAAAGAGATGGGTGTAAAGTGTTACCAAAATCCCGACTAATCCCAATTAATATGCCTACCCAAAACAGGTTACATTTACACAGCAAATGGTACTAGTATTTAAGCATTTACCAACTCAACGCATGTGAGTTGGGTAAATATTTTCAAATTGCACCAACAAAGTGATCAATATTTACCAAACGTTAGTTAAACTGACTTTTACCCATTTAATTTTACCTAACGTTTTTTCCCGTGTAAGGTGACCATTTTGTTTTCCCCAGTGGAACTTAGGCTTTTGCTAAATTCGAGGCAAAAGAAAATGACTTTTTACAATATTTTACCTTGGGTTGACATAATAAAACTTATGCTGTTTATTTTACATAGCCTATGACATAACCTCTCTATAAAAACGGGAAAAGGTCAATTATTGATATTTGCTTGGAAGTCCTCTTAAAATATAATGAATAGAATTCATTCTAAAAACATCGTGAAATTGTAACTGTAATCTTACTTGCTGTAAAGAATAAAGAATGTGTCTGAAGGGTTTAATTTTCAAGAAAAGTTAAATATTTGCCAATTCTTTCCAGTTCGATTTTCGGAAGAGTACTCCTTCCTAAATTGAATACAAACTTTATGGATGAATTTTCACTATTTACTCGTTAACGACGCATGGTTATAAGTCGAAACTTTCTCATGTTTAATATCTTGAATCAATGAACGTAAGTATTTTCGTAGAAGCAGTTGTACCAACATCACAGAAGTTGTACCTCCACTCAGTACGGGAACATTGCACACGGATTACCTGGATTGACTAATACCTCTCTGCTTGCATTGAAGCGTGTTCAGTACTTTTATTACAACATAATGGAAAAGTAATTTTTCTGTAATATCATAGCCACCTGTTAGTGTCACCCATAAATGCATCTACCAGGATGCCAACAAGAATGTGTAACTCACACACACCCAAGGAAATTTGTATGTTTGCATGGTGACACATGGTGACTCCAAACATACTAATTACTAGAATAGTTTGGGAAATCGATACCGACCATCCCATCCGATAACCTAAACTTAAAGTGAAAGTACAACATTTTATAATTATTGAAAACTAGATGGTTCAAATGAACATACGTTACTAAATACAACCGTCCCTTTAATTCGAAAACGTACTCCTTCGAATGAATCCAGATGACGCTCATGCATGACCTTTATATAAACTTATAGGTATGTGCATTGTGCAGCACATGAGCGAATATGTCTAGTATCAGTCTAACCCATACTGTTATGTTAAGTGTATACCATATGAACTTATTATGGGACTCACTGTGTGGTGGTGCAACATGAAGGAATGTCGACCAAGCCTACTCGGTAGTCGTTCGAGCATCTCCTGCTGGGAGTTCTATAAAGTACAGGCCTTTTTTTCAGAGGCGTGGGAAACCAGCGGAAGTATAGGGGGCAATGGTCGAGCGATTTAGTGCATCGGATTTTTGTTCTGATGGCCGAGACGTCAGAATGTGGGTTCGAATCTTTGAGCTTCCTTGAGCAACAATACAATAATTGTTTTTCTCCACACGAGTAAATTGGGAACATGAGAGTGGACTTGTGGTTGTGTTTGCTTAAACATATGCGCCAAAACGGCTGCAATTGAGCTGCATATATACTGCTCAAAATAAAATAGGACTCAAAAGTAATTCTTGGTCCATTTTGTCCATGTGAGGACACAAAAGCAGTTTTTGGTGGAAGTAAAGTACTAAAGGTTTCTCTGCAACATTATAAACACTTTTCACGTGTTGTGCATGTCTAATGACGGTTTAAACTGGCAGATCATGTGATAAGGCATGAAAATGCAGATAACAGGTTGATGGGAGATGTTTTCATTCTAATGGATGACAACGCCCGTCCTCATAGAGCAATAATCATAACAGCGTTCCTTACAGGTAACCATATTCAGCGTCTGGAATGGCCTGCCATTTCACCAGACCTTAACCCTATTGAGAACATTTGGGCAATTCTCATTTAGAGTCAGAAGTCACAACCCTCCTGTAAGGAACGTTGCCAATCTGACAGCAGCTCTACAGGATGAGTGGAACAACCTCGACCAAGCTGTGATCCGGAACACCGTACTGTTAATTCATGAGGAGGCGTTGTGCAGAATGTGTGCGAGTCCGGGGTGCTGCAACATCCTACTGAAGTCAATTGTGGAGTCACCCATGAAGAAATAAAGCTGATTAGCCAAGTTTGATATTGAGTACTGTACATCAACCTGTTATCTGCATTTTCATGCCTTATCACATGATCTGCCAGTTTAAACCGTCATTAGACATGCACAACACGTGAAAAGTGTTTATAATGTTGCAGAGTAACCTTTAGTACTTTACTTCCACCAAAACTGCTTTTGTGTCCTCACATGGACAAAATGGACCAAGAAATACTTTTGAGTCCTATTTTATTTTGAGCAGTGTATATACTCCCCAGGGAGTTGATCTGGTTCCAGAAATTATTTATGAGCCTGATGAGCATGGGGTAATAATTTTTAAACGTGAACTTTTCATTTTAAAGAATCTATTTTATTTCCTGCAGAGTAAATGTTGCTTTAACCCAGGGCTTCGAAAAAGACGTTGGTACAAAAACATCATTCTACTGTTTTACTATGGTTACTCTTTCAAACTCGTTACGAGGGGGAAGCCGATATGGTTTTAAGGCACCGCCATACCAAAAGGTAAGAGGATTTCCAATTGGCTTTTAAAACTGAATTTTGGTTGTAAACCATTTGTATTGACTCCAAATATAACAGAATTTAACCCCAGTCATCCTCGGGGAAATGTGTTTTTAATTAGAAATAAAAATGGTCGCCAGCAAGTGCACAATATACATGAAAAGGAGTGCCATGGTCGAGCGGTTTAGTGCATCGGCTTTGTGTTCTGATGGCTGAGTCGTCAGAATGTGGGTTCGAATCCCAACCGCGACCGGGGTGCTTGTGTCCTTGAGCAAGACACTTTACCATAATTGCTTCTCTCCACCCAGGGGTAAATGGGTACCTGTGAGGGCAGAGTTGGTTGTTGTGTTTGACTAGCCCATATGCGCTGAAATGGCAGCAATTGAGCTGTATACTCCCCAGGGAGCTGAGATGGTTTCAGGAATGATTTATGAGCCTGATGAGCAGGGGTAATAATGTAATGCGCCTTGAGCACCAGTTTGGTGGATACGTGCGCCATATAAGTCTTTGTCGTCGTCGTCGTCGTCGTCGTCGTTTAGTTTCATTTATTTTCATGCCGACAAAAAGAAATGCATTATAGTACAGCAGTATTAAATACTTCACAATGCAAAATAACGGTTATTGGCCTTACATTTCAAACCTAGCAGGTTCTTTCTCAAAGGCAAAATGGAACAGAATATAAACAACATAGTACATACATTAACACTTGAACTTCACGCGCCCTCCAGACGCCTGCGTGAAGTTCAAAACCTGGGTCGTAGACGACAGCGAGCTTTCGAAATAAACAATTTTCCCCCGTCAAAAACATAGCGCATATTACCATGAAAGTGTTTATTTAGCCTAATTTCCTTGATTTTATGTTCAAAAGTTATGTTAAAGGCAAGTCAGTCTCAAGCTTTCTAATTACTTGCATAAATCCTTAAATAATTAAAGTGTAGTCAATGCATTTCCAATGGGCTTCTGAGGATCGTTTGACCCAGCACGTGCGAAGTGGGCGTGGTTTATGTTGAAAGTACGTCACACTTGCCAACATAATAGATACCTGTTGGTTTGCGTTCACCATTAGAAAGATCCGAAATCACTCTTGCCAACCACGTGTAGCATGAAGACAAACATTTCTGTATATTTTTTTAAACTGGTCATGGTACTCCTGACTTAGTACTCGGCATGTCAACTAAAGTCGCAACAGATTATGGTAATGAAAGGGAAGGTTAATTATTGATAAAAATGTCTGTACATTGTAGAAACATCTGTACTTTTTTTTTTTTAGAATGAAGAGATATATAATAAACAGGCCTGTGATTTTTCAGGATTTTTTACAAATCTCCCTTCGCCTCAAAATCTTCTTGAAAAAAGTAGCCACCAAGGAAAGCAAGAAGTAGCCTGCATTGTGTCCAAACCTCTAGTTTCATGTTTGTGGGGATGTGGAAAGTCTCTAAATCCTCCAAAATTAAACATCCAGGAGGTTCGGGGGGCTTTGTCCTCGACACCAAAGGGAGACCCAGGCCTGCTACCCATTTTTAAATTTTTTTAAATTAATTTTATTTATTTGTTTATTTATTTTTAAATTTTTGTTTTTTACTTGTGTAAATCACACCCGTACCCCTGAATAAATCAACATGTGAAAGTGTCCGCTTATTTCGCAGTGCCATTAACAAGAAAATAGCAAACATGCATTCAGATTTGTTTCGTCTGTATTCAAATTCGGAACATTTTATTTATTTATTTATTTATTTTAAAATTTTTGTTTTTTACTTGTGTAAATCACACAGCTGTGATCGATCCATTTCAATCATGCTATTATATTTTAATACTCGTTTTGAATTATAATGAAAATATGTATACTTATGCATGTTGACGTCATTTTCTTTATTTCAGGGAATTAAGTATGTTTTCTTCGCTGATAGTGAATGGACTTATACTTATCTGAATGCAGTACTAAATGGTCAACCTCCTCCTCGCAGTGCAGACAAGTACAAAAGGTAATGCTATTCGAATTATTAAATTATTTTGTATTTACCACAGACATACAGTTTGCCAGATTGGGTTATTACGTATGTTTTACATTTTACATATGTGTTTTCCTGTTATATCTAGTTTTTCTCTTATATTGCAGATCGCCACCTAATTTCCTGAAGCAATTAAATGCTGAAGACGTGAAGGTTGTACATCCAGACTTCGAGAGGTATCTCAAATGGAGGTATGTATACGTGTAGTTTGAATGCTTGGGTTGATGTTCGGTTGATTTACATAACTACATTCCGTGAATCTTTCGTTTTATGGCGTCGCCGATAGCTTCACATTGATTAACTATAATCACATCATGTAACTTGGAATGCAACGCCGCCAGCGGATTGTAAAGTTCAGGCATGTTAGCCCGAAGATCTGACGTCACGCTTCGAGGCTCATACATCGCTGGCGAGTACTTTTTACGTTTCAAAAGCTTTCAAAGGTTTTTGAGGGATCAAATTAATACGCACATTGGTGAAAAATGTATGTATAAATTGGTCTTTTTGCATTTTTATTGTCCTAGTTGGGTCAATTCCACAGCTCAGCATAAGTCGGTTCATAGGCCAACTACTGGTGCAATCATGCTACTGTTAGCTCTGCATACATGCGATGAGGTACGTACCTTTGGTAACATTTGGTTGTTTTATAATGATTTATTTTGATATGCATTTATATATAGCCCTCTTTTGAATGTACAAGTACCCATACTCCAACTGTATAGATGAAGTCGAATACTTTTTCGTGAGTACGTACATGAGTACAACGGGCCTGTGATTTCTCAGGATTTTTTACAAGTCTCCCTTTGCCTCAGAATTTTCTTCAAAGAAAAGAAGCAGCCACCAAGGAAAGAAGTAGCCTGCTTTGTGTCCTCTAGTTTATTGTTTGTGGAGATGTGAAATTAAACATCCAGGAGGTTCAAGGGGTTTTGTCTTCTAGACCAAAGGGAGACCCAAGCCCGCTACCCATTTTTCAGGATTTTCTTTTACTTTTGTCAACTCACAGAATACACAAAAATGTACTCACCTACGAGTACGAGTACGAGTACAACTCGGCCACATTCACCATAATTGTTTTCCCCAAGACTGCCCTTTGCTTTTTTTCATCCTGTTGTTTTTCCAGTAGACTTCCCCTTGCCTTGTTCATCCTTTTGTTTTGCCTGTAGACTGCCCCTTGCCTTGTTCATCCGTTTGTTTTGCCTGTAGACTGCCCCTTGCCTTGTTCATTCTTTTGATTTGTCTGTAACTACATTAATAGAAACTATTTTTAAGGTTATGAAGAATTATTTCAAAGCGTTGTCCAGTTTGGGTAAAATTGTACAATTTCTGCATACATTCACGTTTCATTCTGCAAAACATGGAGATATCGATCATTTGAAACACTTTAATTACATTACATCTGTGAATATAGATTATTATTTACAAAACCTTGAATTAATAAAGGAATGGTACAATATTGGTTACTACCGGCTTACAACATTAACCAGATATCTGAAAGCTAATTTGTTTTGAAGTTGGTACCAATCATCCTGACAAATTAATCTGTCTGAAGTGTTCTCATTTAAGAGAAACACTAAACATAAACACATTTTCAAAAAGATGCCAGACAAAAATGTTTTGTTCCAAGTGTTTTCTGTAAAAAGAAAGTGCTTGTGAAAATATTTTCCCCTGACTTAGACGTTACTTTCAGCTGGAAATTTCAGATGTTGGTTGTTTAATGTACATCGAAATAAAGCATACTCATAGATGCAGTTTTGGCAACATTACCAATGTAGCAACTACTATTTAAATATGTATGAGCAAGTAAGGCCATCTTGGGAACAACGACGACAACGACAATGCATTTTATATAATGCCATCTATATCTAATTTCCTATTCCGATGCGCTTTACATATTGCCCCTGTCATTCGCCCAATATCATTCTTGCGATCTCAGCACCCTGGGGAGCTACTGTAGTGTTTCAGAGGCATTTTCAACCACAATATCAACCCACATTCTACAAAAGAATGTTGTAGGGAAGGATAACGATGGTAATTTCTAGATTATCCAAATGAAGAATTATTATCTAAAACGTGGTGTACAATTTATACACGTATCAATCATCTTGATAAATTATTTCGTCCGAAGTGCTGCGTCTGACATAGCAAAGTAAATGTAATGTCAAATTTATGAAAAAGTTGCCAGATGGCAACTTTTTGTCTAACGTAAAAACTGAAAAGTCGTTGCTCTCCAAAATAGTGAGCCCCTATTGTGATGTCATTTTCGCAGATTAGTTTTATCAGAAGTCTGTTTTAATCCTCTTTTTTAGGTCAACGTGTATGGCTTTGGAGGAAGCTATGCTAAGTTTTCCGAGCACTACTATGATACAAGTTTCCAACGGCATGTATTTTTCGCCAATCACGACAACAATGCCGAGAATGCCCTCTGGAACCGTCTACATAAGCTCGGCATCATCAACTTATACGTCAGGAACTGAATAAGCATAAAGCTCGTATGAGAAGCGAAATATTAGCACGCCAACATATTGTTTATTTTATTGGTACTCGCAGTTTTGAGACAACCTTGAAGTTTAAACACTGTATTGCTTCTTATTTATACTGCAAGAAACCTGATTTAAAAATTACCAATTTCCCCATAGTTCAAACCCATAGTCTTATTTATAGACTAAATAAACAATTGCTGTTCTTCTTATCGTGGAGTCAAGAGTACTTTCTCAACTGGCTGGTATGTGCGATTTGTGGTAAACTCCCAGTGCCACTCTCTGTCTCCCTGATCGGAATGGACAAGTGCCTTCTCGTGTTCTCATTACAGTACTAACAATTTAGACGATTGTACTGGAAGGAAAGGAAAAGGAATTGGGAGATATTATATCTGAAGCTGACTAGTACCAAGATTATTGGTAACCGACCATCATGGTTAGCTGGAAAAGTTTAATTAATTTATACAAATTCTTAGTTTTCGAATATTTAAGAGGCGGTCAAGTATAAATCTACGATGATTGTAGTGGTGGGCATTATCACTGACTTTAATAACACTGTTCTATGTGTTCTCGGACTGTTACTTTGTGTTGTTTTTTAAATTTTCTTTTGGTATTTTGTTCTATTAGCTCAAAGTTGTGCCTTTTTACTCCACTTTATATTTACCAAAGACATAGATGATCTTGTACAGTACTATAGTAACGTTTGTAATATATTTGCATTAAGGGGTCGTGAAACTCGTGTGATTTTTGTCACACCTCCGAGCCTCGCACAGATTGTATTATCAAGGTTTGCCAAATTAATGTTTGATGTTGGTCGCTGTTGTTGCTTTCTAAATTTCACTGTTGTCTATGCGACTTGGAACAGATCAACTTTCGAGCCTGTAAGATGTAACTGATAAATGTTTGTATTTCGTAAGGTGCATTGTTGGCCATGCAGTAATTTCGTACTTCACGAATGCGATTAAATTATTTTACGTCAACGTTTTCGTATTTCACAATTGTAAAGTAATTTTTGACAAACTTGACAAATGTGAAACAATTGTAACAGTTTCGTACTGTAATGAATACATTTTTGCGAAAAAATTGTTTCTATTTCACGAAGCAATTGTAATGTCAACATTTTGCTTACTGTTTGAATGCGAAACGATTTTACGTCAACATTTTTCGTTCCTTACACAAGCTTCGCTGATAAAATTGCCTTGAAATTTCAACCTCGGGTTGCGTGACTGTTGACTGCTTAGTTTATGTGTTTCCCAAATGCTGTAGACAATCATTGTGCGCAATCATGCACGTAGGTAGGCAGAACCAGAAGTCCATTACCTGCATGTGTGCCACTCGTGTAATATGCTAGTCCACGGCATAGCCTCCAAGAACATTGGATTTGGGCAATTCGTGATGGATTGTTCCACAAACTGACGCGCAAGATCTCAAAAAGAAGCAGTGCAGTCTGGGAGACCCTTGCGTGTGAGAGAACTGTATCTCGTGCGCGCACGATATACTTCCGATCCCTCATAATATGATGTGCCTGTAGATTGCGCGAAGGAGAGAGAGGGTCACCAAGTGCCTCACATTACTGATCATTAATGTCTTTTTCTCTCATGACCAATCGGAATCCTAAGCATGCTGGTTTCTCCGTGAACTAAGTGATTCAGTTTTCCTTCGTGTCATTTATTTTGTTAACTAACGAGAGTATAAGTCTGTAGCAAAGTATATACGGATGTAACTAGTGATTTGAAAGGTAAGCTACGCAAACACCGCAGTAAGATATAATTCTTGGAAAAGTGTTAATGTGCATTTATGTTGAATTGTGTATAGGCCTAAGTTGAAATTGTCTTGACTAAAAGTGTTTTAATTGTAACAGTCTTCCATGAGATGGATCCGTTTAATGTTAAATAAGATTATATTAACTTAAAAATAGCAGTAAAAATTTGTGTTGTATTTATACATTAATCTATGTTTATTTTTTAAATGCACGGTTTCGTTTAAAACATAAGTTTATTTAAAACAGTGATTCATTATTTTAAACTAGACAACTCCCTGCACTACTTGCATGCAAAAGAAAAGAAGCAAAGTCAATTTCAGGCCTCAGAGCGACATTTTCTTCAAAGGTTTTCCCATTTCAATTGCTTTCTTGAATCGAGGTTCTTCGCTTACAGCAGGCTAAACTGTAGGACATTTATGCATTGTACCGATGCTATTTTTTGTAACCAGTGGTTCAACCAGCAGGGGTAGCGGTACAAATGTTCCGTCAAATTTCTGGACGGAAACAACGTGCGGCCGTTACCCTTCATCTTATAGACCATTTCATACACGATTTGTTCCGAAACATGTCGATTTCCCACGGAAACATCCGACTTACCGGTAGTCAAAGACGCACAATTTGTAATGTACAGTCAATAACAGTACACAACGTCATCTTCAGAGCTTTTTAGCAGTTAATGTATGTCTTGTACTCACTGCTCTCTCGCCCTGGAAATGGACGATCTCAATATCCACAAATCTTTGATATTTAAATGAGGTACTCGTAGCCGATGGGGTTTGGGATATAGTCTGATACATGGTTAATAACAAAAATGTGTGCTGCAGTAGGAGGCCGGGACAAGGCCATCTACTACTACGCATTGCAGGTAGATATTAATTTAATCACTGTTTTGTAACTCATTAATGTGCAAGTATTAATTATTTACCAATCTGCAGTTGAGTACTAATTATGGACTTTTATTACAGCTACTGAAAAAGAATTTATTGAGATTATTTGTTATGTACTTTGGTGTTGAATAATAAATCAAACATTTTTTATTGTATCGATACACTAAAAAATTGCCTGTCAAAATTACAGTAAGTTACTGGCAGCTGAGTTGCCAGTAACTTACTGTAAAAATTTTACATTAATAACTGTAAATAAATTACTGTAAAAATTACAGTAAGTTACTGGCAGCTGGTTGCCAGCAGCTGGTTGCCAGTAACTTACTGTAATTTTTACAGTAATTTATTTACAGTTATTAATGTAAAATTTTACAGTAAGTTACTGGCAACTCAGCTGCCAGTAACTTACTGTAATTTTTACAGGCAATTTTTTACAGTGTACATGTACGTAGACATTCGTTAACCAGTCATATCCCAACAACTTGTAAGAATAGCCTAAAAGGGTGTCCCCATTTTTAAAAGAATTGTTTCTATTAGTCCTGCATAATTTGAAAACAAACCCCAAAAATATTTTTGGCATAGTGTAATAATTATATTACCCAATTATTTTAATTTTCTACGTTTTGTGAAATTGTCCTTAGGCTTGGTTGTCTGGTTAATTTTTTTTTGTAACACCATGGCGATTTGTGCTGGGCCAAATAGGGGACACCCTTGTATATGTTACACTGCCAACACTTGGGTGTTAAACAAACACTGCACCACTGGTGTTCAGTAGACAACTCACCCAATATAAACACCGTAGCAGAACAAAGTTAACACCATTTGTGTTATTTTAGCAGAATTATGTTTAAAACAGATCTTTAAAAAAAAAGCTTTCAACCCTACTTATATTTGCCCCCTTTGTTTCAATATTTATATATACCAAGTCTGACTGAATGATTGTTGTTTTTCTACTAAACGTTGGCTAAAAAAAACCTCATTATTGATTTTTGTCTAGTATGTACTAAGTGTACTAATTATAATAGTAAGATGTATTTGATTTTTTGGATTAAAAATATATTGAAAAAAATGAATTGTTATGAAATTACGTTTTGCGGTGATCTCTCAAATTATTGGGATATATATATCCCCCAGGTGGGATTTGAACCCCTGTGCTTTTTTTGTAATTTCATTTTAGACAACACCTCAAGTGTAAAACCTCATTTTTATGACAGCATGGCGGCTTGTACACATTATTTTTCTAGTTTTTATTCTATGACGCATACTTACAAAATTATACAGTGGTTTATCTCAGGGAAGTACAACATTAGTATTTGGTGTCGTACGTTCATTTCAACCCTCTAGTTTTCAAGATATATATATATCATAAAACTAACCTGTGAGTATGTACTCTTACATGTTTTGTCGTGTTTTATGTTACAAAAACTTATCAGATAGCAACTTTTAAAATATTCGACATATTAATCCTATTTTCTCTAAGCTGAAAGCGCTTTATGCAAAAATAATTTATCAGAAAGACTGATACGTGTGTTTAATTAACACCAGGGGCCAATTTCATAGAACTACTTAGCAGATTTCCTTGATTACCAGCCAAACTGTTATAGAAATTGTATGCATTTTAGCTGGTAGTCTGTTTCAATACTCAGCAAAAATATTTGCTTAGCAAAATTGTCTTCTTAGCGGCTCTATGAAATTGGCCCCATGTAATTTTCAAGCTAATAATTCGTTAATTTGATATCATTTTAAAACCAATGTACCTGCCCTTCAAGGTAAAAAAGCAATACATGGACTATCAGCTTTCTGTTTGCAACAGCTGCTTACCTATATGGCGCCCTCATACGTTGTCATACAGAGTTAGTATTCATGAAGTAGCCATAACTCAGAAAATGTGGAGGGGTGGGGCAAATTTAAACAAACTACTTCAGTAGTTACATTTGAACTGGGGTTTTGAATTTTTACTGACTTGGTAATTGCGGTCGTGCCACCCAACCACGCCCCCACCTGGCTACGCCCATGATGGTATAACATGATTCTACCACAATTATTGTCCTTCGGGTCTTGTGTACAGATTTATGACTCCCCTGTTATGTAGCGCCATCCAGAGTTTATTTTCAGCAATGCTGTCATGATTTAGGAAATTCATGTGCCTTCTGAATGTACTGTCGTAGTAGTATTCTGAATATTTGTAAAAGCTCCCGGCGAATCCATAGACATCAACCTGTGTACAATTAAGACATAAATCTTTAATTTAATAAGTTTACTGAAGGAGATAGACTTTGGTTTTGTGAATTTGCATTTTTAACTCCATTCCAAAAAAGTCCGTCGTACTGTAATTATTAGTGCACATTTTTTGGAAATATACATTTCTTTTAACATCTAATTAAAGAGTACGTTTTCCTAAATTCCACTTCAAATGAATACAAACAATCCGAATGCAACATTTTCTTGTGAACGACACAACATCATAATCTGAAACTTTTCCGCGTTAATTCAACCAAGAGTAATCATACTCTTAGAGCAGCTAAGCCAACATTCTCCTGTGGTGTACCTTCCCTTTCATTTGATAATCTGATTTTAACCAATGTTGTACCTTTCCCTGTCAGACGAAAACATCATCCATATAAAAAATATATAAAAAATACAGTCTAAATGGCTTTTCATATAATTATCATCTTAGAAAAGACCACGGGTTCTTATCATATCTACAAGCTAAGTTACCCGACCATGATCGGGTTTTCGATAGCATATAATCATAGGAAGTAAGTTATGACTAGGTTAAATAAAATATGTAGGGTTTATTTAAGATTTGTGGGAACGATGTGAGCATTTTTGGGTAAACAGTGTTTCGGAAGGTGGCATTCTCTGTTAAAAAAATATTATAGGGAGTTCTGGATCTGACTTTTGAGCACGCAAAATAAAATTGTCAATGGGAGAAGTTGGGTTTTAAAAGTTCTGCAACCTCAGGGGTAACGGTTTGTCATTCCGTCCCTAATTTGCCATAGTGACCAATCCGACTTTTTTTCAATTTTAAGTTTTCCCGCCTATTAGTGCATTCAGGAAGAGACCTACCATTGTATCTAATCCACATGCATGTATTCCTTATAGTTTTGGAGATGACCAATACCGCATTGGTCACTATGCCAACTTAATTCGGGATTGGTCACTATGGCAAATTAGGGACGATTTGTGGGCCTTGTTGATGGACATTGCGAAGAATTGGAAACGTCTGAACGGAAATGTCATGGTAAATTCATAAATTTGTTGGTGTTGTGGCTTCCCCCTTCTCTGAAATGAAGGTCACCCACTCCGTGAATGATTGTTAAAATGTTTAAATTGAAGGGCGAAGAAATATTTCACGCCGTACCCCGGCCCTCAACATTTCTCACGCCTATACCCCCAGCCCTCCCCTCGTTGAATGTTTTTACTAAGGTGTTCAACTTTGCATAAGTGAGACATTTTGGGCCCACTGGGATTTTATTTATTTATGGTAAATATATATTTGCCTTTTAATGACTGCACAAATTTTGTGGGTTCATTTTTATTTTGTTTTGGTCGGTAAATTTGCCCAAAAGGTTTGTTTGTCCCCCTCCCGCAAACTCTGAAAATACTGGCAAGTGAACATATAATTACCGTATTGACACATGGCGTAAATAATTATGAAGTTATGTAAAATTACTATAACTGCGTATTAAAACTGTATTCAGATGTAAAATACGGAACAGTACAGAAGAACAATTATCAATGTGACGAGGTTCAGTCAATTAAAGCATTTGCGAGTCATAGTTGTCATGCTTGCTTGGTATATCGTATGGGTTCACCCCATTAAATAAAATAGTGACTGCATTCATTTGCCGAGCTCGTGCTTAATTTGTATGCCCTCAATTTTTAAAAACAATTTAGGTAAAACTAATTAATTTTGTTATTTGAGGGCGTTATGTAAGTTTAACAGTAACGTTGTACGTATAGGAAAGTGATTTTCCACTTGAAGGTATACACCGTACACCTTAATGATTTGCTTCCAAGCGTAGGGCTTTTTTTTCCCGAAATGGATGCTTTCAGAATAAAATAAACGGTGAGACATCAATCAATATTTTTTTTTTTTTTTTTTTTAATGTTGAGATTTCTAAGTATTGTTTAATGAATTTTGGGCAATTTTAAAATTTAACATTTGTTGCTATGGGAGCTAATTTAGTGGGGTGCATCCCTTCAATCACCAGCAAATGTGTTGACACACCACATGGCACATACAGGTTTCATGCAGGAATCCTCTTTCCCGCATTTAGCGTTGAGCGATTTAATATTCCGTACGGTAGTTTGCCAGCAAGCATGTTTTGGTAGTTTGTTTCTTCAACATTACTCAGCTATTAACGTACCACATCACAAGTGTGTAACGCCAGGAGGAGCATAATCGCACCAGTTGACGGTCTATGTATTTCCATGTGTTGTCTAGAAGAGTTGACCCATCTATACACAATACAAAATAATATAAACAAGTTTCAGTCTTCGTTGATGCTGTGTGGAACAATAAAAACGGGTCGGAAACACAGTTCCCAAGATCACACCCTGATGAAAAACTAACAATAACTGTTTGAAAACTCAAATGCTCCTAGGCCGCCCCCCCCCCCCCCACTCCGTTATCCGCTCTGTACACATCATAGCCCTCTAGTGGTGTAAACGGTTTTTGTCTCCGAGGCTGGGACATTGTTTGACTGGTCCCCTGTCTTTATCCTATTAATTCAAGGATATAGACAGGCTCTGGCTGTACCATTCAAGCAATTTCATTGGACGTTGTGCCGCAGATCTGACGTCATGCTTCAAGGCTCGCGAGCTAGCTACCAATCAAGGTCAAAGTTGAATCTCCCCCAAACTAAGAGGACAGCAGTATCTTGCGATAACGTTTCATATATTCGGGCTTCGACATTGTAGCCTATGTGTACAAAGCTCCAGAGTATGTGCCCTCTAGTGTTTTGATGGTTGAGCACTTTAGCGTCAAATGAGCGTTGTGCAGCTGTGGTCAGCTGTGGTCAGAATGCCTATTTCTAACAATCACGGTTTGTCACAAATTGTTATCACAAATCTGTGGGAGGGAATATTGTAGGATAATTTACATGTGCCCTGTTGGAAATATTGTAGGGTAATTTACATGTGCCCTGTTGGAGGATTCATGGCATGTTGAACAGGCAACACGACCAAACAGAAGCAACATGGACTGTTTGGGAGAGGGGGCAGCGAGAGCCAATTCGTTTTGTGGTACGTCCCCAGTATAAAGTAATATTTTGCGACTAAAATTAGCACTCCAATTCCATGCTCTGTTGATCGTGACGATATTGTCCCTATAATATAGCTTACATACCTGTATTTCAGGTACCTCTCAAAATCTGGGTGGACAAGCTTCACATCTTCCGCTTTCAGCACTTTTTGGAAATTTGGAGGTTTTCTATACAATAATAAGTAAAATATATAACTGTGTACTAACATTTTATAAATGAAAGATAATCAATGATTAGCCTTAAAGAATGTAAAGCACTTAACTATAGCAAGAAAATGGAATATTTTCAAGGGTGTTGTATGCATCTACATGTATATACACTACTTTTAAAGACACTATACACTATGGGTAATCTCGAAAAATATAAACGATCACAATTTTACATTGGTTGAAATATTTCAGTCTTTGGGTGTTATCATTTCAGTTAAATTAGTAAAATAATTTCCAAATTTAAGAAGACAGACATTCCACGTTGGAATGCATACCATCAACTAAATGCAGTTTCACCTTTTTCTCGACACAATTAAAAGGGCAGTATCGTCACAATGAGAGCAGACTTTCGACAGGGCATTGACTGAAAATTATTGGCTCATTTATGCAGCAACAACGGCTATATGACATTATCATGTGGGGGTATTATGGTAGTCACTGAATTAATGTTACACTAGCATTCCGATTCCATGCCCTGTTGATCGTGACGATACTGCCCCTTTAAATAAGCTGATACAGTATGGGTGTACTTTCTTGTTTTACCTTTCGTTTTCTGGATTTTTAGGTGCTTCCTTTCCCGTCAGTACAGCATTCAGATACATGTAGAGCCATTTAGATTTAGGAAAGAACACGTACCGAATACCCTGGATGAATGATTAAAAATCAAAATAATATGCTGATCGATGTTGTTACAGTACAGCCTGTCTCTTACATACAGCCTGTTTATGCTTCATCCCCTCGGCTTAAAATATTTAATTTCATACGCATATCTGCGAGCGCGTACGGCAACTGGTTCGTGTAGGCCTTTAAATATGCACAATTTACACATTATGACTCTGTCGCAAGATTATTGATTGTCAAACAAATGTTACAGTCAAAGACCTGAAAATGTTAAATATTTAACTGATCGCTACTGTTGTTCCCTGTCATGTTTATGGTACGCGCAAAGCATTATCACGTGAAGCCCTTCCTCCTCTGCACTGTGTAAGGTTCGCTCGTGCCCACCGGTACAATCCAGTACCGTTGGTACACAAAAATATTATGAAGTACTATTCTGTACATGTATTATGTACAGCCCATTTCGCAAGCACAAAGCCGTTTCCCACACGTGAGGCAGTAGTCTTAAGTCGAGTCGCACGCCGAACTGAACTCCATGTGAACATGTCATAAATAGTTTCTTGTCAAATCGCACGCGGCACCACGGATGAGAGTTTTGTCGTGAAACGTTGCTGAAGAATAAACTAACTTATAACTTCACAAATAATTTTAAGTTGACATGAAGGTAAATATATTTAATGTCATAATAAAGTTGTGATATTATGATGACGTCATCAGATATCAAAATACATCAAATAGAGGTTTAAATCAATAGAGGTTTAAATCATATCTCATGAACCACATCAGATATAATTATTAACAATCTTTGCATCATCGTAGTGACCTCGAATTTTGACCTTTTTCCCGGTTGAAACAGGAAGTTCAACAGAAAAAATATTCTGCAGGAAAGGTGAATATCGGACTTCTGTGAAATAAGTGACTAGTCATATCATATCTTATCGTTAAAATATGTTTGATGACGTCATCACAGTTCAGAGCGCTCCGTAGCAGCAGTATTTAAAAGGGAATATTTTCATATCTCAGAAATTATCGAACAGAATTTCATCACATTTAGTACGATGATAAAAGACATCCAATTTATTACTTCTGTGTGAAGTATAAATTCAGTCACGTGACTGAACCGGAGGTTAATGTATTCAGTATATAGCACATTATATATTATTTTATTTATATATTATGAAAACTCATAGCTCCTGCAGTAACTCTTGTCTTTTAACAACTTTAGGTGAGGACGTCATCACATACGATGCACAGTCGAACACGTTGAGTTTGTTTTCTACAAACTCAATACCTCTCGTTTAAAAAAAAAATCAGTCACGTTATTTATGAAATATATTTATTCTGATTCTGATTCTTGTGCTCAATGTCGTAGTGATAAAGAATGATGGTGCAATCCCATTCAGTGACACTCCATCTTTGTTGACTTTTTGTTTTTGTTTTTCAAGATGCATTTGTCATAAAAATTGAAATACAGTGAATCCGTATCTGACTAATTCCAATGTTTGTCCATTTGACAGTAAATTTTATGGGAATAGTAGGCCTTTTGTTTGAAGGTACCAATAATGACCGATTGGTCAAAATGGGGAAACGTGTAGAAGAGACAGGATATTTTTTCAGATCCTTTAGTAGCAATAGCTAAGCTTTCATGCCTCACTCGGCAATCATCAGTTGCATGTAATGGTCCAAATTAAGGAACCGGGTGGTCTCCTGTCTTATTTTTTTTAGATAAGACATTGAATTGATGTTCTTTTCAAACAGTTGTAATGTGTTCGTTTTGTTTGAGTGAGAGAGTTCGTTGATTTTATGTGATTTGTTCCTCTAATAAGGAAAGCAGAACATTAAGGGTTTCATCTGGTTCTTCGAAAAAACCAGAGTCGTATGGGGTGGGAGCGAGTTTCTCAGTTGATCCTTTTGGATCTGTGTTTGTGAGATTTGCTCGGATTAGTTTCTCCCGAATGTTTGGGCCTTTCTGAATGCAACAAAGGGTTGTTTCGGAAATACTTCCGAGAGTTGTGGGTTTTGTTGTATCAGCGGCCAGTGTTTGTTTACTGCTTGTTTCACATCTTTGTGGTTAACGAATGGATTATTGTTGAGAAAACCAGTGGTACTTACTTGTTTTGTTTACCTTTCGGTGGCTTATGAATCAGTTTGGCTCGGTTTGCCAGTGACACTTTGTGCGTTGCGTTGTTTATCTCAGTTTGAGTATAGCCTCTGGCTGATAGTTTTTGTGAGAAGATCTTGACTTTTTCTACGAAATCTTCCTCATTGTTGGTATTTCTCGCATATCTGAGAGTTTCTCCGTAGATAAATGCTTTGAATACATGGGGTGGGTGTGATGATGAGGTTATGTGTAGAAACTGATATGTTTCTATTGGTTTGGTGTACACTTTTGTGTCAATTATTCCAGTTTCACGGAAGCGTTTTCCTTTGAGAATGGTTAAGTCAAGATAATCGATTGAGGTTTTTGAGGCCTCGTATGTGAATTTGAGATTTGCTTGCAACTGATTCATAGTGTTTATGAGATTTTTGTCATGTTCTTTTTCTGAGTTCTCAGACGAATATGAGCAAGTTGAAATGTTGTGGCTTCCAATTAGTTTTCGAGCGTTTGCACTCTGTGTGGTTTTTGGATGCCAAGTGGATGGTGGTTTGAAAGGGTGGGTTTTTGAAGTTTTGTTACGCAATAGGTATGGCGAATACCACCCACGACTTAACAACCCCGAAATCCGCATCACACAGGCCATTGCAATCGTACAGCCGCCTAACTACACCATTGTGAATTTCCAACAAAGCATTAACAAAAACCAAACTCTTCCCCCAACTTCCGCACTCGGAGGGGTAAGATTTGGCATATAATCCTACAATAAACCAATAAAAATGTGTTTTTTATATAAATCCGACCAAATGGTCAAACTCAAATATTGAACAAAATACCTCACCCGAAATCGGGACCAAAGATAGAAAACCCTTTATGGTATACAACCGTCCCAACAGGACACAAATTACACAATTGCCGAAGTTTGCACTGTGCATGGAGGTATACCCACATTTTTCCGCACTCCCGAAACCGGGAAGGAACAAATACCGCTTCTCTAACAACAAACCTATAAGGGACACACCTGGCCTAAACTATTTGGCCCTCACAGTTCAATCTTTGATTTCCAATTTCCGCATTCGGAAGGAAAAATTAAACCCTGAGCATACTCATTCCAGCTCCACTAACGGAGCTCCTTATCACATACCAAAGAAAGGTACAGATCTTTTGATATTTTCTTACATTTCCACACAACCTTTCCAATGCTTGAAAAAACACAACCACACAAGAAAATGTGCGGGCTTCAATACCCTATTGCTACATGCAAAATAAAACCTTCCCGCGCTTTTTTCGATTTGCTCACACCGGAACCACCACCTAGGACGCATTTTGCTTTTGTCTACGAAGAACCAATGGTACAAATCTACGATGCGCCCGACGAGCTACACAAAAGCTTTTAGTTTGTTACACACCTTACGTCCGCACAACCTCGGCGACACACCAACGAAGACTATACCAAATCACCAACCTGTACGAGCTCTTCACAAGACCCAAGCCACCGCCAACACGGGAAAGAAGCGGCCAAGAGTAGCCTAAGTCAGCACTTTCAAAATATTTTAATTTCCACCGGTCCTTTTCAGGACCACCACAACTTCTCAAAAGAGAAATTTCATGCCATCTGTCTACCATAATACAAATAATTATAAAAAGTATATATTATTTAGCACGTAACTATCTCCCGACTGTGGCAAACCGGAAGTTCACGAAAGTAGCGAAACGTTCTCAATCAAAACGAAAATTTAAATAATTTTCACTTGAACGCTCATATAAAACCAAACATTACCCAATAAGTATACTGACTACACTAGCAGAACAAAGTGAACAATTCATTACAAACCTAATAGGTTTCAAAGCAAAACCATTACAAAGGAAAAACTTAATAATAATAATAATAATAATAACTAGAGATTCGAGTTTGTCTTGACACAAACTCTAGGTGTTCGGGAGATGTAAAGGTCAAACTGGGGTCACCTTTTTGTAAATATTTTTTTACAATTAACGATCAGTACAATGGTACAAAAATTGTGAATTTACCTCTTGTGGTTGTTAAAATATGATTTTTTTTAAATATTAAACTTTGACTTCCGGTTTGGACAGGAAGTAAGGTCAAATTGGGATCACCTTTGTGTAAATATTTTTTGACAATTAACAATCTATACAATGGTGCAAAAAATGTCAATTTACATCTTGTGGTTGTTGAGATATGATTTTTGTTAAATATTAAACTTTGACTTCTGGTTTGGACAGGAAGTAAAGGTAAAATTGGAGTAACTTTTTTGTAAATATTTTTTGACAATTAACGATCTGTACAATGGTACAAAAATTGTGAATTTACCTCTTGTGGTTGTTGAGATATGATTTTTTTAAATATTAAACTTTGATTTCCGGTTTGGACAGGAAGTAAGGTTAAATTGGGGTCACCTTTTTGCAAAATTGTTTTGACAAATAACGATCTGTACAATGGTGCAAAGATTGTGAATTTACCTCTTTTGGAAGATTTTGTTTTAAATATTAAACTTTGACTTCCGGTTTAGACAGGAAGTAAAGGTCAAATTGGGGTCACCTTTGTGTAAAATTGTTTTGACAATTAACGATCTGTACAATGGTACAAAAATTGTGAATTTACCTCTTAATTGTGGTTGTTGAGATATGATTTTTTTAAATATTAAACTTTGACTTCCGGTTTGGACAGGCAGTAAGGTCAAATTGGGGTCACTTTTGTGTAAATATTTTTCGACAATTAACAATCTATACAATGGTGCAAAAAATTTCAATTTACCTCTTGTGGTTGTTGATATATGATTTTTTTTCAATATTAAACTTTGACTTCCGGTTTGGACAGGAAGTAAGGTCAAATTGGGGTCACTCACAACTGCTGTTTCATCTACTTGTTAAGTTCTAAGTACATGCCAAGTTTCAAGTTCATGTGAAGTTTGCAAGTATGTGTTTTTTTGCGGACAGTTATTGGGGAGAAGAAGAAGAAGAAGAAGAAGAGGTAAAAAACTAGACGGCAGTGTTTGTGATATTACAAACACATAGGTGTTCGAGTTTTGTCAGGGAAGTGATGATGACGTCAGAATGTTTTTTAAAGAAACTTTGCATTATTATTTTTTAATATTAAACTTTGACTTCCGGTTTGGACAGGAAGTAAGGTCAAATTGGGGTCACCTTTGTGTAAATATTTTTCGACAATTAACAATCTATACAATGGTACAACAAATGTCAATTTACCTCTTGTGGTTGTTGAGATAATGATTTTTAAATATTAAACTTTGACATCCGGTTTGGACAGGAAGTAAGGTCAAATCAGGTCATCTTTTTGTAAATATTTTTGACAATTGACGATCTGTACAATGGTACAAAAATTGTGAATTTACCTCTTGTGGTTGTTGAGATATGATTTTTTTAAATATTAAATTTTGACTTCCGGTTTGGAAAGGAAGTAAGGTCAAATTGGGGTCACTCACAACTCGTGTTTCATCTACCTGTTAAGTTCTAAGTACATGCCAAGTTTCAAGTTCATGTGATGTTTGCAAGTATGTGTTTTTTTGTGGACAGACGTCGGGGATAAGAAGAAGAAGTAAAAAAAAACACTAGAGATTCAGAGTTTGTCTCGACACAAACTCTAGGTGTTCGTGAGGTGTAAGGTCAAATTGAGGTCAACTTTGTTTAAATATTTTGCAATGGTGCAAAAATGTGAATTTACCTCTTGTGGTTGTTGAGATATGATTTTTTTTAAATATTAAATTTGTACTCCCGGTTTGGACAGGAAGTAAGGTCAAATTGGGGTCATCTTTTTGTAAAATTTTTTGACAATTAACGATCTGTACAATGGCACAAAAATTGTGAATTTACCTCTTGTGGTTGTTGAGATATGATTTTTTTAAATATTAAACTTTGACTTCCGGTTTGGACAGGAAGTAACGTCAAATTGGGGTCACCTTTGTGTAAATATTTTTTGACAATTAACAATCTATACAATGGTGCAAAAAATGCCAATTTACCTCTTGTGCTTGTTGAGATATGATTTTTTTAAATATTAAACGTTGACTTCCGGTTTGGACAGGAAGTATCAGGTCAAATTGGGGTCATCTTTTTGTAAATATTTTTTGACAATTGACGATCTGTACAATGGTACAAAAATTGTGAATTTACCTCTTGTGGTTGTTGAGATATGATTTTTTTTAAATATTAAATTTTGACTTCCGGTTTGGAAAGGAAGTAAGGTCAAATTGGGGTCACTCACAACTCTTGTTTCATCTACCTGTGAAGTTCTAAGTACATGCCAAGTTTCAAGTTCATGTGATGTTTGCAAGTATGTGTTTTTTTGTGGACAGACGTCGGGGAAAAGAAGAAGAAGTAAAAAAAAACACTAGAGATTCAGAGTTTGTCTCGACACAAACTCTAGGTGTTCGTGAGGGTGTAAGGTCAAATTGAGGTCAACTTTGTTTAAATATTTTGCAATGGTGCAAAAATGTCAATTTACCTCTTGTGGTTGTTGACATATGATTTTTTAAAATATTAAACTTTGACTTCCGGTTTGGACAGGAAGTAAAAGGTAAATTAGTCACCTTTGTGTAAATATCTTTTGACAATTAACGATCTGTACAATGGTGCAAATATTGTGAATTTACCTCTTGTGGTTGTTGTGATTTGATTTTTTAAAATATTAAACTTTGACTTCCGGTTTGGACAGGAAGTAAAGGTCAAATTGGGGTCATCTTTTTGTAAATATTTTTTGACAATTAACGATCTGTACAATGGCACAAAAATTGTGAATTTACCACTTGTGGTTGTTGAGATATGATTTTTTAAATATTAAACTTTGACTTCCGGTTTGGACAGGAAGTAAGGTCAAATTGGGGTCACCTTTGTGTAAATATTTTTCGACAATTAACAATCTATACAATGGTACAAAAAATGTCAATTTACCTCTTGTGGTTGTTGAGATATGATTTTGTTAAATATTAAACTTTGACTTCCGGTTTGGACAGGAAGTAAGGTCAAATTGGGGTCATCTTTTTGTAAATATTTTTTGACAATTGACGATCTGTACAATGGTACAAAAATTGTGAATTTACCTCTTGTGGTTGTTGAGATATGATTTTTTTAAATATTAAATTTTGACTTCCGGTTTGGAAAGGAAGTAAGGTCAAATTGGGGTCACTCACAACTCGTGTTTCATCTACCTGTTAAGTTCTAAGTACATTCCAAGTTTCAAGTTCATGCGATGTTTGCAAGTATGTGTTTTTTTGTGGACAGACGTCGGGGATAAGAAGAAGAAGTAAAAAAAAACACTAGAGATTCAGAGTTTGTCTCGACACAAACTCTAGGTGTTCGTGAGGGTGTAAGGTCAAATTGAGGTCAACTTTGTTTAAATATTTTGCAATGGTGCAAAAATGTCAATTTACCTCTTGTGGTTGTTGACATATGATTTTTTAAAATATTAAACTTTGACTTCCGGTTTGGACAGGAAGTAAAGGTAAAATTGGGGTCACCTTTGTGTAAATATCTTTTGACAATTAACGATCTGTACAATGGTGCAAATATTGTGAATTTACCTCTTGTGGTTGTTGTGATTTGATTTTTTTAAATATTAAACTTTGACTTCCGGTTTGGACAGGAAGTAAAGGTCAAATTGGGGTCATCTTTTTGTAAATATTTTTTGACAATTAACGATCTGTACAATGGCACAAAAATTGTGAATTTACCACTTGTGGTTGTTGAGATATGATTTTTTAAAATATTAAACTTTGACTTCCGGTTTGGACAGGAAGTAAGGTCAAATTGGGGTCACCTTTGTGTAAATATTTTTCGACAATTAACAATCTATACAATGGTGCAAAAAATGCCAATTTACCTCTTGTGGTTGTTGAGATATGATTTTGTTAAATATTAAACTTTGACTTCCGGTTTGGACAGGAAGTAAGGTCAAATTGGGGTCATCTTTTTGTAAATATTTTTTGACAATTGACGATCTGTACAATGGTACAAAAATTGTGAATTTACCTCTTGTGGTTGTTGAGATATGATTTTTTTAAATATTAAATTTTGACTTCCGGTTTGGAAAGGAAGTAAGGTCAAATTGGGGTCACTCACAACTCGTGTTTCATCTACCTGTTAAGTTCTAAGTACATGCCAAGTTTCAAGTTCATGTGATGTTTGCAAGTATGTGTTTTTTTGTGGACAGACGTCGGGGATAAGAAGAAGAAGTAAAAAAAAACACTAGAGATTCAGAGTTTGTCTCGACACAAACTCTAGGTGTTCGTGAGGGTGTAAGGTCAAATTGAGGTCAACTTTGTTTAAATATTTTGCAATGGTGCAAAAATGTCAATTTACCTCTTGTGGTTGTTGACATATGATTTTTTTAAATATTAAACTTTGACTTCCGGTTTGGACAGGAAGTAAAGGTAAAATTGGGGTCACCTTTGTGTAAATATCTTTTGACAATTAACGATCTGTACAATGGTGCAAATATTGTGAATTTACCTCTTGTGGTTATTGTGATTTGATTTTTTTAAATATTAAACTTTGACTTCCGGTTTGGACAGGAAGTAAGGTCAAATTGGGGTCACCTTTGTGTAAATATTTTTCGACAATTAACAATCTATACAATGGTGCAAAAAATGCCAATTTACCTCTTGTGGTTGTTGAGATATGATTTTGTTAAATATTAAACTTTGACTTCCGGTTTGGACAGGAAGTAAGGTCAAATTGGGGTCATCTTTTTGTAAATATTTTTTGACAATTGACGATCTGTACAATGGTACAAAAATTGTGAATTTACCTCTTGTGGTTGTTGAGATATGATTTTTTTAAATATTAAATTTTGACTTCCGGTTTGGAAAGGAAGTAAGGTCAAATTGGGGTCACTCACAACTCGTGTTTCATCTACCTGTTATGTTCTAAGTACATGCCAAGTTTCAAGTTCATGTGATGTTTGCAAGTATGTGTTTTTTTGTGGACAGACGTCGGGGAGAAGAAGAAGAAGAAGTAAAAAAAAAAATAGCGATTCAGAGTTTGTCTCGACACAAACTCTAGGTGTTCGTGAGGGTGTAAGGTCAAATTGAGGTCAACTTTGTTTAAATATTTTGCAATGGTGCAAAAATGTCAATTTACCTCTTCTGGTTGTTGACATATGATTTTTTAAAATATTAAACTTTGACTTCCGGTTTGGACAGGAAGTAAAGGTAAAATTGGGGTCACCTTTGTGTAAATATCTTTTGACAATTAACGATCTGTACAATGGTGCAAATATTGTGAATTTACCTCTTGTGGTTGTTGTGATTTGATTTTTTTAAATATTAAACTTTGACTTCCGGTTTGGACAGGAAGTAAGGTCAAATTGGGGTAACCTTTTTGTAAATAATTTTTGACATTTAACGATCTGTACAATGGTACAAAAATGGTTAATTTACCTTTTGTGGTTGTTGAGATATGATTTTTTTAATCATTAAATTTTGACTTCCGGTTTGTACAGGAAGTAAGGTCAAATTGGGGTCATCTTTTTGTAAATATTTTTTGACAATTAGAGATCTGTACAATATTACAAAAATTGTGAATTTACCTCTTGTGGTTGTTGAGATATGATTTTTTAAAATATTAAACTTTGACTTCCGGTTAGGACAGGAAGTAAGGTCAAATTGGGGTCACTCACAACTCGTGTTTCATCTACTTGTTAAGTTATAAGTACATGCCAAGTTTCAAGTTCATGTGAAGTTTGCAAGTATGTGTTTGTTACCGGACAGTCGCGGGGGAGAAGAAGAAGAAGTAAAAACTAGAGCTTAAGTGTTTGTTAGAACAAACACACGGTGTTCGAGTCCACTTCCGGTTCAATCAAATTTTCAACGATGATGTAAATATTATATTGTGCAAGGGTTTGTCATCTTTTATAATAACTATCAATTTCATATTCAAAAGACATATCAATTTTGCGTTAGAATGTGTTGAATTTGAACTTACTGTTTGGACAGGAAGTAAAGGTCAGATTAGGTGGTTTGAAGGTCATATATGACCTCCTCATGATTATGAAAAAAACAAAATTCAACTTATACATCAAATTATAGCTATGAGATATGACCTTTTAAAATTTGTAAAATCGTTACTTCGTGTGCCACTAATTGGACCATTGGCAAAGCATTTATGATAAGTCATTTCACAAGAATTACAAGCTATTAATGTAAGGAATTCAATTGTGTTTTTTGTTTTCTAATATGTCATTTAGTTCTTGAGATATTGGCTGTTGAACTTGAAAAAGTTGTGAGATTTAAGCAATAAATTAGAAATTAACAAGTGTGACTTGGAACACTGTTTTTTATTTTAAATATTGACACTAGCCCAACACATACTTTTCAAAAACCATGCTCGATGATAAATCAACATTAAAAATCACTCATATGAAAATAGTTTGCCAGGGTTGTAGGCAGCCAGATCAACCTATTCAGCATTATTATGGGCATAAAGTCACAAAGTTTATTTAGCGTAGAAGGGGACTACATGTATAGTAACTGGATTAAAATTGGCTGGGGGTTGCTTGTATGGATATCAGCTAATTAGCCTTTCATTAGAAAACAAGCTTATAACTACTACATGATAAAGTTGGAAGAAAGCTTGCATCCGTGCTTTCCATCTTCCCCTGCCCCCCACAAAAAGTAAATAATTCCCAATTCAAACAAAATTAAATGTAATTATATCCACTAGATCAAATTTGATAATTGCTTGCCCTTTTGATTTTTTTATGGAAAAACCTTTCAATTCTAGATTTAAATGAAGCCAACATTGGTATTAAGTCTTGTATAAAAAATTATTTAATTGATGGACTGCATGTTTTTATACTGAGAGTGATCTTTATTTATAATATACTTCACTTTCAGGTCAAGTTTATAAAAAAAGTGTAATGATAAATTGACAATGATAGTGACACTGTAATCAAGCATCTCCTTATTGTGACATGCTTATAAATTGTCTTTGTTTTCACCTAATCTGCAAATAATTACAAAATAATTTATAAAATTTGAAAACAAATTCTACATTGATTTTTACATTTTCAAGGTTGTACACATGATTGGCAAAATGTCTGTCCATACTACAGATTTACAACATAAAGATCAGATGCCATTTTGTACATAAATTGTTAGACACTGAAATAATCAAAGAGTTGTATGGGTGCTTGTAAATTGCTAATAAAACAATGAAATACATATTTATTTTAAATGTCTGTTGGGTTTCATGACTTGACTTTTGTGGTTCCACATTTCCCTCCCCACAATCAATTGAAACCACTTTGTTGACCTGTTTAACCTACTTGTAACCAATCTAGAAATGAGTGTACATGGTCTTACACATGCAACAAGTGAAATGACTTCAGTGTAAATGAACCCAACCATGATCCTTTGTTGACAAGAAAACAGAAACAATCTGCATTTAAAATAAATGTACACTCTGTATGTACGATTTAGTGAGTTCAGAATGGGTGACATTCAGGGGTTGTCATTGGAATCGGTAATTTTGAATAAAATGCCTTCCCCTCCCCAAGTTCTTAGTGATGGCATGTACTGCCACTGGTGATGAACCAACACATTTGTTTTCTAAAATTCTTTGGTCTATCATTGCAGCACTATATAATCCAAGAACTAGGGAAGGGAGGGCAAACAGCAATACAAGTATAAGGGGCCCCTTATACTAGTGCTTTAATTAGGTGATCTGGCAAAGGTATTCCAAGGCTGACACACCCATGCAATGAAGATTGGGGGTTATGTTTACTATGTTTATATGGCCCAACTGCCAGGGATTCACTGTCGGCAATATACATTTACTAGATCACCAACAGATATTGCTTAATAACTACATTTTGTGAGGATGTTTGGGTCCAGTCAAAAATATAATAAGAATTCCTCAGTACTAATTTTGTTCTAACATGTTAAAGAAATTCCTAGAAAGACCTAGATATGTCTTGAGGTCCTAAAATCAATTCTCTTGAGGGTAAAGACTGCCACAGATAGGATAAGTCCATATAAAATAATTTGAATCATACATTAACTCCTTTGATGAATGGATAAACTTCAAATGCTGGCCATTGGATCACAAAGTTACACAGACTCTGACACACCTTGTAGCAGTAGCACAAATGGATACCGATGATCTGAAATATAAACTAATCATGTAAAAACAATATTAAATGTTTTCAAAGAGGGACGAAGAATAATGGGTCATGCTAACAAAACACACATAACTTAGAATGCCCTCATATGTTATTATCAGGATGATGGATTGATGTAACTTCAGAAAACTTATGCAACTTTAGAAAAATGATCACTTTAGAAAAATGATCCCTTCAGAACAATGCCTTTAAGTTAGGTTTTACAATGGAATAGAAAGTTACATGTGACGTCTTCCTTCCTCCATGATGTGACTGTTTCATTATCTCAATAAATGTGCTGATATTTGTTTCTGGACTACTTTAGTGAGAAAATTAAGTGCTAGTATCAAGTAAACTGCAATGCATCCATCACCACACAAGACATAAGCACTACTAGTATTATGAGGAACTATAGACACTATAGTGTAGCTAAATTAACCGGATGTCAACCCGTACACATGCCAGTAAATATTCAGTAATAAATATTTTTACGGGTCGAGTTGACCAAAATGAGTATGAGTTGGTAATAGTACGAGTTGACCTGTTTTCACTGGGAAAGAATACAACATTGTGGATAAAGTTTAAAAAGAATTGCTTTTTGAAAATAAAAATCACAATCTTCAATGTAGGTTGGTGGGGTCATGTGAGTGGATCATAGGGCAGTCAGGAGGAATGCAATCATCCACACACACACACACACATTTACAATAATTGTACCACAGATTTATTGGTTACCTTGGGGCTTGTGTTTTAGATGCTTTCTAGCTGTTGAACTGATTCTCACTGATGCCAGCCATTGCATCTAATTCCAATTACTCGGCATACTGGAGAGCTAAAATACAAAATATAAATAAATGTTCAAATGATTCTGTGAAAAAATTAATTCTGAATGGGGAAAGGCCAACATGTATTACTCCAGTAAGAGAATGCCCTCTATAATTGGTGTACACATGTTGTCCACCAACACACCTGCATGTTTATTTTCCAATTAAAACTCATATTAACTCATCCCTCTGCAGCTTTTTCTTCATTTATTAGTTTTCTTTTTTTTTATGCAGGCTCTTCATCTTTTTTTTTTATGTTATAAGACCTGACCTTTCTTTAAAGCATAGAGGGACAGACTTGTTATGCTTAATAATAACAAAACAACAAATGTAACCTAGCTCAGAAAAACAGGTGCCCATATGACAATTTTGTGGCTACAACTAGCAGACTAATCAAGTAAAAGCATCTCTTTAGGTTGAGTTAGGGATATATTTCGCTGACACGAAGAACATGCAGAATTGCAGAAGAGACAACAACACACGAACATGTATATATTTACATGGATTTGCATATATGTAGGCGAGTTACGATGCTCTTTTGACTTTGACTGCATGGCAGTTTTTAAACTTTTTTCTGGACAATAATCTATCCATGCTCAGTCATTATCCTTAGTTAAAATGCAAACTTAAAATCATGTAGGTACACTGCAAAAACAGCGAAAGAGTAGACTCAGTATAGTTTTTACGAAATCATGAAATAGATGCAGTACAACAGTTTCGTCCGTCACGAACCTCCATTGGATTGTGCATGCAATAATTATGTTTACGATAGGCCTACTTTACAAACGCACATTCTAGGCCAATAAACCTCTAAATAATGTCTACTTACCTCTTAATAATGCAATTATATTTTCCTCTTTCTCGGTAACCCATTTTATTTTCTTGTATTTTGCTTTGGAGTTAATAAGAACGGCAAAATTCCTCAGTATTTTTTCATGTAAACGAGAATTAAATGGCCGCCGCTGAAAATGTTTTGCTTGTGATAAAATGTCACGTGATCACTGATACGCAATGTGATTGGAGATTGCCTCGACAGATTGCCTCAAAGTAGAAAGCCAGCTAGTCTACTCATTGCCACTGGATTGCATGAAATGCCACACAGGGCAATCTCCGAGCAATCTCCGAGCAATCTCATTGCCAGCAACTTTTATTGCCTGAAAATTGCCCGAAAATTGCCCCGTGTGACAAGGCCTTTACGTTGTAGGCCAATATTAAACTCCGTATATTGCTGTGTGTACGTATTCTGTGCACACGCGATATGTCTATTCGTACATACAGGGAATAGTAATTCAGCATATTGTTTCACTTAACCTTCCGGTTTCGACCGGAAGGAAAGGTCAGATTGGGGTCACGTCTGAAAACGAAATGTGACATAGTTCAAGATCTTTAAGATAATAAAAAGATTGTGAAAATATCTTATATGGTTCATGAGATATGATTTTTTGAAATTTAGAAATTTTCAACTTCCATTTTTGACCGGAAGGAAAGGTCAGATTGGGGTTACGTCTAAAAACGAAAAATTACATAATTCAAGATCTTTCAGATTTTGTAAAGATTGTGAAAATATCTTTTGTGGTTCATGAGATATGATTTTTCGAAATATTAAACTTTGATTTAGCGTAATTCGACACCTGATGACGTAATCATGACGTCACAGAAAACGGTTTCGTCTGCTTGATATGTTCTGTTTATGTGTTAAGTTTGAAGGCTGTATATGCTTAGCAAGGATGCCTTTGTTACCGGACAGATCGCCACTGAGAAGAAGGAGAAGTAAAAAAAAAAAAAAAAAAAACAGTACAAAAACAATAGGTGTTCGCGCTGCGCTCTCGAACACCTAAAAAACGAACAAAAACAATGTGTTTCGGGCACATACCCGAACACCTAAAAAAAATATATAAAAAAACCGAACAAAAACAAGAGGTGTTCGCGCTATTGCTCAAACACCTAAAAAAAAAAATTAAAAAAAAAAACCGTACAAAAACAATAGGTGTTTCGGGCACATACCCGAACACCTAACAAGAGGTGTTTCGGGCACATACCAGAACACCTAAAAAAAAATTGTTTTAAAAGAAGAAAAAACGTACAAAAACAATAGGTGTTTCGGGCACATACCCGAACACGTAATAATAATAAAGATTTTTAGCGCGCACATATCCACCCTGCTGGGCGCTCAAGGCGCGGAAACAAAGAAAAACATGAATACAAGCAATATACAATGATAGCATAGGAAAACAAATTATGTACCGAGATACATGTACCTACAATGCAATTACAAATATACATCATCTTTGAAGAGTTGTGACATAAGATGAGTTTTAAGCATCGACTTGAATCTGGTTATACTATGACAAGATTTGATTTTAGTGGGAAGATGATTCCAGAGTCTCGGAGCTGCAACAGAAAACGACCTATCACCCCAGTTCCGTTTTGAAGTTGGTTCCTTTAGGAGTGACATGTTGCTGGAGCGCAAATTGCGTGATGGAGTGTAGACTTTAAGCAGTTCAGAAATATAAATTGGAGCAATGTTATTAAAAGATTTGTGAACAATTAGCATAAGTTTAAAAACAATTCTCTGTGAAACAGGAAGCCAGTGCAGTTCTTTCAAGATTGGCGTGATATGGCATGACTTTCTGGACAAAGTCACAACACGAGCTGCTGTGTTTTGTATGTGCTGATGACGAGATATTTGATTCTGCGGGAGACCGTAAAGGAGAGCATTCCCGTTATCGAGCCGTGATGTGACAAACGCATGTATAATTTGTTCAGCAGCACTTTTATTCAAGTATTTCCTAATTCGGCTTATATTTCTGATATGAAATGATGATATGCGAACAATGTTGGAGATATGTGGTTTTAAAGTCATTGTCGAGTCAAATATAACACCCAAATTACGTGCATGTAATGAGGGGGTTATCTGCGAGTCACCAATTGTAATAAATGGAAGAGAAACTTTAGACAATTGCTGACGTGATCCAAATAGAACAAATTCTGTTTTTTCATCGTTCAATTTCAGGAAGTTTTGTCTCATCCAACTTCGAATCTCTTGAATACATTTCTCCAGTGTTTTAATGCAGGTTCTTGAGAAGATTTAAAAGTAATGTAAAGCTGCGTGTCATCAGCGTAAACATGGTAATTTAAATTATACTTCAAAATGATATCACGAACTGGAAAGGTATAAACAGTAAACCACTGTTGGCCAAGCATAGAGCCTTGGGGTACAGAATATTCAAGAATAACAGGCTCGGAGATAGCGTTACCAATACAAACATACTGAGGCCTATTTAAAAGGTAGGACTTACACCAATCCAGGGCTGTGTCATGTATTCCAAGATGATATTGAAGGCGGGAGAGAAGGATTTTATGATCGACCGTGTCAAAAGCGGCGCTTAAGTCTAACAAAACTAATGCAGTGATTTTCCCCTCATCCATGGCAGATAAAATGTCATTGTTGACGCGAAGAAGAGCAGTTTCCGTTCCATGAAATGGTTTGTAGGCTGACTAAAATTTGTCCGACAGGTTATTAGCACGAACATGGTCAGAGATCCGTGATGAAAGAACTAGCTCGATTGTTTTTCCAAGGTACTTTAAATTCGCTACTGGTCGTTAATTTTTGAAAACTTCCTTGTCCAAATTGGGTTTCTTTAGGAGTGGTTTAACATGAGCAACCTTCTGGCTATTAGGGAAACAACCGGAAGAAAGAGATCTGTTTACAATAATTGTGATATACTTAGCAAACACATTAATATTTTGTTTTATTAGCGAAGTTGGCACTGGATCAAGTTCACATGATTTTGATGGCGATTTCATGATGAGTTTCTTGATCTCCGTAACACTAGCAGGCTCAAACATGGACAGTCTACATTGTGGATCCTTGCGTGATGGTGTTTGTGATAGAATGGCAGGTACTGAGGGAAAAGAACGACGGATATTCTAAATTTTTGGTTTTTGGCATCCAAAAACCACACAGAGTGCAAACGCTCGAAAACTAATTGGAAGCCACAACATTTCAACTCAGAAAAAGAACATGACAAAAATCTCATAAACACTATGAATCACTTGCATGCAAATCTCAAATTCACATACGACGCCTCAAAAACCTCAATCGATTATCTTGACTTAACCATTTTCAAAGGAAAACGCTTCCGTGAAACTGGCATAATTGACACAAAAGTGTACACCAAACCACTAGAAACATATCAGTTTCTACACATAACCTCATCATCACACCCACCCCATGTATTCAAAGCATTTATCTACGGAGAAACTCTCAGATATGCGAGAAATACCAACAATGAGGAAGATTTCGTAGAAAAAGTAAAGATTTTCTCACAAAAACTATCAGCCAGAGGCTATACTGAGATAAACAACACAACGCACAAAGTGTCACTGGCAAACCGAGCCAAACTGATTCATAAGCCACCGAAAGGTAAACAAAACAAGGAAGTACCACTGGTTTTCTCAACAATAATCCATTCGTTAACCACAAAGATGTGAAACAAGCAGTAAACAAACACCGGGCGCTGATACAACAAAACCCACAACTCTCGGAAGTATTTCCGAAACAACCCTTTGTTGCATTCAGAAAGGCCCAAAACATTCGGGAGAAACTAATCCGAGCAAATCTTACAAACACAGATCCAAAAGGATCAACTGAGAAACTCGCTCCCACACCATACGACTCTGGTTTTTTCGAAGAACCAGATGAAACCCTTAATGTTCTGCTTTCCTAATTAGAGGAACAAATCACATAAAATCAACGAACTCTCTCACTCAAACAAAACGGACACATTACAACTGTTTGAAAAGAACATCAATTCAATGTCTTATCTAAAAATAAGACAGGAGACCACCCGGTTCCTTAATTTGGACCATTACATGCAACTGATGATTGCCGAGTGAGGCATGAAAGCTTAGCTATTGCTACTAAAGGATCTGAAAAAATATCCTGTCTCTTCTACACGTTTCCCCATTTTTGACCGATTGGTCATTATTGGTACCTGTTTTGGGATGGATGGATTATGCATAATTGCTCGATTGAGGGCACTATAGATACCCGGAAGTGTGGATCACGAAAACCGTGTTTATCAGTTTCGTGGAAGAAATCATTCAATTTGTCAAGGTTTATAGGACCCTGGATCCCAAACAGGCGGTGAGGAGATTCCTTAGTTTTTTCTAGATTTTCTGTAATTCACATTTTTTGGTGTCGTTGATTTGGAAGTTAAATTTGGAAGGTAAAATAAGCGGCGTTATGCCACGGGATGGGCTTTATAATAATTGCCGGTTTATGGAAATAGTAATGCTTGGAGACACTTTAGTTAGACTTTGACATAAATTCTGCCTTCATTGGGCCCAACTCCCTTGTACAATCATGATCAGAACTTTATTTAATTATTCCGATTCTGAGGGAGAATATCTGTAGTAAATTCGTTGTGACTTTGGATTGATTTCCGTGTTTGTTGAATTATCTGGGGCTCTTTTCGTAGCGTACGTTGCCGTTGCAGGCAACAGCGCCCTCTTGGGTGGAATTGTATTTTCCTTCTTTTTGGAGCTTGTTCCTTGCTCTATGTTATTCTAAGTTTGGCTGTTGATTATACATATAATTAGCTGTTTCGCAGCGAAGCGCAGCGAAACAGCTGTTGTTTTTGTTAAAGTTTTTTTTATTAGCTGTTTCGTAGCGAAGCGCAGCGAAACAGCTGTTGTTTTCGTTAAAGTTTTTTTTTTTAGCTGTTTCGCAGCGAAGCGCAGCGAAACAGCTCTAGTTTTTGTTAAAGTTTTTTTTAGCTGTTTCGCAGCGAAGCGCAGCGAAACAGCTGTTGTTTTTGTTGAAGTTTTTTTTCTTTCTTTTTTGTATTTTTCAGCGCTTTCCGTACCGGAAGTGCATTGCAATAACACATGTTTCATTCTGAACGCCTTTTTGCAGTGTTCCATAAATGCGATTGCAATGAAACTTAAGGGGACCAAAGGCAATAGTGCAATAGTGTGCATATTGCAATGACGTCATAATTACGTCATCGGGTGTCAAGTTACACTAAATCAAAGATTAATAATGAAAAACATAAACAAATTAATAACTCCTGAACCACATATGCTATCAATTTCATCTATGTGGTACATTGTAGGTCGTTACCCACTCCGTATTTCGTGCACAGATATGACCCCATTTTGACCTTAGCTTCCGGTCCAAACCGGAAGTTCAAGTTTAAAGAGCTCTACATCCAATATGATAAAAAATAATGCTATGATTTCTGTGTATGTAATCATCAGTAGGGTGTACTCTTTTGGATAGTACGTTTGATGACGTCATCATATGCAAGAGCGCCCTCTAGCCACAGGTTTAAAAAGACGTTATTTTCACTTGTACACTTGCCAATGTCACATTACCACAAATGATATGTCATATTGTAGCTTATGAATCAACTTAAATATCAACATAAATTACGTCATTATGACGTCATCAGGTGTCAAGTTACACTAAGTTAAAGATTAATATTGAAAAACTATTAAACAATTTATAACTTTTGAACCACAATAGCTATATTGTAGGTCGTTACCCACTTGACAATTCGTGCAAATATGACCTTATTGTGACGTTTGCTTCCGGTCGAAACCAGAAGTTCAAATATAGCAATGTTGTTAGAGCTCTAAAGATACCGTGTGCTGCAGACAGAAAACAATTACACACGGCTGGCTCCGAGTTTTGCATGAAATAGCGCCCTCTTCTGGTTGAAGATCGAGTTCTAATGGTGTTCGTCATTGTATTGGTTACAACAATTTTTGTGTCATGTAATTACACTCAAGCCACCTCCTTTTAATAGTGTTTGATCTTTGACGTCGCTGGTTAACCGCATTGCTTAAGTTCTCCGACCCCCTCCCCAAAGGGTACTGCATTTCAGACAGTTGTGCAGACCATGGGATACACACACCACGGGTTCCCATTCTTATGTTACGAGGTAAACAAACTAGTCTGGTCGTTGGACATTTTGACTGGGGAAAAAATTGTATAAAAATGATTTTTACACCAGATGAGCAATATGCCATAGAACAACATACAAGTATCTCAAATCCGCAAAAATCCTGTTTGTGGAAAATGTTTTATGAGTGTTTGAATATTTTGCACATTTTTGCTTAATTTGGACCTAAATACATAGTCCAATCAAAATAATATGATAAAAAGGGGTCAACCCAAAACAAATTGCAACAGAAGCCATTAATCTGCATTTAATTTGGAATAGCTCACAAAATAACATATTAAAAGTATAGGAAAATCGAAGTAGTAGACCAATGCATAATTTGCATAGTTTTTTCCCCATTATGGTGTGCACAAAAATGACTTTTTTTTAGCAATCTTAACATAGGGGTTGGAGGAAGATCAAACATTCCTCCAGACGTCATCGGTTTTTGAATTACATTAGTTTGAAGTTTTTTCTGTTAAAACAATCATATCTCATGAACTATATGACATTAACTAACAATCTTTGTGTCATCTTGTAGCTAATTATTTGTATCACAATCCATTCAATGATGTCATAACATTTCAAAAGTCCTCACGGCTCAAAGTGGAAGTTAATATGATAAAAAATAGCGAAACAGCTGGGTATTCGTTCACGAATACAATTGAGCTCTAGTTAGCTGTTTCGCAGCGAAGCGCAGCGAAACAGCTATTGTTTTTGTTAAAGTTTTTTTTCTTTTTTTTATTTTTCTTTTTCAGCGCTTTCCGTACCGGAAGTGCATTGCAATAACACATGTTTCATTCTGAACGCCTTTTTGCAGTGTTCCATAAATGCGATTGCAATGAAACTTAAGGGGACCAAAGGCAATAGTGCAATAGTGTGCATATTGCAATGACGTCATAATGACATCATCAGGTGTCAAGTTACACTAAATCAAAGATTAATAATGAAAAAAATTAAAAAATTAATAACTCCTGAACCACATATGATATCAATTTCATCTATGTGGCATATTGTAGGTCGTTACCCACTCCGTATTTCGTGCACAGACATGACCCCATTTTGACCTTAGCTTCCGGTCCAAACCGGAAGTTCAAGTTTAAAGAGCTCTACAGCCAATATGATAAAAAATAATTCTATGATTTCTGTGTATGTAATCATCAGTAGGGTGTACTCTTTTGGATAGTAGGTTTGATGACGTCATCATATGCAAGAGCGCCCTCTAGCGACAGGTTTAAAAAGACGTTATTTCCACTTGTACACTTGCCAATGTGACATTACCACAAATGATATGTCCTATTGTAGCTTATGAACCAACTTAAATATCAAAACAAATTACGTCATTATGACGTCATCAGGTGTCAAGTTACACTAAGTTGAAGATTAATATTGAAAAACTATTAAAAAATTTATAACTTTTGAAACACAATAGCTATAATTATGATCTTTGAGCCATATTGTAGGTCGTTACCCACTTGACAATTCGTGCAAATATGACCTTATTGTGACGTTTGCTTCCGGTCGAAATCAGAAGTTCAAATATAGCAATGTTGTTAGAGCCGCTCAAAGTGGAAGTTAATATGATAAAAAATAGCGAAACAGCTGGGTATTCGTTCACGAATACAATTGAGCTCTAGTTATTGTTTACTTGTTATCTGTATTTTTTATTATAGTTGACGTGGCATCAGGCAGCTGTCGTGGCATTTAAGGGCAGTTGTATGTCGCTACCTGAGAGCAAATAAACCAGTGTTTGCATTTAAACCGTCGTTACAGTCAACGCTGTGGATAAACCCAGAGTTAATAGCCAAGAGACGATATACTCGAGATCAACAGTGGAGGATTAGAACAAAATAATGGAAGCTCTTGATGGTACTGAAGCCAAAGCTATGGCCACGCGGGCCAAGGTGAAGTCAGCTATGGAGAGTCGGCGAGACACTGCTCAGGCTCTCATCGAAATGAAGGACAGCATAGAACCACTGCTGTTAGCACTTCCACCAGATGTGGAGAAAGTTAGAGCTGAGCATTCAAGATGGCTTCAGGATTATGAGAGATTTTTGATTCATCACAATGATTACTTAGCACTGGTTACGGAAGACCAGCGGCCTACAGTGCAGGCAGAACTACAGCCTGAACTCAGCAGTTCGTCCATACACATGGATTTTCAAGAGCGCCTGGTGGACAGCAAGAAGGAGCCTTCAGTTGAAGATAAGCGATTTGAGGAAATCATTGGTAGATCTTTGAAGTTCGTAGATGGTCACTACCAGTGCGACTTACCATTCCGGGATCCAGCTTGCAAGCTAGAGGATAACAAATATGTTGCCATGGACCGTCTGATGGCCGTGAAGAAGAAACTAAGAACCAATCCGATCTTCAACAGGGACTACGTGACCTTCATGAGCTCGTTAATCGAGAGAGGGTATGCAGAGAAAGTCACTGAAGCCTCCGATGACAGCAGCAGAGATCAAGTGAGCCGGTGGTACATGCCGCATCATGGCATCTACAACCCCACCAAGCCGGGCAAGATAAGGGTGGTTTTTGATTGCTCGGCAAAGACCAGAGGAGTTTCGCTCAATGATGTACTCCTCCCAGGACCCATTCTCACGAACACAGTTGTAGATGTGCAGCTTCGCTTTAGGCAGCAACCAGTGGGGCTCATGCATGGGAGACATCGAAGGCATGTTCTTCCAAGTCAAGGTCTCTGAACACCACAGAGACAGCCTACGTTACCTGTGGTTTCCAGATGGAGACACCTCCCGACAACCAGAGGTCTACCGTCTGAAGTCGCACCCCTTTGGTGCTATATCATCGCCATCTTGCGCTTCTGCAGCTCTGCGTAAATGTGCAGCAGACAACCAGCATCACGAGATCCTGAGAAGCTTCTATGTCGATGACTATCTGAGTGCAAGCTTTGAAGCCAAGGAAGCTATTGAAACCAGGAGAATTGTCACGGAGGTGTGCAGACGTGGAGGGTTCAACCTGCACAAGTGGGTTAGTAACAACAAGGCAGTGAACGACTCCATTCCACCCGAGGAGAGATCAAAGTCACAGCAGCTGACCATTGAGAACATTGACCAGCCCCAATCAGAGCGGGCGTTGGGAGTCTTCTGGAATACCCTGGAGGATACCTTTGGGTTTAAGGTTAACCTGAAGGACCGTCGAGCCACGCGCAGAGGCATTCTGTCTGTTGTCATACGTCAGCAGCGTCTTTATCCCCTTGGGCCTAGCCGGTCCATTCATCCTTCCAGCTAGAATTATGCTGCAGCGGCTCTGTGAGCAAGACCTTGGGTGGGACAAGGAGATTGGAGACAAGGAAATGGCGGTATGGAACCAGTGGCTGCTGGACATTGTCAAGTTGGAGCATATGTCAGTACCAAGAAGTCTGCGACCAAGTGACTTTGTAGAGCTTGTGACCTGCCAACTTCACGCCTTTTCGGATGCTTCCGACGAAGGCTACGGCATCGTCATTTACACGCGACTCGAGGATCGTTCAGGCAGAGTCTTCTGCAATCTGCTTATGGGCAAATCAAGGGTTGCCCCTCTCAAGAAGATCACTACTCCGAGGATGGAGTTAACTGCAGCCAGTATTTCAGTTAAGTTTGTCGCACTGATTACTTCAGCAATGGAGTTGCATCTTGACGTCTTCTACTGGACAGACAGTACCTCCGTCTTGAGGTACATTGCCAGTAAAGACGACTAGATTCCACACCTTTGTGGAAAATCGTGTCACCACCATACAAGAGGGCTCCAGCGTTGAGCAGTGGCGGCATGTCCCGACCTTAGAAAACCCAGCAGATATAGCTTCAAGGGGGATTCATCCGAAACTGGATCCAACGCTCTGGTTTCGGGGGCCAGCATTCCTTTGGGAGCCGGAATCCACGTGGCCGAGATTAGAAACTGTCAGAGTACTGCCAGACAAAGACCCGAAGGTCAAGCGGGTTCACGCCACCACCCTAAGGACCCGCGATGGTTCCATGACTGTGGATCAGCTGATTGACTGGTGTTCAACCTGGAGGCAACTGAAGATAACAGTGGCATGGATACTGCGAGCACAGAGGCTCTTCAAACAGCGCCGGGTATCAAGTGTTAAGCCAGAGGCAGCACAAGATGAGAGTCCAAGTCCCCTCAGTATTGACGAATTGGAGACAGCAGGCACAGAGATTATCAAAATATGTTCAGCAGAGCCATGCCCACGGCGAGTCTGCGCGACAACTTGACCCTGTGATGGATGAAGTGGGGCTGCTGAGAGTTGATGGGCGGCTCAAACACTCAAAGTTGCCAGTAGATGTCAAGCATCCGATAATCCTCCCAAAGGATTCCCACGTGTCAAGGCTGATACTTATCTGTGCCCATCAGAGAGTGGGACACCTTGGAGCCAACAGAACCCTCACAGAATTGAGACGCAAGTAATAATAATAATAATCTGAACATTTATATAGCGCTCTTTACACAGGTGTAAATGAAATGCACAAGGCATCCACAGGGTCCCACAGCGCTTAGAAAGAAAAGGAGGATTATTGGAAAAGGTGGGTTTTGAGGGCCGACTTGAATTGTTTCAAAGTAGGGGCCTGCCGAAGTTCCCGAGGAAGTCCGTTCCAGAGAAAAGGTGCAGCAGCAAAGAAACCTTTGCAGCCAAAGGAATTTGCAAGGTTGGTTCTGGGCACGGTGAGTGTAGACTTATCAGATGATGATCGTAGGCAACGGCTGGGATGATAAATGGAAATGAGGTCCTGGAGGTATGACGGAGCGGTGTTTTGGAGGCATTTGTAAGTCATTACTAAAACTTTGAACTTTATACGTTGAGGTATACGTAACCAGTGGAGTCTAAGATAGAAGGGGGTAACATGATCAAATTTACGTGCTCGGAATATAACCCTAGCAGCCCTATTCTGGAGAAGTTGCAGGCGCTGTAGATCCTTATCTGAAGAACTGAACAGAAGCGAGTTTGCGTAGTCAAGACGGGATGTAACAAGAGCTCTGACCACGTGATGACACGTAGATTGATCAATATACTTCCGGATGTGTGATATATTTGTAATGTGTGAATTTACGGACCTACAAATGGCAGAGACATGAGCTGACATAGTCATTGTACTATCAAAAATAACACCGAGGTTCCTAACAATTTGAGATGGACTAATTGAGAGATGACCAATTTCAAGCTTTAAATGCGACAGTTTACTTAATTGAGCACGACTTGCCGCAATAAAAAACTCAGTCTTGTTGTCATTTAAGCACAACATATTTGAAGACATCCAACCTCGGACATCCGTAATACAGTTTGACATGAGTGAAAGTGATCTACTGACTTCACTTGGGTTCTTAGGATCAAAACTAGTGTATAACTGCAAATCGTCAGCGTACATGTGAAATTTAACATCATCGTGACGACTGATAACATTGGATATAGGGCGGACATAAAATGAAAATAATTGAGGGCCAACACATGAGCATTGAGGCAGACCATAGCTCAGTGTCTTGACATCTGAGACTTCATTTGTAACTTTAACCACACATGTTCGACCATGTAAGTAAGACTTGAACCAGCCAAGTACACTACCTTGTAACTTAAAAATACCGTTAAGCCGAGAGATTAACACATCATGATCAACAGTGTCAAATGCAGCCGACATGTCAAGCAACACCAAGAAGACGGCCCTCCGACTATCAAGAGCATAAATGATGTCGTTTTTAACCCGTAGGAGGGCCGTCTCCGTGCTGTGGCCGGACCTGTAGGCTGACTGAAATTTACAATTCAAATTTAAGGGATCATTATGAGCAGAAACACACTTCAATACAGCTTTCTCAATGACTTTAGAGACAAAGGCCAAATTTGAAACTGGCCGATAGTTCTTGAGATTGTCTTTATCGAGAGATGCTTTCTTTATGATTGGTGATACAATGGCAACTTTGAGTGCTGTAGGAAAGGTCCCTGATGAGAGTGATTCATTGACAATGGATGTAATAACAGGTAAAATAATATCAATGTTTTGTTTGAGAAGCCATGTCGGTACTGGATCCAATGAGCAAGATTTGTTTGTTAATTGTGAGATAATCTTGCGCATCTCCTCTTGATCAAAAGTACTGGATTCCAAGGGCCAGCCTGTTGGTGCGCAGCATTATTGCAAAGTGTGTGATGTGTCGCAGGTACCGGGGACGCCTACAGGTACAGCAAATGGCCAACTTACCGAAAGAACGTTTGGAATCAGACCAGCCAACCTTCATGAAGTCTGGTGTTGACTACTTTGGGCCTTTTGACATCAAGCGAGGCCGTAGCGTTCTAAAACGCTATGGAGTGATCTTCACCTGCATGGCTAGCCAAGCAGTTCATCTGGAGGTTGCGCAAGACCTCTCTGCTGACTCTTGCATCAATGCAGTGCGGAGATTTGCAGCGCGACGAACCGTCAAGTTCCTGAGATCCAACAACGGAACTAACTTCGTAGGTGCCGAGCGAGAGATGCGGGAGGCGATATAGAAATGGAACCAAGCTAAGATCGACTCTAGTCTGAAGCAGTTGGGTATACAGTGGGAGTTCAACTGCCTGTTAGCTTCCCACCGTGGTGGAGCCTGGGAAAGGCTCATCCGCTTAACCCGGAAGGTGCTGTACGGCGTTATGAAGGAACAGCCAATCAAACTCGATGATGAAGGCCTCCATACACTATTCTGCGAGGTAGACCACATTCTGAACAGCAGACCTATCACCAGAATCTCTAACGACTATGAGGATAAAGCGGCACTTACACCCAACCATCTGTTGCACCCGGACTCCGACCAAAGGCTACCCCAAAGGCTAGTCCAAGTGAAGACGGCTTGGTGAGAAGTGTCACAGTCCGCACTGGGTCATCAGAACTGAGGAGGCCGATCACCAAGCTGTGCCTCTTGCTGGAAGCAGACTAACGTCGCCATTCAGATTCGAGTGCTTAAGAGCAGACTCTTATTCACATTAATCTTGGAGCAGTATTGGTTCTCTTATTTTGTTTTTGTATGCGCGTCTTTTGATTGGTAATTGCTCTTTACCTTTCGTCCCGCAATTAGGGAGCCGGGATGTTTTGGGATGGATGGATTATGCATAATTGCTCGATTGAGGGCGCAATAGATACCCGGAAGTGTGGATCACAAAAACCGTGTTTATCAGTTTCGTGGAGGAAATCATTCAATTTGTCAAGGTTTATAGGACCCTGGATCCCAAACAGGCGGTGAGGAGATTCCTTAGTTTTTTCTAGATTTTCTGTAATTCACATTTTTTGGTGTCGTTGATTTGGAAATTAAATTTGGAAGGTAAAATAAGCGGCGTTATGCCACGGGATGGGCTTTATAATAATTGCCGGTTTATGGAACTAGTAATGCTTGGAGACACTTTAGTTAGACTTTGACATAAATTCTGCCTTCATTGGGCCCAACTCCCTTGCACAATCATGATCAGAACTTTATTTAATTATTCCGACTCTTAGGGAGAATATCTGTAGTAAATTTGTTGTGACTTTGGATTGATTTCCGTGTTTGTTGAATTATCTGGGGCTCTTTTACTTGCGTACGTTGCCGTTGCAGGCAACAGCGCCCTGTTGGGGTGGAATTGTACTTTCCTTCTTTTTGGAGCTTGTTCCTTGCTCTATGTTATTCTAAGTTTGGCTGTTGATTATACATATAATTATTGTTTACTTGTTATCTGTATTTTTTTATTATAGTTGACGTGGCATCAGGCAGCTGTCGTGGCATTTAAGGGCAGTTGTATGTCGGTACCTGAGAGCAAATAAATCAGTGTTTGCATTTAAACCGTTGTAACAGTACCTTCAAACAAAAGGCCTACTATTCCCACAAAATTTACTGTCAAATGGACAAACATTGGAATTAGTCAGATACGGATTCACTGTATTTCAATTTTTATGACGAATGCATCTTGAAAAACAAAAACAAAAAGTCAACAAACATAGAGTGTCACTGAATGGGATTGCACCATCATTCTTTATCACCCATAATATATATATATAAACGGTTCGCGAGCAAAGAAAAATTGGCTGATGCCGGACTCGAACCCGCGACCTCTCGATTACCGTACGAGCGCTCTACCAACTGAGCTAATCAGCCGCTATGTTGGTGGGCGGTCCACTTATGCCAATTATCTATTGCACAATGGGGCCAGGTCAGAGGCCAAACCATATCTGCCGAGTAGCCAGGGATCAAGCCCCGGTCAGATGCAAACAACCCAGGTAACGGCAGTAGCGGGGATCACACAATTAACACAAGCCTTTTATGTGGTTGTACATGCACAAAGTAGATTTATATGGAGAAACTGACCTGAAATATTATAAACGGGTAGTGAGCAAAGAAAAATTGGCTGATGATCGAAAGCTAAGGCCACCCTTCCGATTTATAATATTTCAGTTCAGTTTCTCCATATAAATCTGCTTTGTGTACAACCACATAAAAGACTTGTGTCCCGTTAATTGTGTGATCCCCGCTACTGCCGTTACCGGGGTTGTTTGCATCTGATCGGGGCTTGATCCCTGGCTACTCGGCAGATATGGTTTGGCCTCTGACCTGGCCCCATAGAGCAATAGATAATTGGCATAAGTGGACCGCCCACCAACATAGGGGCTGGTTAGCTCAGTTGGTAGAGCGCTCGTACGGTAATCGAGATGTCGCGGGTTCGAGTCCGACATCAGCCAATTTTTCTTTGCTCGCGAACCATTCTGAGATTATTTATTTGCGCTGAGTAAAGGTATGGGTATAATGCAACTACTGTGAAAAAAACTGCTGAGTGAAATATATTTAAGTAAGGGAAATATGGCATTAAGAGTGAGCCCGACATGTAAAAACTTGTAACGCGAGTAACATTATTTGCAGATTATTTTCATTTTTCACACACAAAGTCTATCTCATGAAACCAGTTCTTGCACTTGATGCACTGCCACTAGTCCTCTTGGTCTATGTTATCATCATCCCCGTAAAAAAAAAACTCAGTGTCCACAGTAATTCTCTACATTGGATCACAGTTGATCACAAGTGCTCCTGCTGTTTGCCCTTTGTGGTCTTTGATCTCTTTCTGTCTTTAACCATTAAGAATGACACATACAAAATACCTTTCAGTGTTGTATTCTTGTAAAAAGCGACTTGAAATGTTGCCTTGAATTTATATTTTTCTTCAATATGCCGCCGCTCCCCCTTGGGGGCATATTCTTATTAAATTTGAGCCCGCATGTTTGAAGTGAGGACATTTAAAAATTAACCCATTTTACCCTCCAACTAACAACAGTACTCTATATTACAATGGCAAAACTCCATCATCCATGGTATAGGAAAACATTTGTTTCAATAAATCTAATGCCAAATTGCAAAATATTTTGTTAATTGTAACCCCTCAAAGCCTTCCAGACAGTATACAGTATTCATAGCGCTGCTTACCGGTAATCAATCTTGTCTGCTAATAATATCAGAACTAGAAGTAAGCGTATTTCATAGATTAATAAAATAATTCGGTGAGTTGCGTGACCGTTCACCGTGAATTTGTATTGCTACGGCAAGGCAAGTTAGCGCGGTAAGCAGTTCTATGAAATGAAGAATCCACAGTAAACTTGGCTGCTTAGCGGCTGAATGAAAGTGGGCTCTGGCTTTACTCGTTCATGTTATTTCCATGTTACGTCATGGAAACGCTTGTACGTTATAAAATAGTCCAGCTGCTAAGCAAAAACAACTGTGACATTTTGCATGGGTCAATATCATTTTTAACATATGGAACCATCCTGGATCTTACCTATTTGGGGGTAGGGTTAGAATTGTTAAAAGTGGGAATATGAGGCCCAAAATTAAGAGAACAGGCTCTTGTGTCTTTTTGTATCTTAAATGGAAATAGAAAGAAGGTACAGCATTTTGAGATATGCATGCGTCTCGTAATTTGCCTACTTAGTGGTAGGGGCCACAATATTAAAACAAAAAAGTGGGGGCACAATACTAATAACGACATACCTGTCTTCAGAATTGAACGTTTTGTAACATTTTTCTCTAAATGGAAAACAGGGTGAAGGTAAAACATTTTTAGATGTAGAGTCCTCTTATATTCTGCATATTTTATGGGGGGGGGCGCAAAATTAAAACAATTGCTCTGCACAACACCAACAACAAGAAACCTGACTTCACCATTAACAGCTTGTTTGCGTCTTAAAATAAGGGAAACAGGATGAGGATTAAACAATTTCAGATGTAGACTTGAAATAATTGTAATCTGTCTAGTTAATGGGCGAGACCACAATGTTATAAAAAATGGAAACAAGATGAAGGTAAAACATTTTCAGGCGTGGATCCTTCTTTTAATCTGCTTCTTCTGTGGATGGGACTAGACTATTAAAACAAAGCGGTACAGTTACTGTCAATATGCGTGTCTTATATTCAAAACAGTACGCAGAATATTGAAACATATTCAAATCTAGACTCATGTAATCCATTATGCTGACTATTGTAGGGGCAGCGCAAGATTGTTAGACGAGTGGATAAGATGACCTAATACTTCTGTTTAAAACATAAATCTGCCCCTAAAAAGATTAAATACAAGATATGTTTTCATCTAGATAAAAACACCTAAAATTGAAAACTTCATAAATTTTATAAATATGTTGGGCTGCTAGGGTCAGATTGGGCTTTGGTCTTCCCTCCATATCTTTTGAAAAACAACACCCCGCCCATAAAACAGGCCTGATGTTAGAATGCTCGTTTTTGGTCTTATGATCCCACTTTCCAAAAATCTAGCCCTGCCCCCCCCCCCAAAAAAAAAATAGGTGAGACTCAAGTTAGGTTCATAACTTAAAATGATGTTTGGGTCATTTTGAATCCCCATGCAAAATGTCATGCTTTTACCACTTAATGGACTAATGAAGCAAAAACATATTACATCTGGCTGGCCGGCTAGACTTAATTATGAACCACGATGTGCACTACGTTCACAAATAAGACAATTGGGGAATTGGTGGCGCTCCTTTTATAATACCCCCCCCCCCCCATTTAAAACAGAAAAACAAAAGTTCACGATAATTTTTACCTTCTCATATGGCGGTGCTTTAAAACCAAAACGCCTCCCGGTGATAAGAGAATTTGAGAGTGAGTAAAATGCGGCGCAATAGAACGAAGTCTTGTTTCCAACGTCCTCCTCGTGTCCTTCAGTTACGGCTACATTCACTCTGTGGAACCAAGGCTAAAACATAAATTATGTGGCCTTTTTGTGGGAAGTACCCTTTACGTTTTTGTTTACCATGTCAATGTAAACAATTGAAGGGGATCAAAAGAAGCAGTAATCTGTCCGTAATTTTACCAGTCAAACTCGCAAAATGTCCGTTTGTTATTACAAGCAAAACTACTTGGGCTGAATAGATTTGTGAGTTTATAACGGTTGGTAGCAGTTAATACAATTTTAACACTACATTTGGTAACAGGAAAGTATTTCGTTCATAATCACTGCTTGAGAATGTACAATCTGCAAGATGAAACGAAAACTAATTCGAGCTTTATCATTTAGTTCAGAGAATACAGGAAACAGTTAAGATAACTGATGGTGGTGGAGGAGGGGGTTACGGGGCACTTGCGCCTCCCACAGTGCCTCGCAGGTGCCCCCTCCCCGATAGCTCTGAATTCAGAACCAACAGACAAATAATTTAAGTGCATGGAAAAAGTGCATGGAAAATCCTGGTACATCCAAGTTCATCCCTACTGAATCCACCCTATAGTTACGCCACTGTTTAGGGACCGTTTTATGCATAGACATGTCTGGTAGGCAGATGGCCGATACAAAACTCCAGCCGTGAAATGTTGTTGGTGAGTTTACCCTCTACGTTATTTATAGAATCGATATCCACTTCGAAAGTGAATAAATATACAAACCACGTGACCCGGTGGATCTCCCATAGAATCTATAAACACTGTCTTATTCAGATATTAGTTTTGCATGGTTGAAATTTATAAGAGTACCGTAAGTTTTCTTTGACACTATGTAAAGTAATCTGTCTTTAGTTGTGCGGTTCTGAGAACGTTTTGGTCAGTGTGCTCTAACCGTCTTCAGGAGAGGACCGAAAACGTCGAATTAACCAACCCACAGGTTCCTCTCAGAAGTGCACAACCCAACAGATATTAATAACATGGTGCCATCGCTAACCTGTGCTTTAGTCCAAGTTATATCCACATATACTGTTTTATTTAACAAACAAGGCTGTCACCTGAATACATAATTGTGTGCATCAATCTCTCTCCCCATCTTCGATCCGTTTAATATACCGCCATTTCCGATGACCGCACATGTATTACACTCATCGGGACGAGTTGACCGACTGTCAAACAGACGCATGTTGTTTGATGTGTTCAGCAAGTGGAGAGCTGATGCGATTTCTGGTCAACAAACAAATTGGAAGTGTTGTAACCTCACTGAATCGGGTTTTACATTAAAATTCATCGATTTGGTTATGTTTTTAATTACCAATCCTTGATTTTTAATGTACAGTTCACTTAAAAAAACCTCACTTGGGTATTGAAGGGCCCATGGAATAGGATTTTATTTTATTTAAAAGCATTATGCACAACTCTGTATCACTTTTAAAACTTTTAAAACTTGAAATTGCCATTTTGTGCGTGTTTTGATACCTTTTTAAAGTTTATTTTGGTATTATAAAGATTTGCATATTCGTGAGCAAATAAGTGATGTCACAGACCGTCTAAGCACTGGCCTACTTTACTAGTGTCAAAACTTTGATTCAAATCCTATTTTCAACTACTTATTTATTCTAAAATACTTTAGGCCAATCAAAATAAAGGTAAGTAAAATAAACACACTCTGAGGCCTGGTATTATGTTTATTGAAACTTTTGTTATCTATTTACACCGTTAAAGGTCACTTGTGACAAAGGTACACCATTATGGTTGATTTGTGTTTAAAACTAAAAGTTGACTGAATTTCTTGTCTTCGAAAGTTGGCTCTCTTAATTTGTGGTGCCTGTCTTGTTAACTGAGTGTAAACCTTTTGAGGTAAACATGCACTGTTTTTGAGGGCAAAGTTTTGGGGTTTTTATTGTATATACTTTCTGTGCTGCTGTGAAACTGATTTACAGTTGTGTGTTCATAAAGCAGCGCCCTCGTGTTTGCGTGACAATTTTTACAATTTCAAACAATTCCACTATGTATAAACTGTCTAGTAGAAGCATGGATATTTGCTCAAATTTGTAAATACATCAAATTAAATTTCATAGGCCCTGTCAGAATTCTACCTCATCTGTATTTGTAAAGTTTAACTTGCCTTAGCTCTTTTCATGAATGTGCTTTCAACCAGCTTCCCCAAAAGTAAGTATTCAAAACCATGGCTTTCTTTTGTTAAAAGATATAAATTTGTTCAACTTATTAGTTTAACACTGGTAAGTATTCCTTTTGGGATTCCTTAGGCTATTGTGTTCCAGTCATGTGTGGAGTTGTGAATGAGGGGACAAAAGGGTGGTTGATTTACATAGGAAGGTGGAACTTCTAGTTAAATAGTTGGGTATGGGTGCGGTTGTGGCTCTGCTACAATCAGTCTAGCTGTGTGTTAGACAGAGATGAGATTGTCAGATCGCCAGAGCTACGGAAAATGTATTAATTATGTTTAGCTGCCATTTGCTGAGAACCAGAGCAGATATCTACAGGCTGCTAAAAGGCAAATTGGTTGGAGAGAGAGACAGCTGCTGGGCTCTGCAATCCAAGATACAATTTTGATGGAAAACCGTACGTTTTACCCCTTTAATTTTGCTATATACATTTGTTAACTTGTACATAAATGACAAGCTGATTTACTTATGTATTTTTGGAAGTTACTTTTAAACTATGATCTAATGTGTGCATCTATTTGAAGAGACACGTCCATTCAAATTCCCATTGGTTTGTACTTTAGAATGCAAAGTTGATTTTCACTTTAATTAAACGAAAGTTTCAGAAGCGGTGTTAAAAAGGGGTTTCTGGAATAGATTGTATTATTAGAATTTGGATAACTTTTCCCATTTTATAGATGGTTTTCACCACTGAGTGATTGGTAATAACGCCAGACTGAGTGTCAGCCGAAAGTGTGACGTCCTGTGTCCAGTAAGTTGGGTCGCTACCAGCGACAGAGGGCGCATAATCTTTGTGAAATTTGTGAACTTTTATTTCGCGGTGTCTGAAACGACAACATGAACACGTCGAGCTAGCTGTGTGGAATGACGTGAGGATTTAGAACTTTGAGAAGGACTACGCCGTAGATTTGGTAGGACCTTTTCTTATATTATATAAAATCTGTGTTGCCCAAGAGAGTTACATAATTGTCATTTGGAGTATCGGGGTTTATGAGGGTAGTTCAACTAGTGCCATTTGTCTTTGAATTAACCCAGAATGTATTATGCCACACTCGTGAGTGGTGTGTGAATGTCGAGCACAGGTTGCTTATGAACTTTCATATTGAGTAGTTTATATTATCAAATTTAAATTTGTGACGTCAGAGCAGGGAACATTTAAAATCTTTTGAGGAGGTTTTAACCATTCGTTTTGTAATTTAGTTTGTGAACTTTGGGGTGTAGTTCCATAGGTGCTCTTAATTCTTGCACTGAGCATTTCAAGCTAGGAGAATTTGAGACTGGTGCTTTTTGGAAATTGTGTGATTTAATTACTCGGATCATTCAATTTTAATATGATTGGACAATAATTGATTGCTGACAATTTAAGCGGTTACTAATGTTGCTGTTTAAAACGGGTGAATATAAATTTAGTGAATTGTATAGGGATTTTTCGGTAATTGTCCAGAAGTGAAGATTTTTTTCCAAAAGTGTGTAAACTTTCAAATATGTATAATATTCATCAATTGAAGGTGTGTGGAGTGTCGTGGCCGAGCGGTCTAGCTTACCGGACTCAAGTTCTGGTGTTAGCAGCAGAATGTGGGTTCGAATCCCGGCCGTGACACTTGTGTCCTTGAGCAAGACACTTAACCATAATTGCTACTCTCCACCCAGGGGTTAAATGGGTACCTGTGAGGGCAGAGTTGGTTGATTAGCCCTATATGCGCTGTAATGGCAGCAATTGAGCTGTATACTCCCCAGGGAGCTGAGATGGTTTCAGAAATGATTTATGAGCCTTATGAGCCTTATGAGCAGGGGTAATAATATAATGCGCCTTGAGCACCACTCAGTTGGTGGATACGTGCGCTATATAAGTCCACTTATTATTATTATTGTTATTGTTATTGTTATTGTTATTGTGTGTTCATTGGTGATTTAACAAGTGTAAATAATAAACTAGAACCAGTGGATGCCGGAGAAGTGTACATAATAAATGTGTAAATAAATATATTACTGCTAATTGTGTGCTCGTATCTTTCACCGAGTCTTTCAGTCATGTCTATCCTCGAGGGGTTAGTTGTGACAGGCCCTAATATCAACACCAGTGGTGTCCATATGGGTCATACCGTCCAATGTGAACACCATTGGTATAGACTGTAAGTCTCGCAATGAAAAGGTCACCATTGACTTTCGGGCACCTCTGAGCCATCAGCTATGGGAGGTTAACGCGTGTATAATTTTGTATGATTGTTATTTTTGTCACATTACCTTTTTTCCACTTCAAAAACATATTGATGGAATGATTACATGTAATAAAAAAGCTTGGAAACTTTCGAGAAAATGAAGAAATAATGCTTGACCTCCAACGTCCGGTGCGGAATGTCAAATTGCGAATTTAGGCCGACTGTGTTACGCACACCGTGTTCGAATGCACTGACAAACCGAAGTTAGGTAATATTTTAAATTGGGATAAGTGCTTCGTTACATAGCGTGAAAACAGACCCTGTATTGCATGGATTTTGCGTGACGTTGCATCCTTTGCGAGTGCTTGATCGATCTTACTACCTCCACCGGCAGTATCGGAAGGGGAAAACGTCACACGTCCTATTTTGTTGCATGGGCTTTAAGGTTTCAAATGTGAAAGCAGAAATCAAGGTCGGTTTAAAAAAAAAATTATTTGACCAAGATTTGCGAAATTGTTTACAATTTACAAAATGTAAACCAAGCTTTTATTAAGTAAAACCATATTCAATGGATGAAATTTATTAAAACAGCACAATAAAGTTCTTTTCATAAAACATTTGCACACAATACACGTTGTAAATGCTATGCGAGGTGCCCGGAAGTCAAATTCTAGCGAAAACTCGTACGTTCTCGAGGTCAACTTACAGTCTATCGTTTTAATACCCCCACTGTATGCGGGTGAAGATGAGTATGAATTCGGTTTAAAACCACAAAGTATTCACCCACCAGAAGCTGTTGCAACTTTCCATCCGTTGATACCATGATATTGTGCCAGACGTTTGTATTCCTTATCGCTGTAATGTTTATCCCACATCAGGATAGGCACCTCGGGTATGTATTTGTGCTGAAATAACGGTTCTCGGAGCAGCCTTTTTCGTACAGTTGTAGGGCATTTCTGAATAGATTTAATAAAAAAATATCACAAGAAAAATACCGTTTGAGGAACACATTAATGAAATGACACACTTGGATGATTTTGGTCAGATTCTGTAGTCTTGGTGCAAGACCGTTATTATGCGGATCCTAGTTACACGATCCCACGCCAGTCGTAAATCACCCACCGTAGCTGGCGCTATACAGTTTTGACGATCAGCAGAGCCGCTGAATAACGGTCTTGGGAAGTTTGCAGATTTTACCCGAGGACATTCCAAGCCGGCCACTGTGTGAGCGTAATTAGCATAATGTATCGCTCTGTCTGCAGGCAAGGGCTCGGTGTGGTATATGTACGTCTTTTGTATGCAACTGGTACATGCAACAGCTAAACGCGAGTCCAGTCGAGTATATAGCTGCCTGAAAATCCAACAAAGTGGATGAAGCTACTGATTTCGCTGAAAGAAAATTATTGAGAAGCTGAAAAGTCAACTGTCATGATCAAGCCTATCATCCCATGCGCGATAATTATGCGTAGCCTTTGCGTGCGCGCATTGCAAAGTGCAGCGTGTTGAAACAGACGCAATGCTGCGTGATGAGAATGTTTTTGATATTGTTTTGTTATGGAAAATAAAGATAAATAATTCATTCTTCGGTTGGGGTCTGACTGAGAAGGAGACACACACACGTATATATGCTGTAATGCTTTTATGAATCAATAAATGTTGAATCTATTTGATGTTTATAATCAACTGGAAGTCTCTTGAAGTAATACTTCTTGTGAATGTTTGTAACCTCTACGGACGGCATCACGAATCCAGTTAACACGAATTCTTTGACTTGCAACTTCACGACAAAGTGAAGCAAGTCAACACGAATTCTTTTACTTGCAACTTCACAACAAAGTGAAGCAAGTTAACATTATTTGTACGTCTCCGAAAGCTTACCTCTTAGTAACCCCGACTAAGGATCACAACACAACATGTGTTGTGATCCTTAGTTGCAAGTAAAAGAATTCGTGTTAACTTGCTTCGCGCATGGGATGATAGGCTTGAACATGACATGCCCCCGTCGGAAGAAAATACTGTGTATTTTAAACACTAGCCAGGGTCTATAGCATACATGTATTAGTATATATTAATATATACAACAAAGTGAAGCAAGTTAACATTATGGGTACGTCTCCGAAAGCTTACCTCTTAGTAACCCCGACTAAGGATCAGAACACAACATCGTGACAGCGGTCTTAAGAACATTAAAACGCCAGAAAGCTACAACCAGAACATCACCAGTGCAGCAACAACCAGAACATCAACAATGCATCAAGAGTGCAGCAACAACCAGAACATCAACAATGCATCAAGAGTGCAGCAACAACCAGAACATCAACAATGCATCAAGAGTGCAACAACAACCAGAACATCAACAATGCATCAAGAGTGCAGCAACAACCAGAACATGAACAGTGCATCAAGAGTGCAGCAACAACCAGAACATCAACAGTGCATCAAGAGTGCAGCAACAACCAGAACATCAACAATGCATCAAGAGTACAGCAACAACCAGAACATCAACAATGCATCAAGAGTACAGCAACAACCAGAACATCAACAATGCATCAAGAGTGCAGCAACAACCAGAACATCAACAATGCATCAAGAGTGCAGCAACAACCAGAACATCAACAATGCATCAAGAGTGCAGCAACAACCAGAACATCAACACTGCATCAAGAGTGCAGCAACAACCAGAACATCAACAATGCATCAAGAGTGCAGCAACAACCAGAACATCAACAATGCATCAAGAGTGCAGCAACAACCAGAACATCAACAATGCATCAAGAGTACAGCAACAACCAGAACATCAACAGTGCATCAAGAGTGCAGCAACAACCAGAACATCAACAATGCATCAACGGTGCAGCAACAACCAGAACATCAACAATGCATCAACAGTGCAGCAACAACCAGAACATCAACAATGCATCAAGAGTGCAGCAACAACCAACATCAACAATGCATCAAGAGTGCAGCAACAACCAGAACATCAACAATGCATCAAGAGTGCAGCAACAACCAGAACATCAACAATGCATCAACGGTGCAGCAACAACCAGAACATCAACAATGCATCAAGAGTGCAGCAACAACCAGAACATCAACAATGCATCAAGGGTGCAGCAACAACCAGAACATCAACAATGCATCAAGAGTGCAGCAACAACCAGAACATCAACAATGCATCAAGAGTGCAGCAACAACCAGAACATCAACAATGCATCAAGAGTGCAGCAACAACCAGAACATCAACAATGCATCAAGAGTGCAGCAACAACCAGAACATCAACAATGCATCAAGAGTGCAGCAACAACCAGAACATCAACAATGCATCAAGAGTGCAGCAACAACCAGAACATCAACAATGCATCAAGAGTGCAGCAACAACCAGAACATCAACAATGCATCAAGAGTGCAGCAACAACCAGAACATCAGCAATGCATCAAGAGTGCAGCAACAACCAGAACATCAACAATGCATCAACAGTACAGCAACAACCAGAACATCAGCAATGCATCAAGAGTGCAGCAACAACCAGAACATCAACAGTGCATCAAGAGTGCAGCAACAACCAGAACATCAACAGTGCATCAAGAGTGCAGCAACAACCAGAACATCAACAATGCATCAAGAGTGCAGCAACAACCAGAACATCAACAATGCATCAAGAGTGCAGCAACAACCAGAACATCAACAATGCATCAAGAGTGCAGCAACAACCAGAACATCAACAATGCATCAAGAGTGCAGCAACAACCAGAACATCAACAATGCATCAAGAGTGCAGCAACAACCAGAACATCAACAATGCATCAAGAGTGCAGCAACAACCAGAACATCAACAATGCATCAAGAGTGCAGCAACAACCAGAACATCAACAATGCATCAAGAGTGCAGCAACAACCAGAACATCAACAATGCATCAAGAGTGCAGCAACAACCAGAACATCAACAATGCATCAAGAGTACAGCAACAACCAGAACATCAACAGTGCATCAAGAGTGCAGCAACAACCAGAACATCAACAATGCATCAACGGTGCAGCAACAACCAGAACATCAACAATGCAGCAACAACCAGAACATCAACAATGCATCAAGAGTGCAGCAACAACCAGAACATCAACAATGCATCAAGAGTGCAGCAACAACCAGAACATCAACAATGCATCAACGGTGCAGCAACAACCAGAACATCAACAATGCATCAAGAGTGCAGCAACAACCAGAACATCAACAATGCATCAACGGTGCAGCAACAACCAGAACATCAACAATGCACCAAGAGTGCAGCAACAACCAGAACATCAACAATGCATCAAGGGTGCAGCAACAACCAGAACATCAACAATGCATCAAGAGTGCAGCAACAACCAGAACATCAACAATGCATCAAGAGTGCAGCAACAACCAACATCAACAATGCATCAAGAGTGCAGCAACAACCAGAACATCAACAATGCATCAAGAGTGCAGCAACAACCAGAACATCAACAATGCATCAAGAGTGCAGCAACAACCAGAACATCAAGAGTGCATCAAGAGTGCAGCAACAACCAGAACATCAACAATGCATCAAGAGTGCAGCAACAACCAGAACATCAACAGTGCATCAAGAGTGCAGCAACAACCAGAACATCAACAATGCATCAAGAGTGCAGCAACAACCAGAACATCAACAATGCATCAAGAGTGCAGCAACAACCAGAACATCAACAATGCATCAAGAGTGCAGCAACAACCAGAACATCAACAGTGCATCAAGAGTGCAGCAACAACCAGAACATCAACAATGCATCAAGAGTGCAGCAACAACCAGAACATCAGCAGTGCATCAAGAGTGCAGCAACAACCAGAACATTCTCAATGTTTCTGAAATGATTCCTGGCCAGTTTTCTTCATGGATTCTCAGTATTTTCAGGCAGAATCTTGCACTGTATCAAGTCATTGCTGCATTCTTCATGTTACGCTTGACCAACCCCATTATGGTCATCCCAGCAGTTGGCATCCTGCTTTCACACTCCTTTGTTCTGAGCAAGCATATGGTTTATCTTCACAATGCAACCATCATGGTGGAACTGTGTACAAATACACATACATGCATCCTGGCCCTATTCATGTCTTCAACTTCAAGTTTTTCAACTCCTTGATGCCTGCTATTGTACAACACAATCAAGCCCATGTTCTGACCAAGCACCCTTTTGTGGCTTCTTCAATTCATCATGGCTGTCTATATACAAGTACAAACCAAGACCTCCAAGAAACTGTAAGTTTGGAAATGCCCCAATCAGTTATTATTCCAACTGTGTTGCTTCATTTAACATTGTATTGGATGTCTGTGGTGATATTGAAAGTAATCCTGGTCCATCTACAAAGCTCTTACCATCATCATCGTCATCGTCATCTTCCCAGCCTACACAGTGTCGACCAATATCTCAACCATTATCTCAGACTGCTTTGGGATTTTCATCCAAGTCTACTATTAGCGCAGTTCTGTTCAACGCAAGAAGTATCGTCAACAAGTTGCTTCTCTTTCAAACGGAACTAGATGTCTACAAGCTTGACTTAGCTTTTATCACGGAATCCTGGCTGGACAACTCGATACATGATGGAGAACTCACTTCTAACTGTAATTATGCTATTTTTAGAAAAGATTGCAACAGGCATGGTGGGGGTGTATTTGTCACTATTGCTAAACATTTATCTCCGGTTCGTAAATATGAGTTTGAACATGTAGACCTAGAATTAATTATGGTTGATATACATACTAAACATGGTAAAGTGTTATTGGGATGTTTGTACAGGCCTCCGAGTGCCACTGTTAAATGTTTTGAGGATTATCAATCTGTTCTTGAAAATATATTGGCATTTTCCCAACAGTACGTTGCCATTGCTTTACTTGGTGATTTCAACATAGATTTTAAGGTGTCAACAAATAACTCCCACATACAATCATCCTCAGTACAACGTCTCCATAATATTTCCGATATTCTCAATTTACAGCAATTAGTTACATTCACCACTCGTGATGGAAATTCACCTACCAATTCTGGCTCAGTTATAGATTTGTTATTTACCAACAGACCTGACTTATTTTCAATCGTTACCCAACATTCTGGTCTTGGTAACAGTGATCATAATGGTGTTTATTTTAACTTGTTAACCTCTCATGATCAAAAACTATGAATAGGTCTTTTACCAATATAATAAAGCTGATATAAATACTTTATGTGACACTCTTTGCATGGTGCCTTGGGACACCTGTTTTTCTTCAGACAACATTGATGTGGTATGGGATTATTTTAAAGACCTATTGTTTGCTGCTGTGAAAGATATTGTTCCTATTGCCAAATGTAAAGGTAGAAAGAAACATCCTTGGATTTCTGCAGATATCATTATTTTGTCTAAAAAGAAAAACAAAGCTTACAAAGCAGCTATGCGTAACAAGGATAATCATAATTTATGGAACAAATACAAAAAGCTTCGGAATGAGGTCAAATATTTAGTTAGACAATCATATTGTAGTTATATCAAGGACATGGCCATGAATTCTCCATCTAATCCTAAAAGGTTCTGGTCGTTTGTTAGTACCCAGCGTCGAAAGAGTACAATTACAAGTTTTCAAACTGAAAATGGCGTTATTAATGATCCGGTCAATATTGCTCAAAATTTCAACCTTATTTTCCAGAGAAACTTTAGTAGTGACTCTAACAATATCATTGATATCTCATGTGATCACACTTTTACTGATTTTCGTCTTTGTAACATTTCAACTACTCCGGCTGAAGTTAAACAACTCCTTTCTGAACTTAACATGCATAAATCTTGTGGTCCTGATGACATATCTCCAATGTTGCTTAAACTAACTTGTGATAGTTTAGCCCAGCCATTAGCTAAACTTTTAACTTTTCGCTTGCCTCTGGTGTAGTTCCTCATGAATGGAAGCTAGCGAATGTTGTTCCATTATTTAAAACTGGTGATGCTCATGTTATGTCAAACTATAGACCCATCTCACTCTGTTCTGTTGTTGGTAAGATTCTTGAAAGGGTTGTATGTAAACATCTCATTAATCATATGTATAGAGGGGGGATAATCTCACCTACTCAACATGGGTTTTTGCCTAAGCGCTCCTGTGTTACTCAATTGACAACTCTTTATCATAGCTGGGCCAATGCACTTGATGTTCCGAAACCCTCCCGCATTGATGCCATATTTTTAGATTGGTCTAAAGCATTTGCTCGTGTGAGTCATCAAGTTCTTTTGAACAAATTACATAAATATGGCGTTTGTGGTTCAATGTTGGACTGGTTTAAGTCTTATCTTACAAATAGGTCTCAAAGGGTTCAGTTTATGGGATCATCATCTGACTGGGCTGCAGTTCATTCTGGTGTGCCACAGGGATCTGTTCTTGGACCTTTACTTTTCAACATTTTTGCTTTTGATCTGCCATTTTGTGTTCAGTCGAATCTTCGTCAATATGCAGATGACACTGTTTTGTATAGAGTTATTAAAACTCCAGATGATGAAGTGACACTCCAGAATGATCTGCAGCACATAAACACCTGGTGTAATTTAAACTGTATGGCTTTAAACCCAAATAAATGTAAGCTAATGACTGTGACCCGTTCTAGAAATCCTGCTAAACCACTGTATAATATTGGTGATTACACTTTGGAAAATGTTGATAACTACAAATACCTTGGTGTTATTATTTCTAGGGACTTGCTGGAAAACCCATATTAGCAATGTTGCTTCAAAAGCCACAAGGCTAAATGGATTTATTGGTAGAGTAGTTAAAACTAGGGACCCTAAAATTCTTATTTCACTTTATCGCTCAATTAGCAGACCCATACTTGAGTATGCAGCCCCTGTCTGGTGCCCTGTCCTCACTACCCAGCAAGAAACGCTTGAGAAGGTACAAAGACGTTTCACCCGTTTTTGTTTAGGCCTGCCGAGAAAGGCTTTAATTAATTCCAATAGTGAAATTGTGTATTCTGACAGGTGTGTCAAGTTGGGTCTTCCCTTTTTAAACAATAGAATTCATTTCCTTTCAATTGTGTTTGCTATTAAATGTTTATATAATAAATTTGACATTCCTATTGATCTAATCCATGTTAATCGTAGACATACTGAAGTTATTAAGTTTTCTCATCAAATGGCAAGGTCCAATGTTGCTCATCATTCTCTTTTTTATAGATTCCCTAGATTATGGGAGGTGCTACCAACACATGTTAAAGAAACAGTTATTTATAGTTTATCTTTATTTGTTAATTCACTTAGAAAACATTTATTAGTCCCTGGCCTAGCAGATGCCCTAACTCAAACTGTGTAGTATTTAAGTTTTTATATTTTTATTATAATATTATTTTTATATCTCAAAGTGTGCCTAAAGCCATTTATCGTTCTTTGTGTGATTCAATGTTTGTTTACTTCCTAAGTGGTAGTATCAGGAGATCAACTCGACAGTAATTTAGTTTACTTTTTTGTAATCCTACAGGTGTGCTACCTTTGTTTCTGTTTCTGTTAATCTAATGTAAATTTGTGTTTATTTATTTATTTTTTTCTACCTGTGAAATCAATAAATGAAATGAAATGAAAAATGAAAACATCAACAATGCATCAAGAGTGCAGCAACAACCAGAACATCAACAATGCATCAACAGTGCAGCAACAACCAGAACATAAACAATGCATCAACAGTGCAGCAACAACCAGAACATCAACAATGCATCAACAGTGCAGCAACAACCAGAACATCAACAATGCATCAACAGTGCAGCAACAACCAGAACATCAACAGATGCAACGCTCCAGAACTTTATAAATATAGGGGCCGATTTCACAAAGAGCTAAGATTGATCTTAACTGTATATCAATCTTAATTGCTTAGCAAAGTGTGATGTCACAATACAAATCACTATGGTAATACTAACAACTCATCTTAAGATGAATCTTAGTGCTTTGTGAAATCGAGCCCAGGTCTCTTGAACTTAACTAAAAAGGTTTCCAAATATGGAAAATCGAGAATCTGGAACATTATAAACTTGTAAAATTGGATGGCAACTCATCACCAACGTACTACAATCATCGAGCTGATGCAACGCTCAAGAACTTTATAAGTACATGACTCTTGAACCAAAAAGGTTTCCAAATATGGAACACAGTTTATAAACAGTTTTGTGTTTAATATTAATATATACTAACACATGTATGCTAGACCCTGGCTAGTGTTTAAAATACACAGTATTTTCTTCCAACGGGGGGCATGTCATGATCAAGCCTATCATCCCATGCGCGATAATTATGCGTAGCCTTAGCGTGCGCGCATTGCAAAGTGCAGCGTGTTGAAACAGACGGATTGCCGCGTGATGAGAATGTTTTTGATATTGTTTTGTTATGGAAAATAAAGATAAATAATTCATTCTTCGGTTGGGGTCTGACTGAGAAGGAGACACACACATATCTATGCTGTAATGCTTTTATGAATCAATAAATGTTGAATCTATTTGATGTTTATAATCAACTGGAAGTCTCTTGAAGTAATACTTCTTGTGAATGTTTGTAACCTCTACGGACGGCATCACGAATCCAGTTAACACGAATTCTTTTACTTGCAACTTCACGACAAAGTGAAGCAAGTTAACACGAATTCTTTTACTTGCAACTTCACAACAAAGTGAAGCAAGTTAACATTATTTGTACGTCTCCGAAAGCTTACCTCTTAGTAACCCCGACTAAGGATCACAACACAACATGTGTTGTGATCCTTAGTTGCAAGTAAAAGAATTCGTGTTAACTTTCTTCGCGCATGGGATGATAGGCTTGATCATGACATGCCCCCGTTGGAAGAAAATACTGTGTATTTTAAACACTAGCCAGGGTCTATAGCATACATGTATTAGTATATATTAATATTAAACACAAAACTGTTTATAAAATGTGTTCCATATTTGGAAACCTTTTTTGGTTCAAGAGTCATGTACTTATAAAGTTCTGGAGCATTGCATCAACTCGATGATTGTAGTACGTTGGTGATGAGTTGCCATCCAATTTTACAAGTTTACAATGTTCCAGATTCTCGATTTTCCATATTTGGAAACCTTTTTAGTTCAAGAAACCTGTATTTGTAAAGTTCTGGAGCGTTGCATCTGCTCGATGATTGTAGTACGTTGGTGATGAGTTGCCATCCAATTTTACAAGTTTACAATGTTCCAGATTCTCGATTTTCCATATTTGGAAACCTTTTTAGTTCAAGAAACCTGTATTTGTAAAGTTCTGGAGCGTTGCATCTGCTCGATGATTGTAGTACGTTGGTGATCAGTTGCCATCCAATTTCACAAATTTATAATGTTCCACATTCATACTTTGAACATGGCATAAATTTACTGAACTTTCTTATTCATGTTTTATTATTATTTTTTTAATAGATGCCTTTCCTACGTATTAATATTTAACGTATAGTACAATATTTAAGTTCTATGTACCACTGGCTTCATTTGAATAGACCATATTTATATCATTATACAATTAAAGTTAGATTAATTTGATAATGTTACACAAAATTGTTGATTTGCAGATATTTATATAATATAATTATAATATTTGTGCATTCTTTATTACTTCTTAAATTCTACTTAAGAAATCAGCATTTTTGTTTTTGCTTCCTTGTTTGTACTCAATACTGAAATGGTATGGTTGAAGAGCAAGGAACCATCTTGTAAGTCTGGCATTATTTGATTTGTTCACTTCCAACCATTTGAGTGCTTGGTGGTCTGTCATGATTGTGAACTTGTGACCAAATAAATAGTAATGGAGTTTACCAATACTCCATATGATAGCAAGACACTGATATTGTGTAGTTTTCTTCTCTGCCTTGTAATTTTCTACTCAGATATAGAATAGGTTTTTCATTTCCTTCATGATCAATTTGAGTTAGAACTATTTCACAGGCTATTTCACAATTTACATCCCAGTTTACTGTGTTGGTACATGACTTCTTTGTCAGATCTGTCAGTGGTCGAGCAGTATCAGCATAATTTGGAATGAATTTCCTGTAATAACCTGATAGTCCTAAGAAAGCTCTGACCTGTTTTTTAGTTATAGGCTGTGGAAATTTACTGACAGCTTCTATATTGTCCTGCATAGGTTTTACCGTTTTGTTACCTATGATGTGACCAAGATACGATACCTCTTGTTTAGCAAATTTGCACTTTTTTGGCTTGACTGTGAGACCTGCATTTTGGATTCTGGTAAGGATTTCATCGACATGTTTGACATGATCATCCCAAGTGTCCGAAAATATACAGATATCATCAATATAGGCTTTTGCATAGTCTTGGCAGCCATGTAGTATTTTGTCAACTAGTCTCACAAATGAACTAGAACTATTTTGCAGAACAAAAGGCAAAACCTTGTATTGGTATTGACCGAAAGGAGTCACAAATGCAGTAAGTGGACGCGATTCTGGGTCTAATGGGACTTGGTAGAAACCTTTTGTTAAGTCCAGAGTGGAAATGTATTTCACACCAGAAACTTCATCCAGAATGTCATCTATTCGGGGCATTTCATAGGGATCAAATAGACAGACTTTGTTCAGAGCGCGCATGTCAGAACATATTCGTATATCGTTACCTCCTGGTTTACGTACAACCGTTATAGGGGACGCGTACGGGCTATTTGTTGGCTCAATGATATCCAACCCTAGCATGGAGTCTATTTAGGTGTTTGGGTTGGTGCCCAAACACCTCTTGATATTGTTCGTTTTTTTTAGGTGTTTGGGTTGGTGCCCAAACACCTCTTGATATTGTTCGGTTTTTTTCTTCTTCTTCTTCTTCTCTTTAAGAATTATCCAGAGACAAAAACATAGTTGCAGAGTTCACAGAACCTTAAAACTTCACACATAGTTAGACCTTAACATGTAGTTGTATATATACCTTAACTGTAGTTGTACACTAAGTTGTGACGTCATAGTGAGGTCATCAGATATCGAATTACACTAAATCAAAGGTTAATATTTTCAAAAAATCATATCTCATGAACCACAAACGATATTTTCACAGTCTTTGCACCATGTTATAGATCTTTAATTATGTGATTTTTCGTACACAGACGTGACCCCAATCCGACCTCTGCTTCCGGTCGAAACCGGAAGTTGAAAATTTCAAAAAAAATTCAAAACATCATATCTCATGAACCACAGAAAATATTTTCACAATCTTTGCATCATCTTAAAGACCTCACGGAAAAACCCCACGGAACATATCATCTCTATATATGTGTATTATTTATCATAGCCCAGGACAACACGTTAATTCACAAACAACACTTATTCGTTATCTTAGAGAATCCGTTGACAGCATTAGATCAACATCGCCGTCAGCCGGATTCCTCATTAGCGGAGATTTCAACGAGGCTCGCACAAAAGTTAAACAATTTTGCTCGTCTACTGGTCTTCGACAAGTCGTCAAAACGTCCACGAGGGATAACAGTGGTAACATTTTGGACTTGCTTATAACTAACTTTGCTGAATATTATGAGGAACCAGTTACTCATGCACCCTTTGGTCGTAGCGATCATAATGCAATCTTATGGCAACCCAAGCCGGGGTTCTTTTGTAACAAAGGCCACAACATTACTAAATCTTTTCGACCTCTTAGTGAATCTGCTATAAATGAGTTTGGCCGATGGATAACATCACAGGACTGGTATGAAATTCAGGAAGCTGCTGACCTTGACGAGAAAATTTACATTTTTGAGTCAACATTATTTCATGCATATGAACGTTGTTTTCCAATGCGTAGAATTAAAGTTCATTCAAATGATAAACCTTGGATTACCCCCAAAATTAAAGAACTTTGTAAGGAGAGGCAAACTAACTTTCATGAATATGGAAAAAGCTCTCGTCAATTTCGCACACTTAGAAACCGTGTCATTTGGGAAATTAAGCAATCTAAAATTCAGTACTATAAATACGAAGTTACCAACCTGCAAAGAACTAATGCAAAACAGTGGTTCCAGAAACTTAACCAAATATGTGGTACGAATAAAAAGAAAGCGTTGCTGAATTTAGAAACTAGCGAAACTGATCCGATCAAAGTGTGCGAAATAATAAATAGCCATCTTGCTCATATTTGCCAAAGAATTGAACCTTTACAGGTTGATAGTCTACCATCATATCTTCCCAGCAGTTCGAAAGCACCAACACTTAATTTCTGGCAGGTGTATCATCAATTGCAGAAAATCAACTGTAACAAATCCGTAGCCCCGGGTGACCTACCTCCTCGCATCATCAAGCAATTTGCATTTGAACTAGCATTACCTTTAGTTGATATCTACAATACATCAGTTTCACAGGGGAAAGTACCTACTAAGTGGAAAGAGGCGACCATAACCCCACTTCCCAAAGTGAAAGGAACCGTGAACTTGAACCAAATCAGACCCATATCAATCACACCCATTTTTGTTCGTATGCTTGACCATTTCGTTTCGTCCTGGATAAAGCCAACGATTGTATCTCAACTAGACGAAAAACAATTTGGAAATCGTGTAGGTGCGTCTACCACCCATTACCTTGCTAGCATGTTACACTATTTGCATCAAGGACTTGATAAGCCTAGTCACGAAGCAACGGTTATTGCAGTCGATTATCGGAAGGCGTTTGACCTAATTGATCATACAATCGCTGTCAAGAAGCTGATTGATATTGGAGTTTGTCTTGAATTAATTCCCTGGATTAGTGATTTTCTTTGCGAACGTAAACAAAGAGTGAATCTCAATGGCGGCCTTTCAAGCTGGCAAGAAATCACTTGCGGAGTTCCTCAAGGAACAAAACTAGGGCCTTTAATTTTCCAAGTAATGGTAAATGACTCCCTTAGGAATTTCCCAAATCGCTGGAAGTATGTGGACGATTTGTCAATTTGTGAGGTTCGCAACAAGAAAACTCCACTCAAACTTCAAGAACAATTAAATGAACTTACACAATGGACTAGGGACAATAACATGACAATCAATACTGAGAAAACTAATCGTATGGACATTTCTTTTGCTAAGTCTCAACCCACATTACAATCGCTTACTATTGATAATGTAGAAGTTGCTCAGGTTGAATGTTTAAAGTTACTTGGGGTGTGGATCTCTAATGATCTGAAATGGAATACACATATTCATGATGTTGTTAATAGAGCCGGCAAGAGACTGCACATGTTGACATGTTTGAAAAGATTTGGAATGCCTCGTAATCACTTGAAACAAATTTATATTAGTCACATAAGACCTATAACTGAGTATGCGTGTCCTGTATGGCACTCTGGTTTAACTGTAGCACAATCTAAGGAGCTTGAATCCATTCAGAAGCGTGCATGTAGGATTATTCTCGGACAACAATTTGTATCCTATGATCAAGCAATTAAGCTACTTAATCTTAAACAACTGGATCAAAGAAGGGAAGATACTCTGCTTGAGTTTGCTAAGAGTCTTAATACAATTATCCATGACGTACTACCTAAAAAGAGGGGGGAAACGTGTGGGAGAATACTTAGGAATTCTAATATGCAAAGTGAGATATATTGCAATACTGACAGATTCAAGAACTCCTGCTTTCCAGCTTTGTGTAGACTAATTAACAAAGTAAAGTAAGCAGACTAATAAAATAAAATAAATCAAAACTAAATCTTAATATACTGACAACGGTGTGCCCATTTTATAGTTTATAGGTTTATGGCTTTCCTGAGACAATGTTGTTTTCTTTTGCTGTGTTTTGTGATGCGGTGCATACTTTGCATAATGCATACTGTGCAGACATTATGAAACACTATCCCATTGGGTTGATTTAATTGTAATTTTAATTACTTCGTTTTTTAAATGCATTAACTGTAACTTTCAACTTTTTTAACCAGTGTAGTATTGTTCCAGTTTAGTTATTTAGCCTAAAATGTTTTTTAGTAATGTTAATGTGTACATGTAAGTACAGTAGTTTTTATCATCAGTAAATTTATGTATTTATACTTTTTTAATTGTAACTTGTAAATCGACTCACAATTCAGTTTTTTAATATGTATTGCAATGAGTTTTGATAATAAAACCAGAATGAATGAATGAATGAATGAACTATGTCACATTTCTTACACAGACATGACCCCAATTTGACCTCTGCTTCCGGTCGAAAACAGAAGTTTAAATGAACAACAGCACTATTCAGAAGCACAGGCATACTGCGTGAACGGCCTTGACGGTGTCTTACACACAGACATATCGGCCTATAGTGTGTGTATATGCAGTATCTAATTAGAATTATAATACTTCGAGTTTACGAAGACCGCGCAGGTCATGACCCGCCATGCATGCGCGCGCAGCATGCAGCAGCAAAAACAATGGCTTCCCTGTCGGGCCCGTCTGCAGAAGATGCGTCGCAGAAAATGTACTAGTATTATGCATTTGTCTAGCATGGAATCCAAATTGTTATCATTTTTGGAAATGAGTTGGACAAAGTTTCTTTCATGTGCAAGTGGATGGAAGAAATAGATGGTATGGTTGAGTGTGATATTGCCAATAAAGTGTTCCTTCCTCCATCGATGGTGAGTTCCTTCCTCCATGGATGGTCTAACCATGGAGGAAGGAATGGTCTAACGTTAGGGCTGGAGCTAACGTACACAACATATGTATAATGTAAGCGATCGCCATGTCGTTGGAATTGGTAACGAACAACTCTCAGAATCTCTGTTACAGCTAACGTTACAGGTAATGTAGGAATTATTTTTAAAAGAATTTGAAAAATATCTGGACCTAATCAGACAGACTACATATTTTTTGTAAAATAGTTGGACTTAGGCCTATCACTGATATGAAAAATATCCTTGACAATTTAACATATGATTATTTTCAATAGTTACCATGTTAATACCTTGACCAACAAAATAACCTTGACCAACAAAATAAACTATAACCCTAACCACCCCAAATCCATCAAAATCCTGAAAGGGGCACTTTTTGGGGAAAAAAATCAGCACTGTTGAAAAATGGGATCTTTATAATGGAGTTTTATCAGATACTTAAAAGTAATACTACTAGTTGCACAAACATAACTTTGTACATGAGCCAAGAATATTCAACCTTTGGCAGTGTGAATAAGCATGGAAATGAACTTCAAGCTGAACTAAAGTTTTGGGTTATTTTTTCATAGTGTATACAATGAAGATGGATGCTGACCCAATTATTTATTATTTTACATGTATGGATGAATAGCTGACATTCCTAAAATTAATTACCATTTGATTTACAGATTTATGGGTACCACTCTGAGTGGTACAAATGCTTCCATGCCATTTGCAGGTCTGAGAGGAAAAAATGAGAAGAAACAGAAACATCAAGGTAGGCAAATATTGAAAAATTCGGTTAGAATGTCGTATCGAACCGCCACTTTTTCTCATTCAATATAACTAATAAAGTAATCTTACCTACCTCGTAAGGTGGAGAACATATGGATGATGATGGACATATACTTCAAATTATTCCAGGATATTTATTTCATGAAAAATCAGCCATTTTGGTATACGATGAATTCCTCAGTCATGTCAGTCTGATGTTGTAAACTCCACAATTAGTGACCAACACAGTCATTGTACATGCACAGTGGCAACTATAATATGATCCTTCTATTTTCTGAAGGGGAGGATTTTTTAGAAGGGAAATAAAGTCCGAAAACCATCATAAAAGTGGATTTTAAAGATAGTTTCACTTTCTGTACCACCAAAAATCGATAGAATAATTTTTAACTGGTTAGTGGTTGCAAAAAAATTCCAAAAAACCCCTTAAAAAGTGGCGGTTGGATACGACATTCTTTCCAAAAATTCAATCAAGTTTCAAGTATGCAGTAAGCTTGGGCGATAACGATTTTTTTTTTATCCACGATATATCGGCAAACATATATTGCAATTTTCAATAATATCGCAATTCTTTTTTTGCATTCATGCATGATTGCTTTAGAGCCAATAACCACAGGTATGTACTCCTCTACAAGTGTCACAATAAATTGCAAATTTATTTGCAGAGCGTGTATGTACTTCTGAAGTAGTTTGCTTTTGTTTCTCATTTCTAAAAGCTCAAAAGACTAATGATTTTATTTCCATGGAATTTCTGACTTGACTCACAATGTCGATTTATATTTTATTGTGATATATTTGTATTCGCGATTCGCCGATATGCCGATAACTTAAATAGGTTCTCGATATTGTAATCGAATAAAAAAGTTTTCGCAATATTCGATATCGTGTTTATCGCCCAAGCTTAGTATGCAGTAAAATTGTTTCTAGTTATATGTTGCTTTTTCGTTTCTGTTTACCTTGTCTTGTGTGTTTACTTTTGTTAATTTTCACTCTCTTTTTGTCTACAATGCCCATTCCCCTTACTCACTTATTCCTCTATTTCTATTAAATATTTATCATTCTTTCTTCATACATATTCAGGTCAATATGAGGTCGAGCGGTAAGAATGCAGCACTGAACCCCAGAGAAGAAAACCGTGGTCTTCATCAGAGTTACTCCCTGACAAACCGAGAAAAATTGAGAAAAAAAACTGATAAGTATTCACAGTGCCAAACCTTGATTGCATGCCAACTGTTTGAAGCAGCCCAACGGAAAGATGATAGGTTACTTTTGCAAATCGAAGATAAAGATCTTGTGGGTTTAGAAGTTTGCTATCATTGTCTTTGCTATAATGAGTATGTACCCAATTCTTGACAAGGCCAGATCCATCAGATGAAATACCTATTTGGTACAATGATGCATAAATAAAATTATGTGAAGAAGTCATCCAGAAGAAAATAATAAAAACAATGACATTTTTTTCACAAAGTCATTACATCGTAAGTTCATCAAGTGCGTACAAGAAGTGGAGGGAGTTGACTTCAGTAAGTACAGGTCCCACAATCTGAAAACACGTCTGAAAAGTACATTTCCTACGCTGGTAATTCATAGATCATTTACTAAGAATACAATTGACTTGGTGTACAGCCAATCTCTAGCTGCAAAAGAACTGGTAGAGACTGCAGTTGGCTCAGATACATTATGTACTGATACTGATATACACTCACTGGCCATAAGTATTGCAACACACACCAAAGTTCAGTTTGGAGAACTGTGTTACAATAATTTATTTTATTTTATTTACACTACTTAAGACTTCTTGAAAGTGCCTGTGTTTTGAAGTCAATGTTCTTTTTTACTATTCTTGCTCGGAAATTATGTAATACACGATCGATGAAATCAGATTAAATGATCATCTCACCTGTTACTGTAAAGTGCTATTTTGAGCATGTTGCAATACTTTTGGCCAGTGAGTGTAGACAGCAGTGAAGGTGCTGGAGAAGCAGAGAGATTTTCACATGAAAGTGCCTATCTTCACACACTCTTCAATGTATCAGCTGTACTATATAATACACTTATAATGAAGAAATCACATGGCATTACAGCTACCCTGGCCATCAACTTCAGATGACTTATCCTTGCAGACTGCTTAACAAATGAGCCAGTAATTTTCAATCACCCGCTTTGTTCATCTTACACCAGGACACTGATTCCATGACCCGTTGAAAGTCTACTCTGATTGAGATAATGTTGCCCCTTTAACCATTAACTTTAATTAAAACATTTGTTGACTTTTTTTTCATGCACCAGTAAAAGTTTTTTTAAGTGCCAAAGATTTAACAATACTAGCCAAATCCAATTAATGTTAGGGACTACAGGTTCACTTATTTTGTATTTTGTACTTCAGAAAAAAAAAATTCTTTTCATTGCAAATTAGACCTAGAAGTTTGGATAACCTTTATCCTGTATGAAATGGATTATTATTGATGGGTGCAAAAATGGATGGAAAAGGAGTATCATGACCATGACAAAATAAAGCAGAAGTGTCATTCAAAAGATAATGTTGTTTCGCATTTCCTTTATTTAAATATCTTATTAATTTTATGTATTAACGAAGAATGTGTTTAATCAATTTAAATATTTACACAAAACGTTGACAATTAATAACCAATAATTTACTTTTTAAAGATGAGAAAAGATTCACAAATTGGTCTTTGATGTAGGTACGGTTAGATCCAGGGTTGCCTAAAGAGGGTGGAGCTCAAGGTAAGGAGAAGGGGGATGGTAAATGAAACCCCAAAATATTGAAATGTATGGACAATTTAGAAGTTTTTCACATGATCAATTAAATTGGAATACTACACCACGACACCATAGATCCTACCCTGGGAGTAATGGGTAGAGGACGGGGGGTGGGGGTCAGACGTTCAGGGTCAGACGTTCAGGGAGCAGTCGGGTTCAGACCTTTTATTCAAGGCAAGATTTTTTTTAAACTGGTTCATTTCTTTACAATGACATCAAATATTTCCCAAATATGGAATCCCCTTTCCAAACTCTTCCCTACCTCACTGGACCGATTTGACAGATTAGGTTAGGAGAAACATAAAAACATAGCCCATGTGAACTATTCAATTATACAAAAATACAAAAATGTACAGTTTTCTAAGAATGACCGAAAGAGGGCGCTATTTTTATGTCATAGTTCAAATGCAAATATATGCCAAACTGGCAAGTTTTGTGAGTGTGGATTTATATATTAGAATTTACATGTAATTATCTATTAAACTGTTTCTACGCTCATGCTTGATATGCGTCACGAAACTCAATTTCTGAATGCATTTTCATTGCACGCTCCATGGTCTAGTAGTCTGAAGTCAAGTCACATGCTGAACTTAACTCCATAGCCGTAGTCTCTTGTCAAGTCGCACTTGGCACCACGGATGCAAGTTTTATCATGAAACTTCTGAAGAGAAAACCATATTTACCAAGTTCAGACTTAATTAATGTACTTTTAAACAACTTTAGGTGATGACGTCATAACATGATGAACAACCAAACACCTTGAGAACGAGCATTCTACTCAATAGACTAACATGCTCGTGCAAGTTGTTGGTGAATTAACTATTGAAGAACCTTTCAACCTTTGTAACATTAGATTTTTATGGGAATTTGTAAGTGAATGAGGAATTGTACTGCAGAAAAAATAGCTGCCTGGCTTGGCTCGTACATGCAATGTCTCCCCATTTTAGCTGTAATAATGGGCGTTCTATTAAGGATTAGATTTCTTAAATGTTTTGTTTATCATAACTGGGAGAAAGACAAATAATCTGATAATCAAAAGCTCTTTAATTCATAGTACACTTAAAATAGGCTCTTTATTTCTGCAATTACTATTAAATACAAACTTATACAATGTTCATAACTTAACATTTTGGATTCATTTTGCATTTTTAAACAACTTTAGGTGATGACACCATAACATGATGAACCCCCAAACTCTATACCTCTACTTCTTTTTTGATTTTTTCTTTGAGAGCTTGGGGTGTCCGATACAGTTGTTGACGTATTGGCGTGTCTGTACTAGTCTTGATTTGGTGAGACAGTAGATGTGTTCTTCCAGGCACATCTGAAAATATGTCTTTATGACTGTCAATAACTTTGTCCATGTCGTCTTTTTGTTTTTTAGAAAGTTTCTCATTTATAGGAACGTCTTTCCAAGTGTGTGTTTGTTGACAGTTTGGTAACATTTCTTCCATATCTGTAATGAGTTTTGGTTCAGTATTTTCAGTATCATCAGTGTTTTGAGATGACATGTTTTCATTGTTGTCAGAGTATGGTATGTAATCTCTGTCATATTGTGATGTGAGTTGATCCAAATCACCAATTATGCAATAGCATTGAGCTGTACATGTTTCTTGTTCCTTGTCATACCATCTTTTACACATGTTTATGTGTATAACCTTTTGTGACTTTCTTTTGTCACTCATGTTGGGTACCTCTCTAAAAGCAAATAGGAAGTGGGGAATGAATTCGTCCCAGGTTTTGCGTTCAGTTTTGGAGAGCGTCCTTAACATGTTTTTGAGAGTTCCGTGGAATCTCTCTGTAATTCCTACAGTTTGGTGGTGATATGCACTTGAAGTTAGCTGTGTTATGTTCAGCATTTTGCACATGGAAGCCATTATTTGTGACATGAAATTTGTGCCTTGATCATGTACAATTTCTCGTGGGATGCCAATTCTGGCGAATACGGTGAGTAGTGCATTTGCAACTGTGTCAGCTCGCATATTAGATAGGGGAATGGCTTCTGGGAACCTTGTGGCATAATCACATATTGTTAACAGATATTTGTTGCCTTTGCGGGACCTTTCTAGTGGACCTACAATGTCTATTGCTATGCGATCAAAAGGGGAATCTATGACTGGCATAGGAATAAGTGGAGCTTTTCTTGGTGTTTTGCTTTTGTCTATCATTTGGCATGTGGGACAACATTTTATGTAGTTTGATGCATCTTGGAATATGCCTGGCCAGTAGAAGTGGGCTAAGATTCTTTGCTTAGTTTTCTCAATGCCCATGTAACCTGACATGGTGATATCATGTGCCATTTCTAATATGTTAGGCCTGTATTGTTGTGGTACCACAATTTGGTGTACCGCTTCAACATTATTAGAGTCTTGGTTCTTCTTGGATTTCCATTTTCTCATTATGACATTGTCTTTGGAATAGAAACACACCCTTTCTTTATCAATGTCTGATATCGGTGTAAGTCTCTGTTTTACTCCTCTTAGTGTCATATCATTTTGCTGCATTTCTCTTAGGCCATTTTTATCCTTAGGCCTATCTTCTGTGCTATTCACTTCTTGTTGTACCTCATTTTCATACTGTGAAGTATTACTTAGGCCTATTTCTACCTGACTGTCTACGGTAGTATTATTGTTGTTCTTTTCTGTGTTGTTTAAGACCTGAGTATCATCATCTAGTCCTAAGTCTGTTATATCATTCTTGTGTTCTATTAACTCAGTTTCAGCTCGTTTTATTTCGTCCATTTCCTGTTTTGCTTGTTGTCTGGTTAATACACAGATTTGTTTTGGCATTACATCTCCACATGTTTTATCTAGGTCATGTCCTAGTAAGACTTCTATATGTAGTCCTGGGACTACTGCTACTATTACTTCTCCTGATATGATATTGCATTGCAAATCAATTTTGGCTAGTGGTAGAACCACTTTTCCTGTTATACCACGAACAGTTACATTTTCTCCTGTATAACATTTAGTTGGGACCATGTCTGCGGCAACTACAGTTTGTGTACACTGCGAGTCTCTGCCTATAGTGATGGGTCTATCATTGAATGTACCACTTATATTACATTTCTGAAGTCTGGCTTCAGCTTCATCATCAACAACTTCGACTTTTTCTTTGTTTAGACCTGTGCGCTTCACATTTGTAGGCCTTTTTTGGATTAGGGCCTCTGTTCGGGTTCTTAGATCCAGGGCTAACTTTGTCTGGAGGATTAGACTTATCATTGTATTTGTTTCGACATTCTTCTGTGGAATGTCCCCTTGAATTGTGATAGGAACAATATCTTTCATCAGTACGTCTTTCTTTATAGCTACTCTGTTGGTGCCTAGTTTTGTAAGCATTGTCGGGTTGTCTGCTGTAACCCTCTCTATTCTGGTTTGTACCATTATCATTGTTTGTAAGCCTAGGATTCTGTTCATGCATAGGCTTAGGATTGTTTTGTTGATATCCGTACCTTGAATTTCTATTAGTCGTTTCTATTTTTGTGTTCATCTTGCTTCTTCCAGTATTTTGAGCCTCCTCTGTTGGCTACGTACTCATCTGCGATATTTTATATGCCATCTTTTTTACTGTCTTTGGGCTTACTATCACGCAAATGTACAGCAAGGTCTTCTGGCATTTTATTCATGGCTTGTTCCATGATGACCAGTTCACTTATACCTATACCATCATCTTGATCTGTATTTGTGAATTCTACCCAGCTTGTGAAGTAGTGTTCGAGATCATGAACCCATTCTCGTACTGTTTCATTTTCATGTGTTTTCCGTGTTCGGAATTTGTTTCTGAATGGCTCAGTGTTTACTTCGTATTTAGACAAGATTGCCTTTTTTAGTTGGTCCTAGTCATTTGCTTCATCAAGTGATAGAGTAGCATATACCTCAAAAGCTGCACCTGTAAGCTCTGGGGCTATTTTTGCTGACCAGTTTTCTTTGGGCAATTTGTTACTGTAAGCAAAATGCTCAAATGCACGGAGGTAGATATCAATATCTTCTCCTTCTTTGAATCTGCGAAACCTTACATCAGGTATCCTAGCGCTAGCAGTTTTGTTTTCTGAACAGTTATTATTATTAGTATTGGCACGCATTTCCAACTCTTTCATTTGAACTTGGGCTTGAAGTTCCGCTTTCCTTATTTCGAGTTGTGTATTCGCCTGCGTTTGCGTTTGCATGGTTAGGTATTCCAACCACATATCTTTGGGCAAACCTATTGGGATTCCGATAGGTTGGATATTTGGATCCTGCATTTCTGTCCCAGTGTCATTACCACTTATCGTTAACGTATCATGTCTATTGTCAGTTTGATTTTGATCATCTTCATATAAAATATTGGTAGGTCTATCGTGTTCTTGTTCACTTCTACCTATTGATTTATTAGCTGACCTAAGATTCATTTGGAATTCATTTTCCGTGTGGTTAACTTTACTACTACTACTACCATTACTACTACTAGTACTACTACTAGTACTACTATTTTTACTAGCCATGGCACTGTGAATTTATACTGTATACACAAGTTAATGTGGTTAAGCTTAAATTTCATGAGTTATAGGCATAAAATATTTGGATACAATTTCCTGCACAAACTTATTTTGCCGTGTTCTAATTATCGTTACGAAAATACCTCCCAGTCTTGACTGTACAATTGAGCTGGTCGTTGCTGGTACTTTCTCCTCTTCTAATTGTAGAAATGGTTGCAAAATTGTTCTGGAGAATTGTTCTTGTTCGATGGAATACGCTGAAATGTCCGTTGCTTAAGCACCACTGTTACTCATTTAGATGCGTCGAAATGTCATTCACTTCGAACTGTTGCCTAGACTTGAGTCAAGTACTGCACTGCATCTTCGTTGCTTCGACTCTGCTCGAGTTCTGCTGTAAAATGTAGACGGCTGTAGATTTCTTCCTCTGGCGTTTTAATGTTCTTTAGATCGCTGCCACCATGTTGTGTTGTGATCCTTAGTCAGGGTTACTAAGAGGTAAGCTTTCGGAGACGTACAAATAATGTTAACTTGCTTCACTTTGTTGTGAAGTTGCAAGTAAAAGAATTCGTGTTAACTTGCTTCACTTTGTTGTGAAGTTGCAAGTAAAAGAATTCGTGTTAACTTGCTTCACTTTGTCGTGAAGTTGCAAGTTAAAAAAAATTGTGTTAACTGGATTCGTGATGCCGTCCGTAGAGGTTACAAACATTCACAAGAAGTATTACTTCAAGAGACTTCCAGTTGATTATAAATATCAAATAGATTCAACATGTATTGATTCATAAAAGCATTACAGCATAGATATGTGTGTGTGTCTCCTTCTCAGTCGGACCCCAACCGAAGAATGAAATATTTATCTGTATTTTTCATAACAAAACAATATCAAAAACATTCTCATCACGCGGCATTACGTCAGTTTCAACACGCTGCACTTTGCAATGCGCGCACGCTAAGGCTATGCATAATTATCGCGCATGGGATGATAGGCTTGATCATGACATCAACATAATTATACTCTTTGGCAATTCGCACAGGGTAATGATTTATTTATCAATTTAACCACCGGGTTCGGGAGCTTACCTTACTGCAGTTAGTGGAAAGAGATGCTTTGCCTGTGGATTGTTTGTCGACGGAAGTCATTGCGTATCAAAATGGAATTGGCAGGTACCGTTTTTAAAATAATAAATTATATTTTGTGAAAAATGACTGGGGCCTATAGGTCATAGCTAAAAAGACGATGACAAAGTACCCGGAAAGAATGCCGTATCTGACCGCCACTTTTTAAGGGTTTTTTGGAATTTTTTTTGCAACCACTAACCAGTTAAAACATTGTTCTATTGATTTTTTTCGGGGTACAGAAAGCGAAAACTATCTTTAAAAACCACTTTTATGGTGGTTTTCGGACTTTAGTTCCCTTCTAAAAAAAATCCTCTCCTTCAGAAAATATATAGAAGGATCCTATTATAGTTTTGCTACTGCACATGTTCAATGACTGTGTTGGTCACTAACGGGGGAGTTGACAAGATCAAACTGACATGACTGAGGAAGTCATCGTATACCAAAAATGCCCTATTTTTCATGAAATAAATATCCTGGAATAATTTGAAGTATGTCCATCATCATCCATAATTATGTTCTCCACCTTACTAGGTAAGTAAGATTACATTATTCGTTATATTGAATGAGAAAAAGTGGTGGTCGGATACGACATTCTACCCAAGTACCCTCTGCTGACATGTAATATCTATAGGTTTCATATATTGTTCATTGTCGGCCTATTTTGAAAGAAATATTCTGTGACCGTTTTTATTGCTACAAGTTTACTTTGTGAATACCAAATAGGAATGCCTATACTTATGACTAACCAGCCAATAGCTTAAATTCAAAAGCTTTGTTCCTATCCTGCCCACTGCTTCTTCATGGATGATAATCATGGATGATAATCATGTACTAGCCTCTTATCAATATCAACTTCTCATCAGCTTCAGCTAATTAATTCCAAGAATGTGCCAGTGAACCAGAATTTAACCATTCATTATAGACACATAATGTTAATCCTTATGATATGATGTTTTGTTTGTTTTATGTTCGTTTGTTGTTTGTTATGCAGTCAGAAAAAGTGTTTGAATGGTTCTTCACTTCACTTACTTTGATGATTAAAAAAAAACCATGTACATATATTTAGCTGCCCTACCCACAGTTTTTTCTCACCTCGTTTTTGTGGGATATTCTCCATTTATAATTTAATTTTTTTGTCATAACATTTCATCTTTTGTCAAAATTAACAGGGGCCATTCATCAAGTGAGAGCTCCATATTCTGGAGGTGTTATGGACAGCTTGGGGAATTGCATTCCATTTTGAAAGCAAGTACATGCGTTGTTGCGTTAAGTCACTGGAGGACGATTGCTGAAAGCTTGGGCCTGAGGAACTATGGGTCGAATGCTCTAACATCAAGTATGTTGTTATTAAGGCGACTATAAAAAATTAAAAAACTTTGAAGGCGTCTTTAAATGGATTGCCCAGGAGATACTACGGTCATACATCAAGAATGTCAGTGAACTGCGCTCTTTATTTTGACGTCTTCTTTCAAAGGAGTCACACTCATTCTTTGATATGTATCATACAACACAGAAGTGCATGTACAAAGAAAAGTTATCGACAGCTTTGCACAAGAAGACGGGGAGGTTTGAGTTTTGTTTGCTACAATTGTGTGGTCTCCATACTGTTATATTCGTAGGTCACCCAACATAATTTGATGACCCAATGTGGGAGGGCAGGCCGGGATGGCACCCAAAGTGTGACACTCATTATTAACTAGCATGACACGGAGCTGGTTTGAAAACTTGTGATGGAATGAATGGTCATCAAGAACAGTTTTCCATCAAGAAGCGACACAGTGATACTATAAAAAACACAACTGCTGTGACGTTTGTGCCCAAACGTGTGCTTGTGATGGAAGCACATGTTCTGCTAAGTCATATGCCAACCAGCAGACACGGGATACATTGCTGCATGGACTGTCTACAGCATCAGCTGAATGTCAAGTTGTGACTGTCTCCCAGAGTAATGTATCCAAACTAAAGGACCATCTACAAAGTACAAGGGTACAAGAAAACATTATTGAGCGACAGTAGTAGCTATCTCTATACAAGTGAAGACTTAGCCTGTGGATAAGCCAATCTAACTTCACAATAACAGAAATAGTAAATGAATGTCACATTGGTATTCCATTCAATTAGTTTTTGAACCGATATGCTTTAGCATGCAAGGAAATCGCATTGGAAGTGTTTGAACATTGTGAAAGACAATATCTACATGTATCTGAATTTGTGAGAGTTGGAGTCTGACACCACTTCGGACATTTCTGTACGTGTACAATGCCTTGTGAAAACTTACTGGTTTATTAGCACAATTTATTTTTAATTTCCTTTTGTTTTGAAGGCATGAAGTAAAATGTCCAAAGTTGTATAAATGATGAAAGCAACCTTGTTTGTTTTTTATTGTTTCTGGAAACCGTGGAATACCCTCTTTGGGTATTCTTTAATAGAAATGTTCAATAGGATTAAATTTGTGACAATTATTCTTGTACAATAAAACACCACTGCAGCAGTGCTTGGTATGGCAAACATTCAATTACAACCATTTAATTTGTTTCCCAATTCTGTTACATACAATTGACATTATACATGTACATGTAGTTCACAAAAGGCCCAGTACACTGAATTTTGTGGATCCCATGATTTGTTTATAGCTTGAGGGTATAGTTACAGTGGCGTCATATACTGTTTGTATCCCTGTCAGTATACATGTGTGCTTTAACAAAACACATACATGTAATAATGTACTAGAAATCAACACGTGGACTACATGTACTTGGTTTAAAATGTAATAAACATGATTTATTTCATTTAAAGTTGACATAATGAGGAAAGCTCTTTTTGTATTTCATGTTCAACATACAAACACCGTGCATCGATTAAAAAACAATAATTGGCCCAAAAGTTCAGTGTCATTTACTAAGGACTCTAACACTAAAATATAACACCATTGAGATAATCTTATTTTAAGTTTTGGGGTATTTGTTTTTGGTAGTGCTTAAGAAGTAAACAAAACCTGTGAAAGTTTCAGCTCCTTTTTATTTCGCCTATTTAAATATTTTGCCTGGATTTTAAACAAATTAAATTGTATTGTTACCTGAAAATATGTCAGATAGAGTAAATTCTAAGAATGTTTTGTACCATTACCATCTTATAAACAAGTATGCATTTAGATAATAATTCATTGAGTTCGTTTTGTTTATTACCAATCATCCCCCTTTTTAATGGGAACGTAAATCATTGGTTTGGGGACAGGTAAATTGTATTCCAATCCTGTAGTTTTCAAGGAACATATCATAAATCTAACCAGTGGAAATTTCATCACAATAAGTGCTCTCACATTTTTGAGAAAACTGTAGTGAATAATTGTTTCATGTTTATGTGACAGTTCAGTCAAATTGTCTGTGTAACGTCGACTTACCAGTTACAGCCAAATTCATTCATGGTGATTTGTGTAGGACGCCCCCTTATTTACTTGTATAGGCTTGCGCGTAGGTCACAGGTCACACCACGACATGTACTCGCAGTTGTGAAAGATGAACGACGTAATTCCAGAAATTGAGATTTTATCTACCCCAGACTGCACACAATCGTATTTTATTACTAATCATTAAAATTTAAACTTTGAAGAAGACATTTAGTTAAATTTGGGGCATTTTTGAAGTGTTTAATTGTTTAAATTTAGCAGATATTTGGTCATAACATGGGAGATAATTCACATACATAAGATCGCTATATTGTTGCGTGTAGCGTTTAAGCGTTCATGTAAACCCCTATATTTTGGCTCATTAGTGTTTTGTGGTTTATTACAGTGAACGGCACCTATACCGCCCATATCCACTCATAACAATTCACATCAGTTGTATATCCGCTTAAGGAAGGATCAGAAGAGTGAAATCAAGGAGAATAAAAACAAAAGGACTGGAGCGAGTTCTGATACAGAGTTTGGACGACTTATTTCCAATGTAGCAAGCTACAGTCTGTGCTGAACCAAATTTAATATTTTTACATGGATTAGTTGGCAACATATTTTTTTATAACATTTGTTTATAATTGTATGACATTTGTATCTTGACTACAAAATAAATGTCACAAGTATTTTACATCTTTTAAGCTTTTAATATCATGTCTTATTTTTTGTTTATTATATGTTCTATGCACAAATACCATACATATGTTGCATTGTTTTACTTTTTTTAACGGTTTACAAAGAATGTTCTTGTAATCAGCTGGAGGAGTAAACAACTTAAGATGGGCAAAGTATATATGGATCAGAAAAATTACCTGGTTCAGCTCAGTCAAATTTACCAATCAAAACATGGCACGATGGCAAATTCATTTTGTATTTGCAACTAGAGTACAGAAATGTTATGAATAAATGCCTCAAATATGTTACATAAAGTAACTAGTCTATCATTGTATACCGTCCTACTGTAGCTGAACTTTTGTAGCAAGTAGCTACAGTGGTCAAAATCAGTCAACTGACTGTTTTTGACTGTTGAACTGTAGTCACTGCATACGGGAGAATCGTTGACTGGGTTTAAATGTCATTTTCACCACCCTCAACAATACAATATAACGCTTTTACTAGTCAAAATGGCCAACTCATTTTGACCTGTAAATGTACAGTACATGTACTTCGTATACAAACGTAACTAGATATTTGAGTTTGTTAAAAACAAACTCGGGGTGTTAGAGTGTGCATCATATGTGATGACGTCATCACCTAAAGTTGTTAAAAAACAAGATTTACTTCAGGAGATATGAGTTTTCATATAATTAAAATAACATATAATGTGCTATACTGAATACATTAACTTCCGGTTCAGTCGTCCCATATAATTTTAAATTCTTCCAACCGTAAGTTACAACATCTTTCTTACCTACATGTACATGGTCTTCCTGCCTTGTCAATAAGTTTTGTCTAATTTATGTATTTAAATGTCATCATTTTAAACTGAAAAAAAAAAGGTTTGTTCATCATATGAATCCAATGTTAGTAATATTTATAAATGCTTATATTTTAACATGCATTTCAGTTGTACTGAACGATCGGAATGTGATCTTAGAAAATATTTAAACATGCTATATGTTAACATGCATAAACAGTGCATGTAGTTGTACATCTGGACCTGCTTTCACTTGTACTTAATTTTTGTTTAATCATTTTTTTGTAATGCAATGGCCACTCCAAGGTGGGGGCTACTAAGTCATTGAGTTGTTACAACAACTCCACACTGAAGAACCATCCCCTCGCACCAAAACCAGACAAGTTAATAACCAGCCTCTTCATGGTGCGAATAGGACTGGGAGGGGTAACTAGTCTAGAACAAGGCAGTTGTTAAATTGCCTCTGCCCCTATAAGCAATTATGGTTAAGTGTCTTGTTCAAAGACACAAGTGTTACGACTGGGATTCGAACCCACATTCTGCTGGTAACACCAGAACTTGAGTCGGGTAAACTAGACTGCTTGGCCACGACACTCCATGAATAATCTAAATTCAAGCGTTGGTATATTGTGGAATGCTAACTTGATATTTAATGTAGGCCTAAACTCTTTATTTTTGTTTGACAGATTTTTCTGGCCAGTGTTATCTTCTTAACATGAATTGCATTTATGCAGATATCATTGTTTGTGATGGCGGGGGGGGGGGGATAACTTGGATTTTGGTATAATACACACGGACACTAATATTGGTAAATGTGTAAAAGGTATTGTTTGTAATGGGGGAGGGAAGATAACTTGTATTTTGGCATACCCCGCGTACATGAGTACACATGATAATATAATACTTGATAGTTTATGTAAAAAGCATTGTTTGTGATGGAGGAGAGAAGATAACTTGTAATTTGTGGCCGACATATTTTTTCTGGCCAGTGTCATCTTAACATGCATTGCATTTATGCAAATAGCATTTTTTGTGATGGGTAGGGGGATAACTTGTAATTTGGCATACATGTGTACACATGGATAACAATATTGGGAGTTTTTGTAAAAAGTATTTTTGTGATGGGGGAGGGAAGGCAACTTGTATTTTGGCACACATGTGTACACATGGATAATAATATTGGGAATTTGTGTAAAAAGTATGTTTTGTGATGGGGAGAGAAGACAACTTGTATTTTGCATACATGTGTACACATGGATAATAATATTGGGAGTTTGTGTAAAAAGTATTGTTTGTGATGGGGAGGGAAGGCAACTTGTATTTTGGCATTACTGTACATGTGTACACATGGATAATAATATTGGGAGTTTTTGTAAAAAGTATTTTTGTGATGGGGGAGGGAAGGCAACTTGTATTTTGGCATAGATGTGTACACATGGATAATAATATTGGGAGTTTGTGTAATAAGTGTTTTTTGTGATGGGAGTTGTATTTTGGTATACATGTGTACACATGGATAATAATATTGGGAGTTTGTGTAAAAAGTTTTTTTTTGTGATGGGAGTTGTATTTTGGTATACATGTGTACACATGAATAATAATATTGGGAGTTTGTGTAAAAAGTATTTTTTGTGATGGGGAGGGAAGACAACATGTATTATGGGATAAATGTGTAATAAATATAGACTTTCTGTAATAATTACCCACCTTTGTATTAAAAACAACTTGTAGCATCAACATTACCCACACAATATATGTTAACAAAAAATTGTAGACTTCCATAGGTAATGACCGATAATGACCGTTTCGGTCGGGTGTCCCGGTACCTGGTACAGCCTTGAGTTTGTGTAAAAAGCATGGGGGGGAGGGGGGTATAACTGATATTACGGTGTACATATACAGTACTCATAGAGTATTGTTTGTGATTTAAAAGAGAAATTACCGTTTGTTAATTATTTCGTTTGTAACTGTTTTTGTGTTGTATTCAATAAAAAAATTACATTTGAAATGTTTTATTTGTATGTCATTTATTATGATGCTCTTTGTCAAACTTAATTAATGCTTTTTCACTAGTTATTACGAAATAAACAAATAAATAAACTTGATGTTTGTTTGAAAACAAACATGAGGTGTTTGAATTGCCACATAGGTACATGTAAAGAATAGTGCTTCAAAATAATTTTAAATATAATTTGAAGTGCCTGATTGGACTGGAAGTAAAGGTCATCATACCAAATCATTAAAAAGTTACATATCTTTGATTTGGCCAGAAGTACATGAAGAGAATGGTGCTTCAGAGTAAAGGTCATATCAGATTATTGAAAGGTCATATATTTGACAATAATATTTCCTCCTATTCATGAAAAAATAACGTTAGTACCTACTTCAGACCTGAAATACGTTGCTCATGAAATAGCTTACATTTACTATATGCTTTAAGGTGTTGTGCAAACATGGGAATGATGAAGCTTTATTGTTTTCTAAAAAAAATATACATTTACACCTACACTATATGCACAATGCACATGTACAGTGTACGACAGTAAACAGTAAGGCTATGTATGCCTCGTACTGTGTGTGCTATGTCACTGCGGACGCGCGATATGGGCTGTTTGTACATCTACGGAATTGTTATTCAACATATTGTTTCAAAATAAACACCCAACAATTTTGGAAAAAGTTACGAACCATTTTTTTGTTCTAGACGCTTTTTCTGCCACATTGGTTATTAAACAATCATTGTTGGACGTTGTTGATGTTTTTTCGTTTAAAACTATACACATTATACCATTTGAAAAAATAAATTTAATTAAGTTTATAAAATAATAAAAAGAACAGAAATGAAATACATAAGTTAGATCTAGATCTCTTGCATCAAAATCAAATTTAATTGATTTTGTATTTAAATTAACTCCAGTGCCTGGAAACCTTTTGTCAAGGGCGCATTGGAAAACTGTTACCATGAAATTGATTGCCCATAAACGAAAGAAAAACGAAAAAATTAATTCTTAAAAAAATCATCTGCGCATTGATGTCTGTTAATTTGACTGCATCAATCGCGAAATGATGTGAAACATCATATTTCACGATGAGGTAATTGAAGTCATGAATGCCAAAAACGATCTGTTAGAATTATCTATTAGATTTAGAACAAGCGTTAACAATTCCAAAACTGTGTATAAAAATGACAGCTCGAAATAAATGACGATAGTGAAATTACCGTAAACTGTGTGGACACAAATGTGCTGGCGATGTATTATATTCTAATTAGATACTGTAGTGTACAGTGAATGTAATACATTGTATATAGTGTATTATACACTGTATATGCCTCTTGTATGTGTGTGTCAAGGCCGTTCACACGCGGAATGGGCTGTGTGCTTATAGTACTTCTGAAACGTTGTTCACTTAAACTTCCGTTTTCGACCGGAAGGAGAGGTCAGATTAGGGTCATGCATGTATATGAAATGTGACATAGTTCAAGGTCTTTAAGATGATGCAAAAATTGTGAAAATATCTTCTGTGGTTCATGAGATATGATTTTTTGAAATATTCAACTTCCGGTTTCGACCGGAAGGAGAGGTCAGATTGGGGTCACGTCTGTGTACGAAAAATCACATAATTCAAGATCTATAACATGGTGCAAAGATTGTGAAAATATCTTTTGTGGTTCATGAGATAACATTTTTTGAAAATATTAAAATTTGATTTAGTGTAATTCTTGAAGGTTTGCATGGTGGAAGAACAATAAACTGAAAGGTTTGCGGTGACACCATGTGATGAATAAATCTCTCTTTTGAGTATGTGTGGTTCCGAAGGAACCTGTTGACTCAACGTTTCGGACAGTGTACTCTGTCCGTCTCCTGACGACGGACAGAGTACACTGTCCGAAACGTTGAGTCAACCGGTTCCTTCGGAACCACACATACTCAAAAGAGAGATTTATTCATCACATGGTGTCACCGCAAACCTTTCAATTTATTAATGTAATTCGATATCTGATGACCTCACCATGACGTCACAACTTAGGATACAATTACATGTTAAGGTCTAACTATGTGTTAAGTTTTAAGGTTCTGTGAACTTTGCAACTATGTTTTTGTCTCTGGATATGTTTCACTGAGAAGAAGAAGAAGTAGAAGAAAAAGTTTTTAAAAAACTAGAGGTATTGAGTTTGTTAAAAACAAACTCAGGGTGTTCGAGTGTGCATCATATGTGATGACGTCATCACCTAAAGTTGTTTAAAAAACAAGATTTACTTCAGGAGATATGAGTTTTCATAATATATAATTAAAATAACATATAATGTGCTATACTGAATATATTAACTTCCAGTTCAGTCATCTCATATAATTTTAAATTCTTCCAGCCGTAAGTTCCGGTTCAATCATGTGACGTCATTCATACTTCACAAAATCTTTCCTCATAATATGGGTGTCAATTGTGCCAAATTTGGTAAAATTCTGTCTAATATTTTCTTGAGATAGCAAAAAGTGACTTTTTTAAGAGCGATGATGTCACCAAATATATTTTTGAAAAGAGCAGATCCCACTTAACATATATACCCAAAATGTTATTTCGAATACCCTTTCAGATTTGCGTCAATTTATAAAGAACGTGAACTTCCATTTTTTTGCACGGAAGTAAGGTTCAATAAGATCATGTCTTTGTATCAAATGTCGAGTCATCCATGTTCTGTATGATTGTGAATGAATCAAGATATTATCTATTGTGGTTCACGAGATATAAAATATATTGTTTTAATTATAATTAATTACGTAATAATTCATTAGATGACCTCACCATGACGTCACAACGTTACCTGGAACTATATGTTAAGGTCTAACTATTTGTTAAGCTTTAAGGTTCTTTGAACTCCGCAACTATGTTTTGGCTGTACAAATACATTTACAGATTATTATACAGTCCATTTTCGTAGTTTACAGAGCGCCTACGTTCGTACAGACAAGGTATAACAATGAAATGTAACATGGTGAACATATATTCATGAGCAATCGAATAGCCAATAAGAACAATATAAATTTGTTACGATGGATAATTAAATAATACGATGGATAATAAAAAGAAAGGAAATAAAATACATAAGTTAAAAGAAGATCTGGATCTCTTGTCTCAAAATCAAAATTAATTGATTTTGTATTTAAATTAACTCCAGTGCCTGAAAACCTTTTGTCAAGGGCGCATTGGAAAACTCTTACCATGAAATTGATTGGCCATAAACAAAAGCAACAATAACAAATCAATTCCTTAAAAAATCCTCTGCGTATCGACGAATGTTAATTTGACTGCATCAATCGCGAAAAGATGCGAAACATCATATTTCACGATGAGGTAACTGAAATCATGAATGCCAAAAAACGATCTTTTAGAACTCACTCTTAGATTTAGAACAAAAATGACAGCTCGTACAAAAAGGACAACGATAGTGAAATTACCGTAAACTGTGTTGGAACGAAGGTATTATATTCTAATTAGATACTGCAGTGTAACAGTGAATGTGTTTACAAGGCATATACATACACACACTGTATATGCCTCTTGTCTGTGTGTGAGAGGACGTCAAGGCCGTTCACACAGTATGGCTGTGCATAAAGAATGGTACTTCTGAATGTTGTTAATTTAAACATCCGTTTTCGACCGGAAGGAGAGGTCAAATCGGGGTCATGTCTGTGTACGAAATGTGACATAGTTCAAGGTCTTTAAGATGATGTAAAGATTGTGAAAATATCTTCTGTGGTTCATGAGATATGATTATTTGAAATATTCAACTTCCGGTTTCAACCGGAAGGAGAGGTCAGATTGGGGTCACGCCTGTGTACGTAAACTCACATAATTCAAGATCTATAACACGATGCAAAGATTGTGAAAATATCTTTTGTGGTTCATGGGATATAATTTTTTGAAAATATTAAACTTTGATTTAGTGTAATTCGATATCTGATGACCTCACTACGACGTCACAACTTAAGATACAATTACATGTTAAGGTCTAACTATGTGTTAAGTTTTAAGGTTCTGTGAACTCCGCAACTATGTTTTTGTCTCTGGATATGTTTCACTGAGAAGGAGAAGAAAAAGCAAAAAAAAACGAACAATAACAAGAGGTGTTCGCGCTGTCGCTCGAACACCTAAAAAACAGAACAATATCAAGGTGTTCGCGCTGTGGCTCGAACACCTAAAAATAACTAGAGGTATAGAGTTTGTTAAAAACAAACTCAGGGTGTTCGAGTGTGCCTCATATGTACGTGATGACGTCATCACCTAAAGTTGTTAAAAGACAAGAGTTACTTCAGGATATTATGAGTTTTCATAATATGTAATTAAAATACCACATATGTGTTATACTGAATACATTAATTTCCGGTTCAATCATGTGACGTCATTCATACTTCAAAAAAATGTTCCTCATAATATGGGTGTCAATTGTGCCATGCTGTCGAATGTTTTCTCAAGATAGCAAAAGGTGACTTTTTTTTAAACCTGCCACTTTTTAAAACTTGAACTCCCAGTTTGGACCGGAAGTGAGAGTCAATAAGGTCATGTCTTTGTATCAAATGTCGAGTTCTCCATGTTCTGTATGATTATGAAGGAATCAAGAAATTATCTATTGTGGTTCACAAGATATAAAATATTTTGTTTTATTATAATTAATTACGTAATAATTCATTAGATGACCTCACCATTACGTCACAACGTTACCTGGAACTATATGTTAAGGTCTAACTATTTTTTAAGCTTTAAGGTTCTGTGAACTCTGCAACTGTTTTTGTCTCGGGATATGTCTCACTGAGAAGAAGAAGAAAAAGTTTAAAAAAACAAAAAAACGAACAATATCAAGAGGTGTTCGCGCTGTCGCTCGAACACCTAAAAACCGAACAATATCAAGAGGTGTTCGCGCTATAGCTCGAACACCGAATAAGGTTTGACAATGTTCGACGGCCCAGCAGCAGCGAGCACACACACACACACACACACACACAGTGTATGTATGTATTGTATAACGTACATGTACAGTAGTACGTTAATGTACATAACAATGTAGCAAGTGACCAGGCTGGCCTGCTGATTATGCGGTGAGCTGTTGCCATTTGTGAGCTTGCGTAGTATTCTACCGCAAGTTGAATATGCATGAAAGGGTCACGTACCTCGACCATGCAAACAGGCCAAGATGTTACTCTGGAAGGCAAGGTGGCGCGGCCGTGGACAGGAATGAATGGCGCCCGCAGCAGCGATTGGTTTATCAAATCAGCGGATCGGCGCGTGTACGTATAAAATCATGAGTAACGTCTTGCACCAAGACTACATATTCTGACGCTCATTTTGTCGTTAGGTTATCGTCAGTTAGTGGTCAAGTTCTGCATGGTAGTGTTCTTTTGTAAATGATAGAGCGTAATTTTCGTTGTTTGGTTAGTTTCGTCCTGTCCAATCACAAGCCTTCCTGGAAAGAAGAGCAGCCAGTCAATGTTCGTACGTTCACCTTATATTATTAATAATAAAGGCCAGAGGTAGAGTTTACATTATAACGCAAGCGTATTCCAAAGGAGCACACGACTTCCTGCCCTGTGACTGCATGCGTTCCCATTGGGCATGCAGAAACTGTTCACATTGTTTAAATTAAGTAACAAGATTTAAACACAATGCTGCAAGAACATTTTTTATTTTGTTAATTTTTTAAAATAGTGTCCATATAGTCACGTGTCCATATAGTCACGAGTCCAAGTCCAAAGGGTCGAGTCTGAGTCCCAGTCTGAGTCATTGTACATGGTGAGTCCGAGTCCGAGTCCAAGTCCGAGTCACCAAAAAGTGACTCGAGTCCGCGTCCGAGTCACGAGTCGTACAAATCTGGCATAAACGCCAAAAAGTGCCAAAAAAGTTATCAAAACGCCCACAAATTGGCAATTAAATGTCACGCAATACTAACCATGCAAGTGAATAATATTAATATTAAACAATCAAATATTTACCATGTACTCGAAAAACTGAGTATCCCTTCCATACTGGGTTGCATCAGACCGCCATTCGCCAGTTCGATGTCTTTCTCTTGTCTCTATACCTACAGCAAGAGCTTCTTGATATGTTCGGTTGAAAGGAATTTCGTGTATCAACTTCTTGGTTTTTGCAAGAAACGAGCTGGAAACATCATCACCATCATCCTGGAAAATGCCGTTACCTTTTAATGCACTGCCATGTTTAACAGTCCAAGAGAACAGCTGATAATTCTTCCTGTTGAAAATGCAGAGATTTTGTTCACTGTGATATCGATTGTATTTTTAATTATCTGGACTATACTTGCTTTCAATTGAGAAATGCATTAGTCCAAAAAAGTCCCCGGTTTCTGGTCTCCGAAAATTACGATTTTCCTCAATTGGCACTTAGTGAAAACGATGACGATATGGGAAATTTGGTCCCCGCGTATATTGTATTACCTATTTCACTGTTGGCCAAAAAAAGATGGCCGAATTTTTTTTTTTAATAAATAAAGAGCGTCACCGCACCGCTTTTGAAGCCGATGGTCAGAAACCGGAGATTTAATTGTTTGCCTCATGCAGTCCGTGCTTGCCAATGTCTGTACTGTCTTTCAACCCACAAAGACTTCATCCACTGTACATAATTATGTCTTTGGTAGCAAATTGAAAACAATAATGGGCTTGTTTATGCTTGTTGAGGTGGGAAAAAAAACAAAAGTGGTGGGAGTAATTTCCCTAAATACTCTTGTAAGCTCAAGTCATATTTATAATTTCAACGTTATATCAAATAGAAGTAATATAACTTACGGCACATTTACTCTTATGTCGGGATAACTGCTTCTGATTCCAGCAATCATAACAGTAAGACAAGTCACACTCAGGCACAACGCGAATGCAATCCAGCTACACCTGTTCAAATTTAAATCAGTTGTTTTGATAGTGTTTTTATTATGCACCGGTATACCAAGTTGCAACATAACCAAATATTAGAGAATACAAATATATATTCACAGAAATGTAGAGCACAATTGAAATTCTAAACATCGTAGTAATTACAATGTAATTAACAATGTAAGTGGTACATGTATCGTGAATGAAATTTACCTTTTAACCGTAAAATAATTAAAGTCACGAAACAGTTTAATGTTGCAGGTTTTGTACGTCATCTTGTCAGGGTAACTAACTGCTGGCTTGTTTCGCTTTTCTGATGTAAACGTAGACTTGAGATGAAAACGTAGATTGGCCGTATTTGTCTGCGGGGCAGTAGTGAATTACCATCAGTACGAGTGTACGTAAGTCCAAATATAACGATTTGCACAACTGGGTTGGCGTTTGTACACGGCCTATGGCAAGTTCTCCGGAATACCGGAGAAACAATCTGATTGGTCGATTCGCCAAATTCTACGTATTCTACTGCAACACACACACGGTATGTAATCATGTCATGCACATAATAATAATGTGTGGACTTATATAGCGCACGTATCCACCAACTGAGTGGTGCTCAAGGCGCATTATATTATTACCCCTGCTCATAAGGCTCATAAGGCTCATAAATCATTCCTGAAACCATCTCAGCTCCCTGGGGAGTATACAGCTCAATTGCTGCCATTACAGCGCATATAGGGCTAATCAACCAACTCTGCCCTCACAGGTACCCATTTAACCCCTGAGTGGAGAGAAGCAATTATGGTTAAGTGTCTTGCTCAAGGACACAAGTGTCACGGCCGGGATTCGAACCCACATTCTGTTGCTAACACCAGAACTTGAGTCCGGTAAGCTAGACCGCTCGGCCACGACACTCCACATGTACGTGTACAAGTAGCTCTTCACAGAGTTTCCATTCAGATTGTTGGTAGACAGTGTTTTTTTTGTTTTTTTTGAAGGACTCGCAGATTTTGTTTCTTTTGCAATTCGTACATTCATATCAGGAGATTTTGTAATAGAAGTGTTCTAACGCAATTGTAGTGCCCATGTGTGATTTATTGAAAATGTTGATAAGTTTGCATCTCGTCATAGATAGTTTTAACCTAGTAGGCCTAATAATGGAAGCGTCTAACAATGCTTTTGGCTCTCTCATTGGCGTCCCGAAATGGGAACTCAAACACAGGCGGGCGGTATTCTTGATTAACATAAACAATCGATGCTTTATGACTTATTCAAATCTGTAGGCTGTAAGTCTACACGAACCTACACGATCAATGCCGCACGCTGGGGCACTACAAATAGCGCTATGACAGACTGCGCTCAATACACATTATACAGTAGACAAGTCAAGTTGTTTGTTTTGATTATCGATTTTTACCCTCGTATTTTCATCCTGCTTGAACCATTCGACGATGTTTGGCAGCTGTTCATACACCAGACACGTAGTAAGGGGCGAGGGGCAATATGTTTTATTTCATAAACAATTTTAAAAAATCAAAATATTTTTGGGGCGATAATTTTCCGGGGGCTGCTTTTTTCGAACAATTTTCCCCTCCATTGACAAATTTCTGGATATTCGCCTTCCATACAGAGACAGTTTTATTATCAAAGAATATGTATTTGAAAATTTTCTATAATATTTTATCGAATGTTTGTATAGTCAAATATAGCCCTCGGTCTGCGATTTTGTGAAAACTTTTAGTTGAGTACTTTTTCATGAGTACGAGTACTTCACAAAAAATCATCCGAGTACGAGTACGTTGCCACGGGTAAAATTACAAATTCTTGTACATGTATAGATTCAAAGTGCATTATTCTCGAAACTGCCTGAAAACAAAGCTATGGGTGTCATTAATATTCATGCATATTAACAAATACATTTATGGGGCTAAATAAATTTGCAATTACATACAATAACATGTAGACGTTTCATGCTGGAACCATCCTTGAACATGATCTTAATGCTGATTCTCGTTCATAACATCTGTCCACCCTTAACATAATAATCCCTACATCCCCAGCAAAGTTTGTGGACTTTTCAACTTTCAGATTAACAAAATAAAAAAGCCTAAATAAGTTTTGAAGAAAAAAAATGTTGGGGAAATGTGCTCCATTTTGGCTGTGCTCTATTTCAAATTGGTAATATATCAGTCATGTTTTCTCAAAAGTGACATCATTTCAGACAGAATAATTTCTCAGATATTTGTTACTAGTAAGTTTTTAGATTTGAATTCTGTAATTTTGTATTCAGGTTATTATTAAAGGAAAACTGCTTTTATGGGTAGTATGCTCATAAAAGTACAGCGTTATAATTTAACGTACTCCATTTAATCTGTATAATATTCCTCTTTGATGCCTTCGTCTATCTTATTTGCATATTCATTTACTTCCTTTTTCATGTAAATATTACTTTATAATTTTAATTTATGAAGCGCCTTTATGTCTCTTGTTGAATTTCGCGCACTTCTGTGAACTGAGCGTTATTCTAATCTTGGTTGAAGATATTAACAGTGTGTTTTTGTATACACTCTTCGCAAATTACAGGTAACGCCCTTTTATACTTTGTTTGTCCAAATAAAAGTATTATGAAGTAATCATATAATTAAAGTCAGATTCAAGCTATTGGTGTTTGAACTATCTATAATTACTCGTATTATTTTGCATTTTCGTGTTGTGATGCTTTTCCTAAATTGTTATGAAGTAAATGTTTTATTTATATTAAGTGAGTCTGACATTAGTCGAAGATATATATAACTGTGTATTTTGTTTTCTTGGCCAATTTACAGATTCCATAATAAACTAGCAACATAGTGTGTTCCTCGTATTCATTAAGGGTCATCACACTCACTTTCTGTGAATCAAGATATGCATTATATAACCAACCAGTGGAAGTTTCAGCTCTACGTGGAGACTAAGTCATGAGTAAAGTGTAAAAAAGCATTCACAATTTTGTTTTCTGAAAACACATGGATCAAACAGCTATGTATGTTTGTTTGTGTTGTCACTGAAATGAGAGCACTTCAGACAGAATAATTGTACAGGTTTAAAACAAACATCGGATTAAAATTCGGTAATTAATTTTGATGTCAGGTAATTAACAATAAAGGTGTACAGGAACGCTAACTCACAAATAATAAAATGGTTTAATTATAAATGTAGGCCTAATTCACCACTATTTTCACTGCGACATTTCCTCAGGCTGTGTGCTGCGCGTTTTGAAAAAACAAAGCGCCCTCTCGTGGTTATTTTCTTCCATGGTACAACAGCTCTGCCCACACAACCTGGAGTAGTTTTTTCATTACATTTTATTATTCATAGCAAGAATATTCCCTTTTTTCTGTTTAATAAAGGGAGCTTCCATAGAGTCCTTCGCAGCAAACTCGATGTGAAAAATGATCCCAAAAATGCATCACAATTTTTATTCCAAGATAGAAATGGAATAATTGCAATTGTATAATATAAAGTGTGAAGGTTTTTGTCTCATAATACTTAATTTAAAGACATGTTATACTTTAGTAGTAAAAAAAAATGAATTAGAGCGGAATTGATTTAACTTGGTCATAGCTAACACATTTCGAAAAAGAAAACTAATAAGAGGAATGGAACAATACAAGAAACAAACTGTAATATTTATATTTAAAAAATTCTCACACGTTGATTGCAAATTTTTCCGCAAAAAATCGTTTTAGTGTTCACGTATGATTAAGTCAAATTGCTTTTTAATGTGTTAGTTTCTTTGTGACTTCGTAGCAGTTTTAATGATGAAAAATCAACCTTGCTAGGGAAGATCAGTTCATCGAAAGTGACTTCGTGGTGAAAACAGACTTAAAACCCTCAATGAAACAACGTAGGCATGAACAAAACATAATTATGCCAAGGAGTGCATGTATGGACCTTTTTTAACACATGACGTAGTTTACTTTATTTCTCCACTTTATGTGCGATTGCATTGAAGCAAATAAACTATTAAATTTTGGGGTTGTAAAATAACATTGTCGGTGGGGTATTCCCAAAGCTAGCATGTCTAGTTCATTTGTTTTACATGTAATAGTCGTCTGTAGATCTCCAAGTAGTGATTGAAGTGATTTTCTTTGTCTTGAGCAGATGCCAACAGTCTTTAACACTTCACACGTATCTCCCCACAAAATTATTTCCCGCCTACACCCCCGAGTGCCAGACAATCATCATGCATTCCGTCTTCCCTTGACAAACTTTTACACCTTCCCCCCCCCCCCCAACAATATTTCATGCCTCACATCAAGCCTCGATGGGGAGGTGGGAGCTCAAGGCTTATTTCTAATCTATTTGTGATATTTTTTCTCCCTTTTGTGCAATTTTAGGATTCAAGTTTTACTTTATTTTTATTTGAGCCATTTTGGATTTTTGTTTTTGGTGATACATTTTTAGTGTTGTCGCTGTATGTATCGTATTTTTATATGTGAGGGCCCAAATGATCAGCTGGATGGACACCCTCTATAAAGATGGTTTCAAATAAAAAACTAGAGATTACGTGTTTGTCCGATGGACGAACACAATGCTGTTCCGCATGTTTTGTTTCATGTTGAAATTTACAGACGTAACCTTCCAACTTAGAATACACGTCAATGTGTTAAGACTCACGATCTTTGCTGGGAACAATATTTATGCCTCTTTTAAAACCGGTCACTTGAGGGCGGTATACGTGAGTGAATCTATATTTTGAAGACGTTGGACGTCATGTTTGATATGTGACGCACAAACTTCAGAAAAATCTGAATTACATCGTTTTTGTACCCTGAAATACTGATTTGTATTTAGACTTTCTGTTGAACCGGAAGTAGAGGTCGAAATGGGGTCATTGTTGTGATGAACTATAACATGGATAATACCTGAGAATATGCCACAAAGATTATCAATTTCTGCCATGTGGTTTAGAAGATATGATTTTTTGAAGCAATACAATCTAAAACTTTCTGGGTGAGAATGAACCAGAAAGGGTTGGGTCATACCCAACCTGGACTCACAGGTTAGATTATGTTGACGTTGATTCTGGGTCTAATGAAATAAGCATGTTTTTCATGTATTAAGAAGCATTATTCATGCCAAGGAATCAAATAAAACAAGTGTTTTTTTTATGTAACATTCAGCTGAATCATTACCCTTTAAACTGTTAAATTTCCATAGAAAGTTGCCATAAATAAGTACGTCTTTCTGTAAGCAACACATGCTTACCATGGTCTAGGAGACAATACAGTGTAATTTGAAGGATAACTGTAAAATGACTGGAAAAAAACAATGAAATGATCTGTTGATTGTTTTATGTTGAGTGATTGTCTATATAGGTTTGTAGAAAATGATTAGTCATGAAGTTGTTTGTCATGTCAAATGATGAAATTATGTGTAAGAAATGGGGTGTCGTGGCCGAGCGGTCTAGCTTACCGGATTCAAGTTCTGGTGTTAGCAACATAATGTGGGTTCGAATCACGGCCGTGACACTTGTGTCCTTGAGCAAGACACTTAATCATAATTGCTTCTCTCCACCCAGGGGTTAAATGGGTACCTGTGAAGGCAGAGTTGGTTTGCTCTATATGCGCTAGAAATGGCAGCAATTGAGCTGTATACTCCCCAGGGAGCTGAGATGGTTTCAGGAATGATTTATGAGCCTTATGAGCCTTATGAGCAGGGATAATAATATAATGCGCCTTGAGCACCACTTAGTTGGTGGATACGTGCGCTATATAAATCCACATTATTATTAAGAGTCAATGTAATGAAAAGACAAACACAAAGTTATAAGGAAAATAAAATGTATTAATACAATAATAAAATAACATAACAGTTTACATTAATAACCACTGTTTACATCTAACAATGTATTTATAACAACTTAAATATCGAAATAATCATATAATAAATAGACATAAAACCATTAGGAGCTACACGTGATGACATGTATGTTTTTTAAGGCTTGGGACCACATTTGTGATATGCGATGCTCAAATTTCAGGAAAGTCTGTGTTTTTATTTAGAGTTCTTGTTGAACTGGAAGTAGAGGGCAATATGGGGTCATTCTTTTGATGAACTATAACATGGATGATGCCTGAGAATATAATGGCACCAAGAGTATCAATTTGTGGCATGTGGTTCAGAATGTAATGAAAAGACAAACAAAGTTATCACGGAAAAAATGTATTAATACAATAGCAAAATAACACAACAGTTTACATCAATAACCACTGTTTACATAGCACACTGTATTTATAAAAACTTAAATATAGAAATAATCATATAACAAATATAAATAAAACCATGGAGCTACATGTCATTACATGTATGTTTGTTATTAAAGGCTTTGGACCACATTTGTGATATGTGATGCTCAAATTGCAGCAAAATCTTTATTTGTATTTAGACTTTTTGTTGAACTGGAAGTAGAGGGCAATTTGGGGTCATTCTTTTGACGAACTGTAACATGGATGATGCCTGACAATATGTGACAAAGATTATCAATGTCTGTCATGTGGTTCAGAAGGTACGAATTATTGAAGCAATTAGTTTATAACTAATGAAATTGCTCACGTTTATGCACAAGTGTAATGGGCTGTGAAGTATGTGTATTTGTCTGCTATATGAAATGTCATGACATTATGATGATGAACTTTAACGTACTCAAAGAACAATGCTGAATGTATTCTGAAATTGTACAATAGGTTTTATTACATCATATGCAATGGCATAGAAAGGGTTAAAATTATGGAAATGTTTTCAATGAGTAAAGGTATTTTAAATAACAACTACCAAAAGGAAAGTAAAAAATGTTTCAATCTTAGGATTACGCACAAATAATAACAGGGTTATATACCCATCACAAAATCTGAAGTTTACCTATAGTGACTGTTTAAATGTCTTGAGATAGGTAAGAGGTATTTTAAAAATTGGAAAAGTAGCATGTAGATACGCATGTTTGTGAATATGTTTTCTGATATAGTTTACATCCGTTGAATAGTTTACTTTACTCATGAAAACAAAAACAGTCTTCTGTGTTATCCTACTTGATATCAGTTTCAGTTTCAGTTTCAGTTTATTTTCCACTCAATCAGAACACAACAAATTAAGATATAAGGCCAATAAAAAATGAAAAATCAGTTAAACAATAATACATGTAATTATAAACGAAGGGCCAATGTGACAAAGGTGATTAAGTGGTGGAGGTCTCCAAAAAGCAAGCTTGTCGAGTAGAGAATGGCTTGGTATGGGTGACCAGCTATGATTGTTTACATGTGCCTGGCTTGGTGTTCTCCCATTATGTTGTGCACGCATATTGTTAGTACATGGCTTACCTTGTGGCAGCTTATCATTGAATCATTGTGTTTAGGCAGCACCATGAAGGCCTGGGATTTGTTGTTAAGTCCTGTAGAATATTTGGCAGTCTGTTGACATCTGTTTTTTGTTCAGTGGGGGAGGGGGGGGGGGGGGTGTTGGAGATGGAAGGATTAGGGGGCGGAGCTTCAGAGCCAGCTGCTGTGTCAAAGTATGTTCTGACCTTCTGTAAAAAAAAACAGTGGGCCTTGTGTAACTTTGAGGATGTAATTAGCAAATTAATTACTCAAGACAAATATTGGATATGTTTTTTTCTTAAAATCATCCCTAGTCCCTTTGAAAGGTGGGTTTACAAAATAATTGGAAATAGCTTCATTGAGCCAGATTTATTAAGATTTCCCTACATACTGTAAAAATAAGTAGGGGTGCTGCAGGGGAGTGCAAAATGGTTCCAGATGCATTTAATGCAACTTTGAAGGTGGCTGCTATTGTTAATGTAGTGGCCACAAATGGTCAACAGGCTTCTGGTAGAAAAAGTTCCCCCATATGCAATTTTGTATACAATCTTTGAAATTTTCAGGGATTACTCCTGACACACTAAAGAACACAAATCCACTTGATGCCAATTTTTCCCATCACCGGAATGTTTTTTGGGGCTTTTTCCGAACTAAAATACAGACGACGAAATTACACGAATTGTGATTTTTCAGTTTTGTGCCAAAATGACGATCCTTGCCTTATTCGGAATCTGTCCGGTCGATTCACAACTCAGTGCGCCGCCAGCGGCAAGCCGGGAAAGGCCAATTTCAAACTTTCAGGGTCGACATCGCGTCTATCGCGTTGTATTAGATGGTGGTCAGTACAGCAGTATGGATTTCGCGCGAATGCGAGTGGATGAGTTATATCATTATCAATTTTTGACTAATCGGGGCATACCTTGTGCGGGAAAGAAGAGAGAAGAGTTGATAGATTTAGCGGAGAAGGGGTGTAAGAAGTACGGTCGATGCATTGGCGATACCCGCTTCCGGTTTTGCGATGTCGACTTTTTCCCATGATGCACTGCGTAATTTGGCCTTTTCCCGGCTTGCCGCTGGCGGCGCCCTTGTTGTGAATCGACCGAATTACCGCTATGTAATATGATTCTGGATTGTAGTACATACCGGTGTGTGTACATATGTACTGCACTGGATGAATGGGCACTGACGACGGTGAACTTTTACAGCAGGATTTCACCATCGAAACTCTCTTCAGTTTGCTATTTTTGTCAAAATAATCTCGTGAGTAACAAGAAATACGATAAAGTTATCAGATATATATAACATAGAAAAAAAGTATACAGAAACACCTTCAGGAATACCACTTTTCTGTCTTCTCCGTGGTTTGAGTTTAACAACTACTTCACACTCGTCAACGTGGTCGATGTTAGTGTGGCGCCTCGTGATATTTATTGCGTGTACTCCTTAGTGTGAACAAGGTACACGACTGATATTAGGCCAGCGTAAGTTTCGATAATTTTTGTCACCTTTTCGGCTCTAACGTTAATGACATAGTCTATAAATAGATAGTCTGACATATAACTAATAGTACAAACTGTCTGTCACTATTATTGATAGTCCTTGTTGGTTATAACAACGCCAAGATCAAGCCTAACTGCAGTTTTCATACCAGCCCAAAACATCGTTTTGTTTTACCAGCTTCGTGATAATAAGTTTGTAATCGTATTCTTCTTAATCTTAGTACACAGTACACACATACAAATAAAACAAATTTTGAAACAAAATAAGACTTGGGCTTAATATTCAACATCATGAGCACAGATCAGCCTCCTGCTAAAATAATACCAACAGATTTCAGTCTGTGCATTAAGTGTCAAAATGTTTTGAAAAATGAAAAACATCAAATCAACACCAAAACATATGTCTTCATATGATACATTTCTGCGCAGCGTGCATAAGAGGTGCGACTTAGGCAATCCTGATTTCATTAGTATTTCACAAAGACTGCGTGGAACAACAGGGGATGAACTCCTTGAGAAAGGTACACAGTGGCATCGCAATTGCTATAGTGATACAACTTCAAAAACTAAAATTTAAAGAGATGAAAAGAGGTTCCAAAATAATGACCCACTACAAAATCGAAAAGGTCGACCTTCTACACCCCCGTGTACGAATTCAGGAAAACTCACAAGATCTACTGCTGAGCATTTTAATCGTCAGGAGTGTTTCTTTTGTCAAGGAGGTGACACTACAAAACAAGATGAAATCAAACATGCTTGCCAAAGTGTCAACAGTGGAAGATCAATTAAAGAGATTGTTGAAAAAAGTGACAATGATTTGTGGAAATTGCAACTTGCAGATGTAATAGTAGAGGATGACCTACTTGCAAGGGACATTGTGTACCACAATAGGTGCAAGCTCAAAGCTTGGCAAAAACATGTTAATTGGCCTAAAAATGTACAACTGACAAAAATGTTGACAACACAAGACTTTTTATTGCAGAGATTGAATTTTTGATAATCTGACTCGAGACTACATAACCACAATTCAGGCAGAAAATTTGTATAAGGAGATATTAGAAGAACATGGCATCAATACAACCATAACACGCAGAGCATTAATAGCTCAGATCTCAGAGAATGTACCAAATATTGTCATATCACAACATAGCGGTAACTTACCATGCGTGTTACATTCTAAACAAGCAGGCCGTGAAGCACTAGATTTAGCTACAGATGAGCGAGACATAAGAGCTGATCTAAATACTATCTTCAAGTGTGCTAAAATAATCAGGCGGATTGTTTCAAATGTAAAACATGAAAAGTCATGGACATTTACAGGGTCCCTTGATGGTTCCAGTGAATGTGGCGTTCCTGTTGAACTTTTAGCAATGAATAAATGGATTCTTCAGGGTCGTAAGATGGCTACAACTAAGTCTTGTGAAAAGGCTTTGCATAAATCATCTGTCATAATCTCACAGACCATGATACAAGAATTTAAGACTACTACTACTAGACAAGTGGCACATGCAGCAAAATCCAATTCTACGTTGTCAAGTTTTCGCCGACGGCTTGAAAGTTCATATGCAGTAGGCCTATCCCTATGGATGTAACACAACCTGCGTAGTCAGAAAGCCGTTACATTACTTAGCAATGCTAATATCGGTATATCAAGTCTGCAGCCAGATCGCCCATGCTGTCCAAAAAATATCATCACACACGGCGTGTTTGTGCCACACGGGTTGGTAAAAGGTCGCCCTATTTGTGTGTCTGCAGATAATGTTGACAAAAAAGTTGACACTTATGATGGAAAAACAGTTTCCACTTATTGAAGTCAGTAGGTTTATGGTACATCTCGATTATCAAGGCATTATGTTTGGAAAAAGACCATGCTTTTAACTATATGCTATTACTATGCATAAAATGATTGTTTAGATCTCCCTTAACTTACCAAAAATTAATCACAAAGTTATCGTTTTAAAAAATAAGGTCTCATCTGGCTTAATTTTTCAGTCCAGAGACTATCCTTAAATATAATGACTGATATGGACAAAGGGATGCTCTGCAACATCATCAAGTTTTATCTTAAATGTGTATATCGTCATTATTTCTTAAGCATAGTTGTGTCCCATGGATTTCTGGAAGGTTTGACATGTCCATTGGAAGAGTCTTGGGGTATCCAGTCTTTCTTTGGGCATGTCTTAACCGGAAGGTGCTACTGCTTATCTGGGCAGCTGAAAAATCAAAATGGTCGTCTTTTTGGCAGAATAAGTGCTCAAGATACAATCTTGTCTCAGTATTTTTTCAGAAATATTAACACTCACTGGTCATTTGTTCAATCAGTCATTAGTGACGATCAGTGGGTAATAACTCTGCTGGATCAAAAAGATTTGTTTTCGAGACGAGACTGTATATTTGATATATGTACATGTATTACCACAAATGGCGGCCATTTTGAATTTCAAAACGGCCGCTGAAATGTATATGAAGTATTAAAAGCTTCAAAATTATAATAATACTGTTTAGACATTTAGAAAATAAAAAACTGTGTCAATTCAGTCATATTTAATATATTTATATGCACACAACATATGCTAAATATGCCAAAAATAGCGGCCATTTTGAAAATCAAAATGGCCGCCCCAGGGGCGATAGGAAAAAATGGCATCAAGTGGATTTGGATTTGTTGACATGTAGACAGGTGATTCTGAAAGTTTCAAAGATTGTATACAAAAATGCATATGGACTCCACAAGCTCACAGACTATGAAGTTAACACCAAATATGCAAAATAGTTAAATCTGTACTGTTGTATTTGAATTTTGAAAATATGTTGAGGTGTTGTCAAGATTTTGATACATTCATTAGGGGGAGCTTCAAAGTTGTGATATGCGTATCTTCTATATATATAATAGATATTATGATGTAATTTTTAAGCTGCCGAAAAATGCATGAAAATATGCAGAAAAAATAGGTGGCTTATTTCTAATTGTTAGGTCTAAATAACAAATCACAACAACGACAATGAAAGATGGGCTCTTATATAGTGACATCTGCTCCAACACTGAAAGGGTCAATCCCAGGTTTTGGGGAGAGTGACTTAGTCTTGTGTATGAGATTCCTCATTGTCATCAGAGCTGTAGAAACAAAAAAGGAGAATAACGAAATATGGAGTTAGGACATGTTAGGACAGTAAGGTATACCATTAGAAAATAAGTGGTTTGTGAGTGTACAAGAAAGTAATTGTGAAATGTTTTTTTTTTGTGTGTTGTAAATATGAGAGATTTGTACTACCTGTTGCCTGTGAGGGACATAGCGGTGACTTCATTTCTTCCTCCGACAGTGTGCACATCAATGTTCACTTCAAAGGGAAGATGATGATGGGCTTCATACAATGTGTGCAATGTTGAAGATGCTGCACATGAGCTCAGCTGTGGTGGTGAACTCTTTGTCTTGTTCGTTGAGGAAGATTACGTTGTCACTGAAGAGTTGTGGTTGTATAGAAAATGTAGAAAAATAAGTGATTTGGTAGAGGATTATATGGTACAGAAGGAACAGAGAGAAGAGCAATGAAAGTGGTAGGGATCTTTGTAAAAGGTAGTACACAGTGTACTGAACTGCAATGAATATGTTAAGGAAATGTATTGGTATATGGGGAAGATTATTAAAGGTATATGATACATAATAGGTTTTTGGATGAGTAAATACATTTGAATCGTCTAGTTTTCAAAATAAACATTATAATATTAACCTGTGAAAAGTGTGTGAAAATTGATGGTCGTGTTTGTGAGAAAATATGAATATTGGTATTTGTTTGTATTAGTGATTGTGTACATGTGCATTTATACAGATGTTGCATTTAAAAGGAGCTGTTGCATTGTTGGTGTTGAGATTCACATTTCTCCAAGATGACAGCATTTTAGACAGAAACATTTCTTAGAGGGGTTCGTATAAGTATCGGCTTTGTAAACAATCTGGTTTGAGATTAAAAGGTATCAATTGTTTTTGATGATTATACCAAAGCTATATAATGTATTTAAAATCCTGTGGTATCGTATGACAATCTATAAACACTGTGGTGCCATTGTATTGAATTGTTAAGTAGGTGTGAATAGTATGTGATATGTTTGTTTTGTTGAACACAAACCCTTCTGAAATGGTCTATAGAGATGGATAGAGGTCCTGTAGATGTAAGAAAATGATTTTAAGCCAAAATATTTTTTATAAATGTTTTTTAGATCTCTATTTTGGGTTTAGATGTTTTTTTCCCTCTGTCCCTATAGTTCATGGAATAATACCTATTTTGTGTATCCATCCAGGCCATAAAACAACATAATCTCTAGTGTGTGGTCAGTTTCTCCAGTACATGTGTTGGCACTGCTGAAAACTTTTGTATCAATCTTTACAGAAGGCAAGTTTTTTTTATTTGTGTGGCCAATGGTCCTTGTGACACACAACAAAAAAGAAAAACAAAAAACAAAGTATGACCAGGCAAAGAGCTGGTGATGTCTGGCTTATGTCTGGAACAACAATATTAGATAATAGATTGCCAATTGTGATAACAGTGGCTAAACTCAACGATGTTGACAGATGGGCTATAGGCCTGTATGTTATGGGAATTGTACATGGTCCTATGGGAATTGTACATGACCTGGCGTTTGGGGGTTGACTTGTGGGTCAATGGTTCAAAATATGCTAATGGTGACTGACCATGGCATTTGGTTATGTTTCAATCGAAAACTTGTGGAAATTGAGAATTTGTGGGAAAAAATGGTGGAGTATTTAAAAAATTGTTTACATACATTCTGATGAACAATTGCCATGGCATACGTTAGGATTACGAAGTGACCTCGTGTGTAGAAATCAGTCTTTAAATATATGTACAGGTTTACACAAATCTACTTCATTGTTCTGTAGCTGTAAATAGTGTGCAATAATGTTTGTTTTGGTGAAAAATAATTGGCCTTTCCAAGTGGCTTAAAGAGAGTAGTCCATCATATTGTGGCGGACTATTTTATCTTCAGGACCTGATCACTACGAATAAATATACGTGGTCCTGGACCCTAGTATTGAGCGGCCTAAACGCTAGGGACAAGCTTCGTTTTGGAGGAAGTTTACCGCCGATTGGAAATTAATTGTCTCTCCCTACTGTTATATCACACAATAATTTATGCACCAAATGATTCACAAGAGTCCATGAATTCATGAAACAGAACAATCAACCATGTGCTTTATTTCTTTCCTCAGCAAATCTCGAATAATCGTAGTTACAGGTGACCGTGTGGTTTAATTAAAAGGAAATATGTGGATGACCAGAAGCCACCTAAGTCACAATCAACCATTAATCTATAATCATGCCCGTAATATACCGACTATGCAATTCACAGCAATAAACCACCATTCAACCGTGTACCTTCACGGCGAGGCAGCCCTCCTTTGTCAGAGCTCACTCTTAACTCTGCAATTCTACCACTGTCCAATTGCTAATTCAACCCTATGCTCACCACCGGACCACCCGAATACAATTCGGTCCTACCGTTCAACCACGCACACCGCGATAGCTAACGGCGACACTAAACTGTCCACCCGACGATCGACCAGCCCGCAGCTAGCTATAGTCAATCCCCCACGGATTATTCCACCTTCAACCAGTGCACACACAATACCAAAGATACTACAAAAGGAAGATAGGACACTAGTGCCGTTTTGCACGGCAGCCGATGTAACGGTATGACTCAGTAAAATTGGTACATGGGGAAGGGCGCCATCACGCGGTAGGTAGGTAAAACGAAGCAGACGACGTTAACTAAGTGTAGAAAGCTATAGGAAGGTAACGGCAAGTTTAGGGCAAATTCGCGTTAAAGACAAAGATGTGAAAGACTTAAATGATGATTGAAATGATACATATTGTATAATATCATCTTAAAATCGTATGCATAGATTTGAAAAAGTGTTCCTTCAGGATTTACAAGGGGGTTTATATAAAGCAAATGGGAAATACATCGGGTGTCTTTTCTGCAGACTACGATTTTTTTGCTACCCAAGTCATGATAATCTTTTTATACAAGTGATAACCTTTGGATTTTTATTTTATTTTTGTCTCTGCCTTAAGAAAGGTTTCCTATCTCAATAGATTTTTAAAATTAAACCAACAAAGTGGAAGCAAAAGCTGAGATCGTGTCCTGTATATCATCAATCACTTTTAATCATCACTTGCAAAAGGTAACAGTACAATAAGAAGGCCCCAATTAATGATCATCTGTGCTGGATGAGCAACCATCTGTAAAGATTTCTATAAATAAATAAATAAATAAATAAATAAATAAATAAATAAATAAATAAATAAATAAATAAATAAATAAATAAATAAATAAATAAATAAATAAATAAATACTTTTTTTTACTTTTCCAAGGAAAACTTTATTTCAAGGATCTTGAAATAACATCATATATACAAAATATGTACAAAAATAAAAGAATTATAAAGAAATACATTCATCAGTATTTTGACAATAGAAAATTAATATGTAAACTTGAACAAATACTTTACTTAAAAGAGATGTCAGGAAACGTTAAACACAAAAAGAGAGACTGAATTTGCATCGTCACCGCGGCTCGCCATAAACTGGCTCACCACGGCAGTAATCGTAATTTGAAATAAAACCATCCGTACCATTGTCGGGGAGAGTGGGTGTGGGATAGGAAGGAGGGGTGCATGGGTTCCTTGGCATACTGGGTGTGGGCAAAAATATGCCCACTGCCAGTCCGCCATGCAGGGGAGGTTGTGTGCGTGGGCGGTGACAAACGATCACCACGTCTTGCCTTTGATATGGCAACGACTACCCACGCCCATCAACCTGTGGGGAAAGGAAGGGGTCGACAATGGTCAGGAAATTATTTTATATTACACAGCGGTTAAAGTTAGGAGATGAAAACCAAATCAAATCGACCATATCAACTTGTTATTTTTGATGGTGAAGAAAGTTTCGTTCACGGACCATTTGGTGATAAATTTTGGAAGGGAGTGATTAATGATATTGAAATTAAACTCCAGCAGAATTTTTGTTTTGAGCCGAAGCTTCCAAACGAAGAGGGGCGAGGAAGGATTACTAGTACGATAGAGATGGTAGATAACATTCTTGAGACTTATAATTAGGTAGTTAGCCAGACACACGGCCTCTCTACTTCGGCCCCTTGCATGCGGAATTAGTCCCCAGTACTGGTCGAAGTCGAGGGGGTTGTCAGGAAGGAGGTTCGTGAGGAGGCGGTGAAGAGCGTCGAGAGCAGGTTGGATAGCAGGACAGAAGATAAAAAGGTGACGTATGGAGCCTCTTTCACCGCACCATCCGCAAGACGTAGAGATGGAAGGATTGAGGTGATGAAGAACCGGCAGAGATGGCAGAATGTTATGAAAAAGTTTGAATTGGACATCTCCCTCCTTCTTTGAGGTTGGAAACTGGTATATGACCTTCCAAGGTATTTTGTACGAAGGGGGGAGGAAACCGAGTTCATGCCAGTGTGAAGATGAGGAGGACGGTAGATCATTCATGTGTGAGTTGAGGGTTCCGTAAATAGATTTTGAAGAAACAGACAAAGCGTCTGTAGAATCCTCGAAAAGAACTTGGCCTGGCGAGGTAGGATGAGAAGTGATGCTTCGAAGAAGTGCTGGATTTTGCAGGAATCCATGTTCTCCAAAAAGTGTGGTGAAGTTTTCCGAGATGGTGCGGTGAAGACGACAGATTTCTTGGCGTAGGATGCGAAGAGAAGGAGTACGGAAGCTTGAAAAGGATGGAACGAATACTTCTGCCGTAAGCCATTTGCCAGTGGGGATATTCACGAGGTCTCCGACGATCTTGATTCCGCTCGCAAGGAGCCTTGCAGAGAAAGCCGCGTGTCCAGGTGAGTTACGGGAAAAAATGGGGTAATTGAGAGGAAGATTGAAGACATGATCGATTGATTTGGGGGGTGTTTCTATTCGAGCTCTGAGTGTCGTCCAAGCACGCAGGACCTCACTATAGAAAACAGTTAAACTGGTAAAGAATTGTGAATCAAAATCGAAAAGAAAGAGTTGGTAGTCTAGATTCATATTTTTGTATCGGCGGAGATTATAACTAATGAAATTGAAACAGGGGTGAGAATGCGGTTGGAGGTAACGCTGGATTAGATTGAAGCGAAAAGTGAGGCTGCGTGCTTGGAGAAAGGCTAGACCAAGCCCACCTTTAAGAGGGTTTTCAAACAGAACCTGTCTTTTCAGGAGGTGTCGCTTGCCGGACCAGACGAAGTCGACAAGCATGTCTTGGAGTTCACTTAGGGTATTTGTGGGACAAGGAAGGACGGCTATTCGGTGGAAAATTTTGGATGCGGCCAGTTGATTTGCTACAAGAATTCGGCCTTTGAAAGATATATTAGAACAAAGATGTTTCCAGGAGGACAAGGTTTTATTAAGTTTTTCTTTACAATTGATCCAGTTTTGCTGAGTGTAATTATCGTTATTGCCTAGGTAAACTCCAAGAAAGGGTAGACCTTGGTTATTCCATTGAAAGTCTAGTGGCTTGTCGGTTCGTCCGGTCCATGACCCTACCCACAAACCCTTGGATTTTGTATAGTTGAGACTAGCAGCAGAGGATCTACTAAATAAATTGTAAACAGTGTGGATGGCATCGAAACCGAGTCCTTAGTAACAAAAATTGTAACATCGTCTGCATAGGCGGAAACCGAGCAACGGCGTTGAGTATTAGGAATGAGAAGATCTTTGTCGGAAAGTTTTCTGCGTAGAGAGTTGAGTAGTGGTTCAATGGCGATACAGTAAAGTAGGCCTGAGAGTGGGCACCCCTGATGAATGCCTTTTTCAATGGGAAAGGGTGCAGTTAAAGAACCACAGACTTTGACGTGGCTCTCGGCACCTCCGTATAAGAGACTAAGATAATATAGAAATTTGTCCCCAAATCCCATGGCTCTCATGGTAGCAAAGAGGTAGTCGTGGTCAACATTATCAAAAGCTTTTTTTTGGTCAAGGTTGACCACGGCTAAAGGGAGTTCGAGAAAATTACAATAATATAGTGAATCGCGAATGAGATTAAGATTGTTATAAATGGTCCGTTCGGGGACACAGTAAGATTGGTCTTCATGGATCACAGAGGCAATAAATTGTTTAAGTCGATTTGCAAGCAGCTTAGCAAGAATTTTGTAGTCGGTATTAAGTAAGGAGACGGGGCGCCAGTTAGAAAGGTCACAGAGATCTCCTTTTTTGGGGATCAAGGTGATTACAGCTTTGTGAAAAGAGTTGGGAAGACTGCCCGAATCGATGGCAAATTGAAAAACTTCAAAAAGGTCGTTTTTGAGAAGAGGCCAGAAAGAGGAGAAGAATTCGGATGTAAGCCCATCCATACCGGGCGTTTTGTTCTTGTTAAGCTGCTTGGTAGCAAATTCTAGTTCCTCAAGACGCAGAGGAGCATCGAGGTCCTCTGCGTCTACAGGATCTAATTTGGATAAATCCCGTAAGAGGGACTCAAGGGCGCTCTCGTCAGTAGAAACTCTGCTATACAATTGTTTATAGAAGTTACGTGAGTGTCGTTTAATTTCTTCGGGATCTTCTGTGAGGAGTCCAGAAGGGAGACGAAGGCATGATAGAGTTTTGGATTGAGAGTGGGTTTTTTCGAGGTTGAAGAAATACGAAGAGCTTGTATCTACTTCGTTAATATGTTGAAACCGTGACCTGACGAGTGCGCCCTGGGCCTTATTTTTTTTAAACAAATTCAGTTCTTCCCTTTGTGATTTAAGCACCTGTTGGGTTTCAGGAGTGAGGTCCGGCGCAGATTGAAGGTCCTCAATAGTGGAGTTGATCTCTTGAAAGATTTTTCGTTTTTTTCTGGCTTTTTCTTTACAGTAAGTCTGGGCAAGGGTCTTGATTTGTGCCTTACCCAGATCCCACCAATTGCATAAGTTTGCGAAAGAGGATTTTTCGAGTTGCCAGTTAGACCAAAAGAGAGAGATAATTTCATGAAAGTTTTGGTCGTCGAGTAGGGAGTTGTTGAAATGCCAATAGGCGCTCCCTTTATAATGAGAAGGACATTTCAAGCAGAGACTGACAGCAGAGTGATCGGAAAGAGAGCAGGGTATAATTTGACAGGAGGAAATAAGCGGAGCGATACTAAAGGGAGCATAAAAGCGGTCTAGCCTGGCTTTAGAAATTCCGCCGGGGACGGTTTTGCTATTCCTAAACCAGGTGTATTTGTTTTCAGAGGGGTTTAATCTGCGCCAGACATCACAAAGAGAAGAACAATGTGTGGAATTTCTGAGAGCCAGTGCAACCTGGGGACGGTGCTCGGTCGGCCTATGCAGACGATCAATGGAGGGATTATCGGTGCAATTGAAATCGCCACCGATAATAATAGGACCATCCTGTTGTTGGTCACAGTAAGTATTAAAATCGGCAATCGATTTTAAGGCAAAGGGATTCGATTGAGAAATAAGAAAGTTATATATATTGTATATATTACCATCCACTTTAATTTTGAGAAATAAGATAGAGCCCTTGGACACAACACCGGAGGCTATCACATTAATATTATTTTTAACAAGAGTGGTAACGCCGGAGCCAGGGTGAACACCTGGAGCGGAGAAGGGAACATAGTTGGACCAATTTTTCCAACAGGGACAGTTTTCAGAAAGATTATAAGTTTCTTGAAGAAAAATAACGTCATAATTGAGGGGCAGAAGATCGAAATAATATTTGAAGGAGGCGTTTTTGGTGGCATTGGAACAGCCTCCGGTGTTGAGCGTAATTAGTGAAAGGGCCATAAAAAAGAAATAAGCATGTACACAATTCATTTTAAATACAATGAAAGGAAATTTAAATCTCCAATTTTTTGATTAGTTTTTTAATCCTCTGCTGCATACTATTATGAAGAGCTGGGGCATTGCGCAGTGGTTTGAGTTGCCTAACAAGTCCAGGTAAGTTGTGTGTAAATTTGCGAGCTATGTCTTTTGGTTTTCTTTGGCATCTTACAGACGAGAGGAAATTTATGATGTCTTGATGACTCAGAGGATTGTTGTATGTGGGAAGGGCGGTGGGTAAAGAGTCCTCCTCTTCCTCCCACATGTTGGAGTCATCGCTTGTGACGTCATGGGAACCTGGGGTGGACGTATTGGTCAGCTGACTTGAGGAGGCGGTGGAGGGGCTAGGTGAGGGGGCGGAAAGCGAAAAAGATGAGGGATTTGTGGTAGGGGAAAGGAAAGGGGTGGGGGGTCGTGGCAGAGAATGGGTGGGGGAAAGGTCGGGTGAGGCATCAGTGAGGGAAAGGGATGTTGGCATAGGTGTTAAGGAGAGGACTTGCGTAGCTTGTGTGGGGCTGTTTTGATCTAGCACTTGGGTTAGAGTGGGAGAAACACTTGGTTTTGGTTGGGGTAGTGGTGATTTTTTTCTTAGTTTTCGTTGGGGGACAGGTGACTTCAAAGTAACAAGGCGGGGTTGATCTTCGGGTGATTTTGCCGGGGACAATTTTCTCTTCGCAACTATGTCGGAAAACATTCTAGTTGGAGCTGGAGGAGTGCCCCATACGTAGGGAGTGGTGTCCATAATGGGGTCGGAGTCAGTATGGGCAGGGCCGCTGGCGGGTTTTGCCGCGCGAGCACGATCCGCAGCGGGGGCAGGCGTCGAGGCAGGCGCGCGGGCAGGCGTCGAGGCAGGCGTCGAGGCAGGCGCGCAGGCAGGCGTCAAGGCAGGCGCGCGGGCAGGAGGCGGGTCACGCCCAGCCCCGAGCGCCGTGGGCACGGGCGGGCCCACCCCAGCCGGGCCCCCAGCAACCGAAGTGGACGCTCCGGCAGACGCCGGTGCAGGTCCTTCCTTTGGTGCATCAGGCCCCGTCCGAGGCGGGCCAGCCCCACCCCCAGCACCCGAGGTGGACGCCCCACCGCCAGCCGAGACGGACCCGTCTGCGACTGCGCTAGATGGGCGAGTACGTTTGGCAGGATGTTTGGGGTCGGATTTGTTGTGTACGAAGATGGGAGGGGGGTTGAGGGGATTTGAGGGAGGGTTGAGGGAATTTGAGGGAGGGTTGGGAGGGTTGAGGGGATTTGAGGGGGGGTTGAGGGGATTTGAGGGGGGGTTGAGGGGATTTGAGATTTTGTTGGGGTCATTTCGGGTTTGAGGTTTCTTGCAAAAACGGCTGATGTGGCCGAATTCACCACAGTTAAAACATTTAACTAAGTCGATAGATAAAAACACTCTGTAATTTGTATTGCAATAGGAAAAGTTTATGTGATCAGGGAGGGTGATGTTGGGTTTAATGAGTACCTGGACTTGCCGGCGGAAGGACATTATATGTGACAGTTGTTTGTTTTTAAAACCAAGGGGTATGGGTCTAACAGCTGACACCACCTTACAGAAACTAGAAATGTTATCAATAAGAATATGATTTGGAATTTCGGGATAAACGTTAGAGAAAGTCAAGCGGGTGGTTGGTTGGATGAGAGGGGTGAGCTCCAGGAAGGAGTCACCATACGATAACCCGCGGGTAATGGCATCGGCTACCTCGTCCCTGGAACTCATATACAAAGCAATACGGTTGTTTTAAATACGACTAGCAGAAACGACATGTTTTTCGGGCATTGATTCATGGAATTTTTCTAAGTAGGATTGAATAGAGACATTATCTAACACTTTGAAAGCCAGTCCATTGCTCCTGGTGACGCCCTTAAATGGTTCGCCACCAGGAACAATGGATCCGGACGCACCCGCATTGACAGTATTAGGTTGGGCTTTTGTGCGTGGTTCCGCTTGAGTGGCCATGGTGGCCAGCTCAGTACAGAAACCAACGACACAGGATGAAAAATATAACCTTAAATATACAGAAAATTTACAAAATGAAACACGATAATCTTGGTCTAGCTAGGTCTATACAATGAAATTATTACAATTATAAAGAAACGAAGACCTAACAAGGTCTATAAACAGGAAATTTGATGACTTACTCAGAGCTCGAAGGAACACACGTCCGCTAAAGAGATAAATAAATAAATAAATAAATAAATAAATAAATAAATAAATAAATAAATACTTTTTACTTTTTTCAAGGAAAACTTTATTTCAAATCCTTGAAGAACACAGTATATACAGAATTAAAAGAATTATAATTAAATCAGTACAATTAATGGAATTATAATTAAATCAATCAATATAATAATTGAAACATTAAATAGCAATTAGCAGGCATCAGAAAAAATTTTGCGGGGAAGGGGAGGACTCAGGGAAGGGAAGGAAGGGGAAGGAGGAGTGGGGCCCACTGGCGTCTGGATGTGGGCACCTCGTGCCCACTGCCTGTAGGCCCCTGTTGGGAAATGGTCAGGCCACCGGGGTGGGCGGTGAAAAGACACCACGTCCCGCCGAGGAGGGGCGGCGACTACCCACGCCTCGGTGACCTGCGGAGGGAGGGAAAAATTTAATTAAAACAGAATTAAATCAACCAGGTTATTTTGTTATTTTGCATAGTAAAGAGAGTATCATTGATGGACCATTTTAGGAGGAATTTGTTGAGAGAGTTGGTGAAGATATAATAACTGTGCTCGAGAATGACTTGTTTTTAATCAGTGGGTCCATACTACAAGGGGGGAGGAGAAATTTGTGGTTCGGTAAAGCCAGTAGATGACGTTTTTAAGACTTATTATTAGGAAATTTGCCAGGCACACGGTCTCCCTGCTTCGACCCCGGGCGTGATGAATCAAGGCCCAGTAAAAGTCAAAGTTCAGCTTGATATCAGGAAGAAGGTGCGAAAGTAGCTTGTGCAGAAGGTTGAGGGCAGGCTGAATGGATGGACAGATGATGAAAAGGTGATGGATCGTGCCTCTCTCGCCGCACCAGCCGCAGGATGATGGGATGGCAGGATTCAGGTGATGAAGGACGGTAAGAGACGGCAGGATGTTATGGAAGAGTTTGAACTGGACATCTCCCTCCTTCTTGGAAGTTGGCAGCTGGTAGATTGTTTTCCATGGGATGTTGTGTGAAGGAGGGAGGAAACCAAGTTCGTGCCAGTGTGTAGATGAAAAAGAAGAGAGCTCGTTGACGTGGTAAATAAACTTTCCATAGATAGATTTGGAGGTTGCAGTGAGGCCGTTCGTATTACTGTCCAGGAAGATTTGGCCGGGTGATTCAGGGCGAGAGGCCGCGATGGTGGAGAAGTGAGGTAAGTCCTGAAGAAGTCCGGTGTTGTCGAAGAGAGACGGAAAGGATGTGGAGATGGCATGGTGCAGGCGAGAGAGTTCATTATGTAGAATACGAAGTGAAGGGAGACGGAGACTCGAGGTTGGAAAGTGAAGATCCTCAGCATTCAGCCAGGTGCCGGTGTTCAGGTTGATGAGGTTTCTGACGAGTTTGACTCCCCCCGTGAGGAGTCGAACAGAGAGAACCGAGTGCCCGGGCAAGTCACGGATAAAAGGAGGGTAGATTAGGGGGAGATTTATAACATGGTTGATTGATTTGGCGGGTGTTTCTACTCGAGCTCCGAGTGTCATCCAAGCACGCAGGACCTCACTGTAGAAAACAGGCAGACTGGTGAGATATTTGGAGTCGATATCAGTAAGAAAGATTTGGTAATCAAGATTCAAGTATTGTCGAAGAAAGTAATCCATTAGACAGAAACAAGGATGGGAATTAAATTGGAGATAACGTTGAATACAGTTGAATCTGAAAGTGAGGCTGCGTGCTTGGAGACAAGCTAAACCAAGTCCACCTTTATCGGGGTTTTGAAAAAGAAGTTGTCTTTTGAGGAAGTGTTTTTTGTTGGACCAGATAAAATCGACAAGCATGTCTTGGAGTTCACCTAGGACGTTATTAGGACAGGGGAGAACAGCAATACAGTGAAAAAGTTTAGAGGCGGCGAGTTGATTAGCGACAAGAATTTTTCCTTTGAAAGATAGGGAATTTGAAAGATAGATCCAGGAGGAGAGAGTTTTTCGTAGTTTATTTTTGCATTGAACCCAGTTTTCTTGAGTGTAGGTGTTGTTATTACCTAGGTGAACTCCAAGAAAGGATAAACCTTGATTGTTCCAATGGAAAGAAAGGGGCTTGTCGATTCTATCGGTCCAACTGCCGACCCATAGACCCTTGGATTTCTGATAATTGAGACAGGCAGCAGAGGATTTACTGAATATACAATAGGCGACGAATATAGAAATATAGTCTGCATAAGCCGAGACTGAGCAATATCTATTTGTATTAGGAAGAAGCAGACTTTTACCTGAGAGATCGTTACGTAATTTGTTAAGAAAGGGCTCAATGGCTATTGTGTACAGCAGCCCTGAGAGCGGGCATCCCTGACGTATACCCTTTTCAAAGGGAAATGATGCGGTCAAAGAGCCGCAGACTTTGATGTGGCTCTCGGCGCCGCTGTACAAAAGATCGAGGTAGGAAACAAATTTGTCCCCAAATCCCATGGCTCTCATTGTCTTGAAGAGGTAGCCGTGGTCAACATTGTCAAAGGCTTTTCTTTGATCAAGGTTGACCACGGCTAAAGGTAGGTTATTGTAATTACAATAATAAAGGGCGTCTCGGGTGAGATTTAGATTATCATAAATACTGCGTCCGGGGACACAGTATGACTGATCTTCATTGATAATATCATTTATTGATTGTTTTAAACGGTTAGCAAGCAGCTTGGCAAAGATTTTATAATCTGTGTTGAGTAAGGAGACAGGACGCCAATTGGACAGGTCAGAAAGGTCTCCTTTTTTGGGGATCAGAGTAATTATTGCTTTGTGAAAGGAGTTGGGGAGGGAACCAGAATTTGTTGCGAAAAATAGAACTTCGAACAGATCGTTTTTAAACAAGGGCCAAAAGGAAGAAAAGAATTCGGAAGTAAGACCATCGAAACCAGGAGTTTTGTTTTTACCAAGCTGCTTGATAACGGCATCAAGTTCCTCGGGACGCAGAGGAGCATCAAGGTCCTCTGCGTCCGCGGGATCTAACTGAGATAAATCTCGTAGGAAATCTTCGAGGGTGCCCTCGTCAGTTTGAACAGAACTATATAAGTCTTTGTAGTAGTTGCGGCAATGGGTTTTGATTTCTGCGGGGTCCTCTGTGAGTGACCCCGAGGGAAGGCGAACACAAGAAAGATTTTTAGATTGAGAATGAGATTGCTCAAGATAGAAGAAATAAGAAGAACTGGTATCTACTTCATTAATATGCTGAAAGCGGGATCTGACGAGGGCACCCTGGGCTTTATTTTTCAAGAAAACATTTAATTCTTCTCTCTGCTGTTGCAGAACTTGTTTAGTCTCTGGTGTGATGTCTGGCATAGACTGAAGATTATCGATGTATTGATTGATATTTTGAAATATACGACGTTTTTCTTGGGCAATTTTAGAACAATAACTCTGGGTAAGCTTTTTAATTTGAGCTTTACCCAGGTCCCACCAAGAAAGAATATTACGGAATGTGTGTTTTTCTGTTTGCCAATTGGCCCAAAATTGTTGAAGGATCTCACGGTAATTTATATCATCAAGAATGGAGTTATTAAAGTGCCAGTAGGTACTTTTGGTGGGATGAAGAGAGGGAGTGCTGAATACAAGAGAAACAGCAGAATGATCAGAGAGCGAACAGGGAAAAATGGAGCAGGTGCGAACAGACGGAATGAAACTAAAGGGGATATAAAAACGATCAAGTCTGGCTTTAGAAACTCGATCAGAATTAGTAAACCTAAACCAGGTGAATTTGCTATTAGAAGGATTCAGTCTGCGCCAGACATCACAAAGAGAGTTTTTATTCATAGAATTCCTGAGAGCCAGTGAGATTTGGGGTCTATGCTCAGTCGGCTTATTCAGACGATCTATAAAAGGATTATCAGTACAATTAAAGTCACCTCCGATAATAATGGCACCGTCACTACATTGATTACAATGGAGATCCATATCATTAATATACTTAAGAGCAAAGGAGTTAGATTGAGGAATAAGGACATTATAAACATTGAAGATATCATTATTAATTTTGACTTTAACATATAAAATAGAACCACTAGCGATAACACCGGAGGCTATTCCTTCGATATTGCGATGAATAAGTGTGGTGACTCCAGATCCCGGTGCACTCCCAGGAGCACAAATAGGGATGTAGTTGGGCCAATTTTTCCAGCAGGGGTGATTACTTTTAACGTTATAAGTTTCCTGAAGAAGAATAATATCATTTTTGGGGGCAAGAAGTTCAAAATAATCTTTCAGAGAGGCATTACGGGTGATATTGCAACAGCCGCCGGTGTTAAGGGTAATTAGTGACAGTGCCATTACAAAGAAGAGGGAAAAGAATCTAACAAAGAAATCCATGGTAACAGAGTTATTTAGCTTCGAGTTTTTTAATGAGTTTTTTTATCCTCTGCTGCATAGCATTTTGGAGGAGTGGGCTGTTACGTAAGGGCTTGAGTTGACGAACAAGTCCAGGTATGTTATGGGTGAATTTGCGTGCAATTTCTTTAGGTTTCCGTTGACATTTCACAGACGAGATGAATGCAACAAGGTCTTGGTGATTGAGAGGTTTATTGAGGGTCGGGAGGGAGGTAGGAAAGGCTTCTTCCTCCTCCCACAGAGACGAGTCCTCGCTGGTTTCATCCACGGAGAGACGGTCAGAGGTGGACATGGTGGATGGAGCGGGGGAAGGGGTATTTGGATTGGATGAGGGATGGGGGGTTTCAGGGACAACTAGGGTAGGGTCAGGGGTGGGTGAAGGGAGTGGGGTGGGTGAAGGGAGTGGGGTGGGTGAAGGGAGTGGGGTGGGTGAAGGGAGTGGGGTGGGTGAAGGGAGTGGGGTGGGTTGGGAGGAAGGGAGTGGGGTGGGTTGGGAGGAAGGGAGTGGGGTGGGTTGGGAGGAAGGGAGTGGGGTGGGTTGGGAGGAAGGGAGTGGGGTGGGTTGGGAGGAAGGGAAAGGTGTGGCTTGGGATGAAGGGGTGGGGGTGGGTTGGGATGAAGGGGTGGGGGAGGGTTGGGTGGAAGGAAATGGCGATGCCGTGGGTTTTTGGGTGAAGTCTAGAGCTTGGGTTAGAGTGGGGGTGCTGGGTTCTGTGGGGGCAGTCGGTTGTTTTTTTTTCCTTAGTTTTCGTTGGGAGTTAGGAGACTTCAGGGGAATCAGGCGGGGACCTTCATCAGGGGATTGGGTAGGGGAGAATTTGCGTTTAGTCACGGCATCGGAATACAATCTCCTCGTCGGGGCAGGTGGAGTGCCCCAGATGAAAGTGTTGGTGTCCATTTCGTCGGCACCGGAGGCAGAGGAGTGCCCAGCGTGGGCCCAGGCACCCCAACCCCGGGCACTGCGGGATCAGAACCGGGGGATCCTGACAGAGATCGGGAGTCCCGGCGTCCACCGCTCACAACTGAAGCCCAGGTAGAGGCCGGAGCAGAAGCCGGAGCGGCCGCAGCGGACTGGGCCCGAGCAGGCGTGTGCGTAGGTGCACCTGCAGAGACCCCAGGCCCCGACGCAGGTCGGGGCCCAAGGTCTCTGCCGCTCGCGACGGGTTCGGCTGCCGGAGAGCCTGCGGTCTTCGACAAGGGTCGGGGGCCGCGTTCGGGAGAGACTGGAGGAGAGGTTAAGGGTTTGGATGTTTTGGCAGGATGTTTAGGGTCGGACTTCTGATGCTTGAATGTGGGAGGGGGGTTCAGGGGATTGTCGGGCTTACCTTGTTGATTATCACGGGTGGGGGGTTTCTTGCATGATCTACTAATATGACCGTACTCTCCGCAGTTGAAGCAGCGGACCGTCTCCGTGGAAAGAAAGACACGATAGTTAATACCGGAGAAGGAGAAGATTATGCTGTCAGGAGGGGTGATATTTGGTTTGAACAATACCTGGACTTGCCGACGAAAAGACATTACATGAGATAGATCCTTGTTTTTCATTCCTATGGGTATGGGTCGGATAGGGGATACAACTTTACAAAAACTAGATATATTTTGTACAAGGATATAGTTTGGAATTTCGGGGTACACGTTAGAGAGGGTCAGACGAGTAGTGGGTTGAACAAGAGGGGAGAGCTCGAGAAATGAGTCGCCGTGCGTCAACCCGTGGGATATGGCGTCGGCGACATCATCCTCGAGCTCAGGTAAACAACGATACGATTTTTGGAAATTCTACTCGCTGAACAGATACGAAGATTGGGAAAAGAACGAGAAAAACTGGTGAGATAGTTATTGAGTGACACGTTTTCTATAGCTTGAAATGCAATGCCATTGTTCCTGGTGACGCCCGGGAATGGTTCGGCACCAGGAACAATGGGATTGGTATGGGCGTCCGTGGACACGCCTGGACGCCCAACAGTGGAGGGACCTGCCCGCGCGGCCATGATGGCCAGCAAAGCAAGGAACCCAACAAGCATGAACCAAAAATGAGTTAAAATACAACAAAAATAACAAATATACAGGGTGGACTTGGTCTAGCAATATCTATATACAATATAATACAAAATTTTTAGTGAAAACAGGGACCATACAAGGTCAGGAAAGCTAAAATGTAAGACTTACGCAGGAGCTCGAGAGAAACACGTCCGCTCACAAGATAAATAAATAAATAAATAAATAAATAAATAAATAAATAAATGTAAGTAAATGTAAGTAAATGTAAGTAAATGTAAGTAAATGTAAGTAAATGTAAGTAAATGTAAGTAAATGTAAGTAAATGTAAGTAAATGTAAGTAAATGTAAGTAAATGTAAGTAAATGTAAGTAAATGTAAGTAAATGTAAGTAAATGTAAATAAATGTAAATAAATAAATGTAAATAAATGTAAATAAATAAATGTAAATAAATGTAAATAAATAAATGTAAATAAATAAGTAAATAAATGTAAATAAATGTAAATAAATGTAAATAAATAAATGTAAATAAATGTAAATAAATAAATGTAAATAAATGTAAATAAATAAATGTAAATAAATGTAAATAAATGTAAATAAATGTAAATAAATGTAAATAAATATTTATTGTAAGTATACTATCGACATATATCATAGCTCTTTAAATAAAAAAATGAAAGAAGTGGTCAACGATTTCTTGCATATGATAAGACCCAACTTGAAAAACCTGAAACATAACATCATAACACTACAAACCCAGTAACAAGTCAATAATTTAAAAAAACATAAATAGCTTAAATAAATAACAAAGGAACACTGTTTGCCTTCTCTCTTTTTCTAAAGCCAAAGGTAGGGATACAACTCTTTCACTTATCACCCTCACACCCTTAACTACTCCACTCTTGGGCCAGGACTATTTGTCTCCTGATCCTATATTCGCTTACCATTTTTGGGCAATGGAAAAAAATAACAAAACAAACTAACATTATATCATGCCATTTTAATCATATTAATGTACAACAACGACCATAAACGTTTTGTAGAATATTAAAAAAAACAGCCCCGTTATCGATCAAAATGTTCTACCATAAATGTCGCCTTACCTTTCTTTGCACCTTGGAAACCGATAAAAATGAAGATTACAATCTCGTTTGGGATTGTTGGTGCAATTTATGGCAGAACACCAAACTTTCGATCTGCTCGCCATCACTTGTTTAGTTGGTGGCTAATTGGTTGGAAGTTTGCCATAGTCATGCATAATGCAGTAGCACCGCGCAAACGATTTTGGTTTTACCTACCTAACAACAGCGGGCGCACTTCCATGCCCAGCCATTTTGCGTTTCACGTTTCCACACAGAGAGTCCTATCTTCCTTTTGTAGTATCTTTGACAATACTGGTTCAACCAAGTGATGAGCTAGATCACACAGCACACACGCTACACTAAGTCAGTACATTAAACCTAGGCACAATATACAGAGCATGCAAACATACCTTCTTCTTCCTTTGAGATCTTGCAGCGAACTGACTGTCTGCAAAGATACTACAAAAGGTATCTTTGCTGTCTGGCACCCCGCACGCAATGCCCACGCGCATGCGTAGATCGGAAACCCGATCAGCTCGCGACTGCGCTACACCAACTACACGTCAACTAACCGTACGCTCGTACAACGCGCCTACAACATCTGTGACAAGGACAGCCTCCCCAAGGAACTACAGCACATCCGAACTACCCTCAAACGCAACGGTTACAATCCCAACAAGATCAGCACAGCGAAGCCGGTTCCAAACTCCAAAAGCAAGGTAAGTGATCTAACCCTCTCTGCTTGTCTCCCCTATCTAGGTTCGATGTCTCACAAACTACAACGCATCCTCCGACAAGCAGGCATCGATGTGTTCCACTCAGCCCCCAGCAAACTCCAAGGACTTCTACATACCCACAAGGACAAACCGGACCCAAACAACAGAGCGGGAGTCTACGGATCCCCTGTGAGGTGCGGTAAGGTGTACATCGGCGAAACAAAACGCAACCTCTCCCATCAGATTGAAGGAACACCGAGCACACGGCCGCAGAGGAGATTTCGAGAAGTCCGCCATCGTCAAGCACTCGCACATCAAGGACCACCAAATCGACTGGCAGGCAGCCCAACTCATCACACCCATCGACGCATGGCACCCCAGACGCATCAGAGAGGCCATCGAGATCGTCAAACACGACACTGTGCCACAGGACATCGGTTTCTTCATCAGCGACATTTGGCGACCTATACTACAGACTGAAGGATCTTCTATATCCAAAGTCCATAACCCATCCCAGACTGAGGGATCCCCTATATCCTAAGTCAACCACCCTCCTTCCCCTGTGCTTGTTAACAACTGATTCAGTTCAGTGAGCACACACTCCTCTCCCCCAACCCCTAGGATCCTAGTCTCATAGTCTCAGTTTCCCGCCTGCGCGCCTCAACGAACTAATCCTCCAGCATCCATTCATGGGATGATCCTCCAGCAGTCTACTTAAGCAGCAGCATTTTCCAGAGTCCGGCATTCTCCTGAGGACGATCAGAGCATACTGATCGAAACGTCGAGTTGTACCCCCAGTTCTTTTCAGAACTAATTACTACTCAATTGAGATTCCACATGATGTCACCGCAATCAGTCTTACTTATCATCCTCACCATGCAAAGCTACAAGTTTTACCTACACGTCAACTAATAACATTATCGCAACATGCACTGACCGTCACAATATTCTATTGATATACAGGGCGACTCAATAAAAAGGTAATCCACAAATAATGGGTTAATATGACCAGGTTATGAGGTTTATGATTATAAACATGATTGCATCATGAGGTAGGGGCTATTAGCTTTCCATTGATACCATCCTTGCATTCATGCGATCACACATCACTGAGCATCATTGTCTTGAAAATGGAACATCAAATTCCAAAATGTGCAGGTTGGTGAATAATGGGCCCAATGGGCAAACATCCAGAGGAATTGGGCTCATATCCAAACAGAGACAAGATACGTAGGTTACTGGACACACATTTAAATGATTGAAAGAAAACATATCTTATTCATGATAATGATTTTATTTGATAAGATCATTAACCCTTTAGGCACCAACACCTTCCACATGCCCACCTCCTCTCTCCACACAAAGTCCACAGCAACGATGCATGTCTTGCACAGCTCTTCTCACCATAGCTGGGTCATTGCGCAGAATGTTGACTTTTATTGTTTTCAGTAGTTCTTTTTGATGTATTTTTGAACGCACCGTTTGTAGGCGTGTGCCACTGTTTTAAAAGTGTATATTAAAAACGACTCGCACACAAAAATGTTAACAAACAAATTGAGACTTCCATTTGTCTGGCTTAAATGTTCAGTCAAAAGTTTTGAAAGTTGTTTACAGGTAATCGTAAGTGATAAAAATGGAACCGGGTAATGACAGTTTCAGTCATCTTCATACATGGCTACCTGGAACAGCCGTATCCCTAATTGACTTCTAAAATACGCAAAACATTTCTTATTCAATTATGTTATTGTCCACAGATTGTCCAGACTGAGTGTTTGCAGATGAGGTGCAAGCTTGCTCCTTCCATATTCCCAATCAGAGTTAAGCGGGTGAAGGGCAAAAAACAACTGTATAGTCATTATAGGATGTCACCAAGTCATTTATTGACTAGTAAGGACATGACTGTTAATAACCTGTTGCCATTTAAAGTGTATGCTGGAAATCTGGTGACAAAACCCAGTAGCATGCAAATCATTTGACGTACACAGGCATAATGGTGCATCAAATTTGTACAAGATGTGTTGTCATTCAATTGAGAATGCTTAAAATGTTTATTGTTTCTGTTTTTACATTGAATAAGTGATTGATTCGCCATCGTTTTATAGGTCTTATGGATTCTTAGGCATGTATCATCACCATCTATGCTGAGTTTGTATTAGCAGAACCATAATTATGAATAACTTAAAGGGGACCACACCAACATATATACATAGGTATCAGTATATATTGAACATACATATGTATCTTATTTAGCATAAATTGTACATGTCATTATATACAGCCCATCATATCATAACTAGACACAAGTATTAAACCTTCACATTTTCAAAATAAAGTCCTTTTCAATCCGGATTGGAACCATTGAACCCTTGTCATACAAATGTGTCACACACAAACAGCCATTTGTGTTACTGCTACGAGGTGTGTCAGAGTCCATATAACTTTGTGATCCAATGGCCAGCAGTTGAAGTTGATCCATTCTTCAAAGGAGTTAATGTATGTTTCAAATCATTTTTTAACATGTTAGAACAATGATTGTACTGAAGATTTTGTTTTGACTGGACCCAAAAATCCTCATAAGTGTAGTTATTAAACAATATATGTTGGGTGATCTAGTAAAATGTATATTGCCCACTGTGAATCCCTAGGAGTTGGGCCATGTAAACATACCGGTACCCCCAATCTTCGTTAGTCTCGATTGGTATACATTTTGCCAGATTACCCAATTAAAGTTCCTATGTATTTTTGTGCAAGCATTAGGATAGTTCAACCCACGTACTGACCATCAATCCCATAAACACAAGTTGGTGTAAAGATATTAAAGGGACAGTATCGTCACGATCAGAGCAGACTTTCTATAGGGCATGGAATCGGTGTCTTAGTTTAAGATGAACACACTAAGTTAAACTGAAAATTACTGGCTTATTTATGAAGCAGCAACGCGAATAGATATATGACCTTACCACGTGAGTATTATTTTCAGTCACTGAGTTAATCTTGAACTCTGATTCCATGCTCTGTTGATCGGTACAATATTGCCACCTTTAAACAGTAACTTTAAAATAATAATAATAATGTGTGGACTTATATAGCGCACGTATCCACCAACTGAGTGGTGCTCAAGGCGCATTATATATTATTACCCCTGCTCATAAGGCTCATAAATCATTCCTGAAACCATCTCAGCTCCCTGGGGAGTATACAGCTCAATTGCTGCCATTACAGCGCATTATATATTATTACCCCTGCTCATAAGGCTCATAAATCATTCCTGAAACCATCTCAGCTCCCTGGGGAGTATACAGCTCAATTGCTGCCATTACAGCGCATATAGGGCTAATCAACCAACTCTGCCCTCACAGGTACCCATTTAACCCCTGGGTGGAAAGAAGCAATTATGGTTAATTGTCTTGCTCAAGGACACAAGTGTCACGGCCGGGATTCGAACCCACATTCTGCTGCTAACACCAGAACTTGAGTCCGGTAAGCTAGACCGCTCGGCCACGACACTCCACATGACTATTTATGAACATGTATTTTAAATAGTTAAAGAGAAATAAATATATAAATCAGATCATTTCATTATTGTTTGTTTCTTTTCAATTTACAGTTATCCTTCAAATTACAATGTGTTGTCTCCTAGGCCATCCTAACAAGGTAAGCATGTGTTCCTTATTGAAAGATGCACTTATTTATGGCAATTTTCTATGGAAATTTAATAGTTTATAGGGCTATGATTCAGCTAAATGTTACATAAAAAACACGAAATTTGTTTTATTTGATTGTTTGCCATAGATAAGGCTTCTTAATACATTGGAAGACATACTTATCTCATTAGACCCGGAATCCGGGTCAACATTAATCTGACCCGTTAGTCCAGGTTGGATATGACCCGACACTTTCCGGGTCAGGATGACCCGAATAGTTGGGTCAGATTATTTGACCCGGAAAACGGGTCAAATAATCTGACCCAACTTTACGGGTCAGAATATGACCCGACCCTTTCCGGGTCATTCTGACCCGTAAAGTTGGGTCAGATTATTTGACCCGTTTTCTGGGTCAAATAATCTGACCCAACTTTTCGGGTCATCCAACCCGGAGTATGGGTCAGATTTGACCCAGAATGGGTCAAATCTGACCCGGGAGTTTTTAGAGTGTAGTAGATTATAGATTTATTTACAGAGTTAGTTGCCTAGACGTTTTGTAGTTCGTAGACCAAAACTAGTAAAAGTGACAGTTGATGAACTATTTTGATCTTTAAGATTATGCCTCGTCGAATGAATTCTGTGACTTTTGTTTTCATAAGCACGACATCGCGTAGCTGATTTACCATGTGATCATCTATGAACTTTAGATTTTATGAACAGTAATATTGTTATTGTTTTCTTAATGATTTTAACTTATTTCTATGTTAACGCAAAACGAGGACGTTTTGAAACTACAGGGGGAATAGTGTTACGAATCTTACCTTTTGATGTTGATAAATATGTGAATGGGAATTTTGACATGGTTCCTGTGTATGAAATATTCTTTGAAATATATACACTTCAAAACTATGATCAATGACGTCATTACTACGTCACTACGGAAAATTAAAACAGGTCGAAAAACAATTATTTCTCTATCTCAAAAATTATATGTCAAATTTAGAATATAAACAATCTATGTAAATATGAAGACAACTGGAAAGTTTCATCTTTATCACGTGACCAAAACTTAATATATGAGAATAAAAAAACTAGTTTACGATACAACTTTGAAGGTTAATAAAAAAAAACTAGAGCACAAGTGTTTGTTGGAACAAACACACGGTGTTCGTGTGAACTTCTGGTGTGAACTTCTGATATTCTTTCCCTGATAAGGCTGAGGCGGAAAGAATGTCATATCCAACCTCCACTTTTTAAGGCTTTAAAGAATTTTTGCAACCACTTAATTACAAGTTACCAGTTAAACAAATTATTCTATCGATTTTTGGGGTTACAGAAAGTGAAAACTATCTTTAAAATTTACCTGTATGATGGTTTTCGGACTTTATTTCTAAAAAAAATCCTCCCCTTCAGAAAATAGAAGAATCCTAACCTATTATATCATCAATTTACCCTAAATGACGCACCTAAGGATATATCATCAACTGGACGGTAACATATAAATGAAATTAGCAGTTTGGTGTTTCAGTTTGTTTCAGTGAAGGATGCTGAATTTCAATGCGTGATCATATGCATGGACGTCTTGAGCGCCGTTTTTTGAGACGCACAGAATTGTGGTCATCAAAAAATTTATGTTGGGATAATGATTCCCCCCCCCCCCCCCACCCCCACAAACTGTTAAAGTTGATGGGGCACAGAAAATGTACCCAAGAAGACAAACAGTTGAATCATGTTTCATCTTATTCCAGATGGTTGTAAAATTGTTTTTAATCTTGAAAATAAAAATATTGTTTTAGATTTTTAAAATAAAATGGTATAATTTGGAGAAGCTCTCAAAACTTTTAATCAATATTCTTGAAAGACCAATAAAATGGAAGATGGTTAAACTTTTTGCACAAAGTACTTTAAAACTTTTGTCAAATAAAAGATTTCTTTTCATAACCATGATATTTATGATTCATTTTCTCAATAATTTTCCACAACCGACGAAATAAACACCAACGAATTAAGTAGTCTTCATTCGCTTCTTCTATGAACTGTGTCCATTTTGAGGATCAGTATTTCTTGAAAAAATCATTGCAAAGGCAAATCAGTAAAATCTGTTGGTTTCCACTGAGAACAGCTTGTTGATGGCACAGAACAATAAAATCACAGATGTTCGTGAAAAAAAATTTTGAGGTCATGTAAATCCCTTACTATTTGTATCTAGTAAAATCAGCGGTTAAACAACTTTTTCGATTTTCACAAGCACTAACTTTCCAGTAAATCATACATTTTCACTAATTTCTGAGAAATGTTAAGACAAAGTTAAGTGCGTCATTTCACGAGTGCGGCGAATTACGTACATGGACGATAGTTGCCACTGAGCATGTACTCTGACCGTGTTGGTCACTAAGCATTATTCTGGTACAGAAAATTAAAACTTAACACATGGTTAGACCTTTACATGTAGTTGTATCCTAGGTTGTGACGTCATGGTTAAGGCATCAGATATCGAATTACACTAAATCAAAGTTAGTTTAATATTTCACAAAAAATCATATCTCATGAACCACAAAAGATATTTTCACAATCTTTGCCTCATCTTAAAGACCTTGAACTATGCCACATTTCGTTCACAGACATGACCCTAATCTGACCTCTCTTTTCTTTCGAAACCAGAAATGTTTAAGTGAAGAAATATTCTGAATCACTATTCTGTAAATGATATCTTGAGAAAGAATTAGACAGAATTTTACCAAATTTGGCACAATTGACCCATAAATATGAATGACTTCATATGATTGAACCGGAACTTACGGTTGGAAAAATTTAAAATTATATTGGATGACTGAACCAGAAGTTAATGTATTCAGTATAGCACATTATATGTTATTTTTATTATATATTATGAAAACTCATTCCTTCTGAGGTAACTCTTGTCTTTTATTTATTTTTATTTTTATATTCTATGACCACAAAAACATAAAATTTAAAATAAAAAACATAGTCTTCCAAGTCACACTTGTTAATTTCTAATTTATTGCATAAATCTCACTTTTCCAAGTTCAACAGCCAATATCTCAAGAACTAAATGACCTATTAGAAAACAAAAACACACAATTGAATTCCTTACATTAATAGCTTGTAATTCTTGTGAAATTAGTTACAATAAATGCTTTGATGGTCAAATTAGTGGCATACGAAGTAACGATTTTACAAATTTTAAAAGGTCATATCTCATAGCTTCAATTTGATGTATAACTTGACAAATTTTGAGGAAAAAAATAGGGTGTTATAGCTAAATAATGTAATCTTACCTGCTTAGTAAGGCGGAGAACATATGGATGATGATGGACATATGTATACTTCAAATTATTCGAAGATATTTATTTCATGAAAAATCAGGCATTTGTGGTATACGACGACTTCCTCAGTCATGTTAGCTAGGATCATCCTAGCTAAGTCATGTCAGTCTGATCTTGTCAACTCCCCCATTAGTTACCAACGCGGTCATAGTACATGCTCAGTGTCAACTATCGTCCATGTACGTAATTCGCCGCACTCGTGAAATGACGCACTTACCTTTGTCTTAGCATTTCTCAGAAATTAGTGAAAATGTATGATTTACTGGAAAGTTAGTGCTTGTGAAAGTGGAAAAAAGTTGTTTAACCACTGATTTTACTAGATACAAATAGTAAGGGATTTACATGACATCATCATTTGTTTTCACGAACATCTGTGATATTATTGTTCTGTGCCATCAACAAGCTGTTGTCAGTGGAAACCAAAAGATATGAATGCTTTGCATTTGCAACGATTTTTTAAAAAGAAATACTGATCCTCAAAATGGACATAGTCCATAGAAGAAGCGAATGAAGACTACTTAATATAGACACAATCGGCGACCGGAGTCACGTGACTCATAGTGGGTATAAAATGTAAACAAACCAAGCTGTAAACAAATCGTCTGAGGACGATGACAGCACACTGATCGAAACGTCGAGTTGTACCTTCAGTTCTTTTCAGAACTAATTACTACTCAATTGAGAATTTCACATGGTGTCACCGCAATTAGTCTTACTTAAACCAAGCAAGCGACGCGCAGTGTATGGAAAAGCATGGCTTATTCCGAGTGCTTCTGCTGTATGCACAAGTCACATCATAGATGTTGCATTTGTTGGTTGGAACACGAGTTTAAGTTCTCTCAATCGATCGGAGATGTTCCCAATTTTAATTTCCAAACATTACGCACATTATCAATTCGCGAAGAAGTTTTGATCCGGACCTAGGGCAAGGCTCGGCCACCACTCATTTTGGGGCGATCTTCAATGTTTGTTAAACTCTTTTATATAAAAATACACCACAGACTTACAGTGAATGAAATTTTCACAACTTTAGAAAAATTCAATGTTGAAAAACGTAACTACATTTTCCAGTCGGTAGCAAAGAACGTCAATATCGCTTTTTAGGGACCTTCGTATTTTAACGTTTTCGACGTTCAACCGAGTTTGCGTCACTAAATGATCGATATCTTCACAACGATCGCAGTTTAATGGATGAAAATTACACATTAGATAGTTCATTAGTTATTCCTCACCTCAATAAAGTATCAATTTTCTCTCTGAAGCGATGTGGATTAAACAGATTTTTTAATTTGCAGCTATCCAGAACCGTGAAAATCCGAAAATGGGAAAACGACTGTTTGTTAACACAGTAGAGTATTATGCCAGTCTCCTACGACTTTGACAAAGTCACAAAGCATTACGTGAATTCCAGAGCCTAAATTGCACAGAGATTCTAGAATGAATATAACATGATTTTGAACATTCAGTTTGCCTTCCCTTGCCATTCAGCTATCAATGGGTCGTTGTTTTAAAATCCTCCATGGAGCTCCCTATGTTTATACACAGCGCACTGCTGGTTTGTTGTTATTTTGTACCCACTAGGCTATCATGACTACTGCTAGCTCGGAGTCGCCGATTGTGTCTATTCGTTGGTGTTTATTTCGTCGGTTGTGGAAAATTATTGAGAAAATGAATCATTAATATCATGGTTATGAAAAGATTTGTTTTATTTGACAAAATGTTAACAGCATTTTTACACATTTCAAACTTTTAAAGTATTTTGTGCAAAAATTTTCTATTTTATTGGTCTTTCAAGAATATTGATTAAAAGTTTTGAGAGCTTCTCCAAATTATACCATTTTATTTTAAAAATCTAAAACAATAATTTTATTTTCAAGATTAAAACCAATTTTACAACCATCTGGAATAAGATTAAACATGATTCAACTGTTTGTCTTCTTGGGTACATTTTCTGTGCCTCATCAACTTTAAGATTTGGAGGGGGGGGGGGGGTGAATCATTATACCAACATAAATTTGTTGATGACCACAATTCTGTGCGTCTCAAAAACGGCGCTCAAGACGTCCACGCATATGATCACGCATTGAAATTCAGCATTTTACAAGAGAATCCTTCACTGAAACAAACTGAAACATTAAACTGCTAATTTCATTTGTAAGTTACTGTCCAGTTGATGATATATCCTTAGGTGCATCATTTATGGTAAATTGAGGATATAATAAGTTAGGATTCTTCTATTTTCTGAAGAGGAGGATTTTTTAGAAGTAAATTTTAACTATAGTTTTCACTTTCTGTAACCCAAAAAATCGATAGAATATTTTTTTAACTGGTAACTGATAATTAAGTGGTTGCAAAAAAATCTTTAAAAGCCTTTAAAAGTGGCGGTTGGATATGACATTCTTTCCGCCTCAGCCTTATCAGGGAAAGAATATCGAACCCAACGCCATCTAAGTTTAGAGCGCCCCCAGCGGCAGTTTTAAAAAAGGCATCATTTTCCAATCTCAGAAACTGAACCAAAGCAGGTACTAATTTTATTTTTTCTTAGTCATAAGGAGGTCATATATGATCTTCTGTATATAATAATCTGTATGAAAATTGTGTTATAATGAATGCAAATTTATTATAAATATTGTACAAACCAAAACCTAATCGTAAATTATTGACAAACCATGGAATATATTGTATCATAGATTATAATCTAATTATTTCTTAGGCCTATTTTCTTTTTCACATTGGGAGTCTTTGGAAGTGTAAATAGGCTGCCATATAAGGGCAAGATTAAACTAACTTCATTAGTCTTTGAGTCTTTTTAAATTCTAAAATGAATACCATGAACGTCGGTATTCAATAAACATTCAGTCGGATGGGAACAAAATACTTATTTATTTTGTTATTTTATTAGGGCTCTAATCACCCCCCTCCTCCACTAAAGTTTAAACTTTCACAGCATATTTGTTGAGTGCTTAATCTGAATCTCGATTCCAGGTCCAGGTCAACTAGTTCAGGTTTTCCACCCAAACTAGAAGGCAGGTTATTATAATAAGTGGCCTACACTGTACACAATGTAGGTCATATATTGTCATATAGGATGCACATACACATAGGTTTTGTGCTGATACAATTGTTGTTGTTTATTTGATGCAGTTTTCCCTTCATTGTATATATAAATTGCAGTACTGCATTCAGATTCAGGCCGCAACCCTCATTGTGACTTATTTCAATACGTTTCATATGACTAAAAATACAAGAAAGGATCATTCATTTTTGTTCCTTTCACGCCTAGATGTTTGTGTTGCATTTAATATGCGTCTGTAGTATACCCCATTAAAATGAGTGTTCACAGCCAAGTAAGAGCCAGTGCTTTTTTGGTGTGTTTCAATGAAGAAAAACAAGTCACACCATTTTTTGTGTTCGGAGATAAACTTTTATTCTGACTGGAGATCAACAGTAATACATATGAACGTTTACATGGTAAACAAAGGAGAGAGCGTTTGTGGAGTTGTTGTTTGTTCTAAAGCAACTGTAACTTTCTTTAAAATATAAATAATAAAAAAGGGAAAAGGAAATCAGGAAACAAATTAACTGAAATCACTTTTAGTCTTCAAAATTTAGGGAAATCTTTCTTTTTTCTCTGAACCCCCTTTTCCGCAAATTCACCGTTTCCTTTGAAATATGCGACCAAAACAAATATGTGCAGCTTACCCCGCTACAACACTACATGTACTTATCTGGAAAAATACTCTATGTAAAATCACGGAGGAAGGAAGAGAACATTCTTCCATGATAAAATTAATGTTATTATGTTAGTTTTCTTTTCAAGGATTGATTTATTATTATTTAAGAGGATTAGATTATATTAACAGTATAACAGGGTCCGGGATGGATTCACTGTTCTTTCTTTCCTATAGGATTTTCATATGAGCATGCACATGACTCTATACCCCCTTACATAAAATTATACACTGCACACTCTTTAATATTAATACGCAAAACCAACTCACACACACATGTATTGCATTGGATTACAGGCAGTGACCTCACGCTGTGTTGGCTACGGAGCGAGATGTTGGCTACCGAGCGAGATTCCGAAACTAATTCGCCTTCAAACAAACCTTGGGTGAAGGTGCGAATTGAAGGGTGATTAACTTGCTTAACTTTTTCTTTACAAACACTACTCCTATGGGGTTGTCACATAACTGTAATAGAGGACTATCTGTACGAAAGTGTATTCCTAATGATGACCACCAGCTTTATGCGTAGAATATGAAAATCAGAAAACAGGAAATTAAGTTTCTGTATATAATAATCTGTATGAAAATTGTGTTATAATGAATGCAAATTTATTATAAATATTGTACAATCCAAAACCTAATCGTAAGTTATTGACAAACCATGGAATATATTAAATCATAGATTATAATCTAATTATTTCTTGGGCCTATTTTCTTTTTCACACTGGGAGTCTTTGGAAGTGTAAATAGGCTGCCATATAAGGGCAAGATTAAACTAACTTCATTAGTTCTTGAGTCTTTTTAAATTCTAAAATGAATAGCATAAACGTCGGTATTCAATAAACATTCAGTCGGATGGGAACAAAATACTTGTTTATTTTGTTATTGTATTAGGGCTCTAACCACCCCCTCCCCCACTAAAGTTTAAACTTTCACAGCATATTTGAGTGCTTAATCTGAATCTAGATTCCAGGTCCAGGTCAACTTGTTCAGGTTTTCCACTCAAACTAGAAGGCATGCAGGTTATTATAATAAGTGGCCTTGCACTGTACACAAATGTAGGTCATATCGTCATATAGGATGCACATACACATAGGTTTGTGCTGATACAATTGTTGGTGTTTATTTGATGCAGTTTCCCTTCATTGTTTATATAAAGTGCAGTACTGTTTCTAGATTCAGACCGCAACACTCATTGTGACTTATTTCAATACGTTTCATATGACTAAAAATACAAGAAAGGATCTGCACTTTTTTATTCCACGCCTACATGCTTGTGTTGCATTTCCAGAATATGCGTCTATAGTATACCCCATAAAAATGAGTGTTCACAGCCAAGTAAGAGACAGTGCTTTAAAAGATGGGTTCTAAAGCAACTGTAACTTTCTTTAAAATATAAATAATACAAAAGGAAAAGGAAATCAGGAAACAAATTAACTGAAATTGCTTTTAGTCTTCAAACTTTAGGGAAATCTTTCTTTTTCTCTGAACCCCCTTTTCCGCAAATTCACCGTTTCCTTTGAAATATGCGGCCAAAACAAATCTGTGCAGCTTATCCCGCTACAACACTACATGTACAGTGCATGTACATATCTGGAACAACACACTATGTAAAATAACGGAGGAAGGAAGAGAACATTCCTCCATTAATGAATGTTATTATGCTAGTTTTCTTTTCAATGATTGATTTATTATTATTTAAGAGGATTAGATTATATTAACAGTATAACTGGATCCGGGATGGATTCACTGTTCTTTCCTATATGATTTTCATATGAGCATGCACATGACTCTATACCCCCTTACATATACACTGATCACTCTTATACACAAAACCAACTCACACACAGATGTATTGCATTGCATTACAGGCAGTGACCTCACGCTGTGTTGGCTACCGAGCGAGATTCAAACTAATTCGCCTTCAAACAAACCTTGGGTGAAGGTGCGAATTGAAGGGTGATTAACTTGCTTAACTTTTTCTTTACAAACGCCACTCATATGTGGTTATCACATAACTGTAATAGAAGAAAATCTGTACGAAAGTGTATTCTTAATGATGAGCACCAGCTTTATGCGTAGAATATGAAAATCAGAAAACAAGAAAATAAGTTTCTGTATATAATAATCTGTATGAAAATTGTGTCATAATGCGTGCAAATTTATTATAAGTATTGTACAAACCAAAACCTAATCGTAAATTATTGACAAACCGTGGAATATATTGTGTCATAGATTATAATCTAATTATTTCTTGGGCCTATTTTCTTTTTCACATTGGGAGTCTTTGGGAGTGTAAATAGGCTGCCATATAACGGCAAGATTAAACTAACTTCATTATTTCTTGAGTCTTTTTAAATTCTAAAATGAATAGCATGAACGTCGGTATTCAATAAACATTCAGTTGGATGGGAACAAAATACTTGTTTATTTTGTTATTGTATTTGGGCTCTAATCACCCCCAGGTGCAGGTCAACTACATTAATAAGAACACACTTTCGTAAAGATTGTCCTCTATTACACTGTATGCGACAACTCCATAGGAGTGGGGTTTGTAAAGAAAAAGTTAAGCAAGTTAATCACCCTTTAATTAACACCTTCATCCAAGGTTTATTTATGCCACAGAGAAGGCGAATTAGTTTGAATCTCGCTCGGTAGCCAAACACAGCGGGAGGTCAATATAATACAATGCATGTGTGTGAGTGAGTGTGTGTGGGAGTTTTGTATACGAGTGTCAGTGTAAGGGGTTACAGAGTCATACGCATGTTCAGATGAATACCTTAGGAAAGAGAACAGTGAATCCATGCCCGCGTTATTTTTTCGTGGTACATGTATTAAGACAGTAAACTACCCGTAATTTATATTCAATAACACCCTAACAAACACCCTACTAATTATTTATCAATCCCATTTTGCCTTTGAGAAAGAGCCTGGTTCGAAACGAATGACTACTAGTTTGCATTTATACTACAGGTCGTTTAGGTTGGTAAGCAGTTTGCAACAGTTAATTCTCTATTTATCCCTAAAAAGACGGCAAGATAAGTCTATTGTATCATCCAGAGAAGTTTGTATGCGTGTGCTTTCTTATTCTCAAGCTTTGAACCAAAACGGAGTGTAATAAACATGGGTAAAGAAAAAAAAATTAAAAGTCTCTGTTTTTTATTTTTTATTTTTTATTTATTTTTTTATACATATATACGCGGGTATTGGAAGCAAACCAAATTTCCTATACGCAAAGTATGGTGGCTAAGAGAGGCCGCACAAATCAGGCAAACTCATACCCCTATATGAAAAAGTCGTTTAAAACACAGTACGGCAGAATTCCAATCGATCTAGCAATGTTGGCTGCAATTGGACATTTCATATATAGCAAAACCAAATGAATAAATAATAAAAATATAAAAACATATTTAACAACGACAACGACGACAACGACGACGACGACGACAACAATTGTCTTTATTTTAGAATGATATAGTTGTCTACTGCAGTAAGGGAATATCGGTTGGAGGCAGAAAGATCAATAATTTACGGTATGCTGATGATACCACCCCATTAGCAGGCAGTGCACAAGATCTGGAGGATCTTATTGAGAGAGTAAGAATAGAGAGTGAAAAATTTGGTCTTTTTTTCTAAATGTAGGAAAGACAAAGGTGATGATCATCAACCAACAAGAAGAGAACCCCATTATTCATGCAGGAAACCAAGCAATTGAAGTTGTAGATCAATTCAACTTCCTTGGGTCTATGATATCAAACCAAGGCGGATGCTCAATTGAGATCAGACGTCGAATTGCAATGGCAAAGACATCAATGCGCTATGATGAGGTGGTGACGTGTGTAAATCGCTCTCCCCAGTTATTTCATTAAAACTCGGCTCACAACTGCCTTTAATCTACTTACATATTTAAAGTCAGTCCCAACATTAATCTTGAATATGTCTCACAATCATCAATCCAAAAAATCCGCTGCTACCCGAAGAAAATAGAGTTCCAGGAAGGAATTACCAATGCCGTCTTCACCCAACCAGAGTGATAACGAACAAGATGGCGTCAGTACTACCTGTTGTTGTGACGTTGCAGCCATCAGCGGTAAGCTAGATAAGATCTTAGCATCCATCAGCAGTATAGAATCACGGCTCGGCTCCCTTGAACTCAAGCTAGAAGACATTAAACAGCAGGTCTCTTCAAACACATCAGACGTCACTGATCTTAAAAAATCAGTGACTTTTGTTCAAGACAAATTGGAGTCCACCAAGTCACAGATCAACAAAAAGGTCGAGTTCAACCTTGGTGTGATCAGACGCATCGAAGATCACATTGATGACATCAACAACAGAAACCGTCGTAACAATATAGTTATCCATGGGGTACCGGAAGGCTCTGAAGCTGGTCAGACATGTGAGGAGTTTGTCTACGATCTACTCACCAATCACTTGAAATTGGAAGGAGCTAATATCATAGAGATTGACCGTGCACACCGCACCGGTCAACCATCAGACACGGCTTCAGCCAGCACACGTCGAGCAAGGCTTATCCATTGCAGACTACTTCGCTACGGTGATCGACATCACATCCTCAAAAATGCCGCCAAATTCCTCAAGAACAACAAATACAAGGGCCAGAACATCTTCATAACCGACGATGTCACTCCGAAAATTAGGGCACAGTGAAAAGAGCTGAGAGAGATGCACCTCCGGCGCACCCAGAGAGACGATCGGGTTCATTTCGCCTTTATTTCATGGTCAGTGCCAGCAACGATCAGATACAAGGTTAGAGATGGCCCCTTCAAGTCATTCCGTCTGGGGGGAGAATCATGAATTGCCACCCCATTTCATAGATAATTCTAATATAATTTCATTTAGGATTCAACCATTGTCTTGTTATATGTTATTTTCATGTCTGTGTATGTCTGTGTGTGCAGGTATAAATACGCTCAGGTCATTATTGTATCAATCATGAAATTGTATCAATCATGAAATTGTCATTTATGCTCATCAATTTTGCTTATGAACCAAGCAAATGACGACACTGTTCTAAACTCTAACATAGATCCTGATTTAAACTTTAAAACACCTGATATATCCTGTGATTACTATGATCAAGATAAATTCTTAAATGATTTTAATAAAAACACCAGTACCAAATTGTTACATCTCAATGCACGAAGTTTACAAAAGAATATATCAAATATTATTTATTTGATTAACCTTTTAGGGAACAAGTTTTCAGTGATCGGTATAACTGAGTCATGGTTAAAGGATACCAAGGACCCACTTATTCAAATTAAAGATTACTCAATTGAAGGTTCTTGTAGACTTAACAAAAAAGGTGGTGGAGTAGCACTTTACATTAAACAGGATCTTAGTTACAACATTCGTAATGACTTATCTATTAATAATTCTGAAATGGAATCATGTTTCATTGAGCTTGTTAATACACATAATAGTAATGTATTAATTGGAGTTGTGTATAAACCACCCAGTGCTTCATATGATCATTTCTCAGAACATATTAATGGCATATTGGAAAATATTAGTAATGAAAACAAAAAGTGTTATCTAATGGGTGATTTTAATATTAATTTATTGCAGTATGATACAAATAATACTGTACAGAACTTTATTGATATGCTATCTTCACAATCCTTTTACCCTACCATAAATAAACCTACAAGAATTACTGAGAGTAATGCCACTTTAATTGATAGCATTCTAACTGACTTATGACTTACATAATCATACTGCTGGTGTTTTAATAAGTGATATAAGTGATCACTTACCAGTATTTTTAATTATTGACAGTTTTAGAGAGAAGGCCCATGATGAACGCAGATGCAGTAAAAAAAACGTGATTTTAATGGTAATAACATTGAACACTTTGTAAATGATTTAAATTCAACTGATTGGTCTTTTATGGCATCACTGAATGATATTCATGATATGTATAGCTCTTTTTTAGACCATGTTCTTAAACTTTATGATAAATATTTTCCACTGCAAGAGGTACAATGTCGATATAATAAACATAAGTCACCTTGGCTATCAGATGGTATCTATCAGTCAATAAGGAGAAAACAATTTCTTTACAAACAATTTCTGAGAAATCCTATACTTCTCAAAATAAATCCATTTATACTCTGTATAAAAACAAGCTAAATAATTTAATTAAAATATCAAAGAAAAACTATTTTCGTACAAAATTTAACCAGGTAAAGGGCAATATCAAAGGAACATGGAATATCATAAATATTGTATTAAACAAGGGACAGCGGAAACGCAACCCCTCTTACTTTGTTCAAGATGGTATAACAGTTGACAGTGACAAAGAAATTGCTGATGTATTTAATGACTATTTTGCTAATGTTGGCACTAGACTTGCCAGCAATCTACCATTATGTAATACCACATTTGAATCCTTTCTTCAGGATCGAGAGTCTCTAATTACAGGCATTTTCCCGGATGGTTTAAAGATAGGTAAGGTCACACAATACATAAGGGTGGCGACAAACATAATATTGGCAATTATAGACCTTTTACAGTATTATCTACATTCTCAAAAGTTTTTTAATTTTTTTTTAATTTATTCATTTCAGATTTGAACAATTATTTAAAAATATAAAACACTGAAATGTGACATAAAAAATCCAGACAAGAGAACGGGTTGGAGAAAATCTCCGTCCGTGACTCCGCAGGACTGACAAAAACAATAACAGAAAAGACAAGCACTAAAAAACGAGAGAAAAAAACAAAGGTAAAAAGACTATAAAATAGGGGAAAGAACTAATAAAAATTATTGGGCTTTGTGGACCTGCCACGATTAAAAACAGATCACTCAATGGACCAATCATCATCATATTTAGAATAAAAAACAGTATATGAGGCCAGAACTGCAGCACGGCTTAGAGATTTGGCAAGTTGTTTGGACTCTCTTTTCATTGCCTTCTTACCAGCCGATAAAAGGGGGAACAGCGATTGAACATATTTTAGATTATCTTGAGTGATAAGGCCCCTACTGCCTATTTCAATACAGTACAAGTGAGTTGTGAAACCTTGATCCTCGAGATCTGAAACCAGACTAGAATATTTTTCTTGTTTCCGAGTGTGGGCTTTTGTAATATTTTGTTCAAATGGAATTGTAAGTTCAACTATTATGATACATTTCATAGTTAAATTTACAAAGACTAGGTCAGGTCTCTGTTGAGTGGCAAGAATATCCGGTGGTATTGAGGTTCCGGCAATCATGTGGGCACCAGGAAGATCACAATAGACTTTCCACGTCTGATCAGCTATTGAACGAAATGTATCATACAGCAGACGAAGTACATTATTGTGTCGCCAGGTATAACGACCTTGGTCAAGCATACATTTACAATTGTTTAAAATATGTTGCAAAGTTTCTTTCCTACCGCACAGAGCGCATTTCGTGTTAACAACCTTGCCCCATCGACTAAGGTTTGCCTTTGTGGGGAGCGTGTCCAGGAAAGCATTAAGCATGAATTTCATGACACCTTTAGGGAGATTAAATATATAAGATTTCCATATGGGATCTGATCCTTCTAACTCAGAAATACGAACCATATCACCTTGAATGACAAGAGATTTCAGATGGTTCAGCCACACATCATTCACTTCGTCTTTAACGGATTTTTGGAGGGCAACTTTTTTGTTTTTAAAAGTAACATGGTCAGTATTATCAATGATCGAATCAAGCTTTTGTTGAGAAAACTTAGTAACCGAGAATTTCCGTAACCAGTCTGACTCTCTGTCAAGTCTTGAGTCGAGTGCATTGTTGACCTTAGGATCGCCCTTTGTTCTTAAAGACAGGTGGGCTGAAACATGTGATTCTAAATAAAGTTGTTCAATGGATTTGATGTCAGTAAGGTGAGGAATGTGTAATACTTCTGGGGCGGCAGGACGGGCTAATCCAATCCAGCTCTTTAAGTATTTATGAACAATTGCATCTGAAGCACGGAGATTTGTCTTTGTTATGTCATGGATCGTCAGGATGAATCTACTGGAGGGGAGAAGATATTTTTTGTAGATATTGAGTTTGAATTCTCCTCTTACCACCAGATCATCGATTCTTTTCAATCTGGTTACAAAATTATCCTTGACATAGCTAAACACATCTTCCTGCTTACCGGAGAATGTAAGATGTGACCCTAGAAACTTATGGGTATCAGTTTCAATAGATGCTATAGGTTGATCAGAGACATTGAAAACAATATTGAAAGGTTTGCCACTAACAATGGATAATGATTTGCATTTGATAGGTTTAAGTCTAAGGTTCATTGAGTTAGTCCAAGCTGATATTTCATTCAAAATACGTTGATGGGTTCTTTTGTTGGTCGTAATTATATTAAAATCATCAGCAAAAGGAGTAGTTATATACTTAGAGTCATTGATTGAATAGCCAAAACGTTCGTTTTGTTGCAGTTTTTCGAGAATTGGGTTGAAGACTGAGAGGAAGATTACAGGGGAGAGTGGATCTCCCTGGAACACTCCTTTGGAAAATTTGAAGTTGGTTGATTCCCAGTCCGGAGTAACGACTTTACCTTCGAGGTTGGCATACAGATGCTCTATGTAGTTCTTTACAGGTGAAGGAATTTGAAATCTGTTAAGTGAGTGACTGATGAGCTCATGATGAACCGACCCAAATGCATCTTCCAAATCAAAGAAGCTTATATGGGCTGTCTTTTTGTTGCTTTTGGCATGGGAAATTATTTCGTTGAGGACTTGATTGTGTTCAATAACGCCATTAATGCCACGGATGAAAGCTTTCTGGAGTGAGGGGTCAACAAACTTGTTCGCTGTAAGAAAGTCCATTGTCCGGGCGGCAAGGATCTGATGGAACGTTTTCCCCAAAACACTTGAGAGAGCAATCATACGAAAATTTCCTGGTTGGTCAATACTGCCCTTTTTGTAGATAAGAGTTATGGATGAATTACACCATGACTTTGGTGGAATAGATGATGACGTCAGTAATTTGTTATACAATGTTGCCAGGAAATGATGGATACATGGGAGTTTCTTGAGGATCCCGTATGTTATTAAATCTGGATCTGGAGCTGATGAACTACTTTTCCTTTGGATTACGTTTTTCACATCCCGAGGAATAATTGGATCCATGTTAAAGGTAATTTCATTAGTTCTAACATATGGAAACCATGATGTCTTTGTTAGGTCCAGGTGCTCAGACTGAGAATATTTACCAGGATAAAATGTATCAGCCATTTCATTTGAAAAGCCTGGTAGGATAGGCTTTTTACCCAGTGTTCCATTGCAAGTGTGTTTAGCAAATGTCCAGAAGTTTTCTCTGAATTGCTTTTCTTGATAGTTGACTGTTTTATCTCAACAGTGCTTTTCGTTATCCTTTTTTAGTCGGTTGTGAGTTCGTAGAGCCTGGGTGAATTTCTGTCGATCTTCGGGAGAGTTGCTTTCTTTCATGCGTTTGCGGTAGAATTTCTTCAGTTTCTTCGCATTTTCAAGACGTTTAGATCTGTGTTTGGTGAACTGTTCACTTGATTTCTTAACGTTGAATTCGGGCTTGGCAGTGAGAAAATCACGTATGGATTCACCAAGTCTGTCGCCTGCCTCAGCAGGAGTTAAAATGTCAAGCCCAAGAGCAGCGTGGATTGGATTTAGTATACCTCGAAGCTCGCTGTTATATACTTGCCATTCCTGAAGAGTAGCTGGGGGTATAACAAATCTTGACCTGGCTTCGATGCAAGGAAAAAGCAAAATAAACAGACCTGTGGTTGCAAGTAGAAAAGGCTGCAACCAGACTCCATGGTACGACGCCATATTGGAAATGCCCACTTGGTTCAGCTGAAAATTTCTGAACGAAATTATGTCTTATTAGCAACGTCTTATCCAAAGTAGGAAAGATGTGAGTATTCTGTAGACTTTAATGAAGATGTTGGCAACACGAGTAATCCCGATAGATGGTTGTTTCAGTCAGTCCCAATGCAAAACTTGCAAAGGAGTAGTATGGTAGATGGGGGTCCTAGCGCAGCTGCATAAAAAATGATTTTTGAAAATCATTTTTAAGGGGAATTCCCCCTTAGGGGTAGCGAAAAATCGTGACATCATTTAAAGATTTAAATGACGTCATCATATATTAAAAGCCGTTGCCGGCTTTTAAAAAAGCTAGTTAAAAAAGTGACAAATAAAATTTAAAAAAAAAATAAAAATTATTATCTAGTTTAATAATAAAGATGACAACAAAATATTTATCAAAATGGACATTACCAGAATTGAAAGAGTTTGCGCGAGAACACATTGGTCGAATAATTCTCGTGCAAAACAACAAGAATAAAGTAGATAAACGTAGTTATTACAACGCGGTGAAAAAGTATATACAACGGCAAAAACAAAACCCATTGTACAAATTAAATTTAGTTGAATTGAAAAGACGTATAAATGTTGAAAATATAAATATTCCTAGACACGGCTCAGGGAAAAAAGGGCAATTGATTAAAAAAGATTATGTAGCCGCTATTAAAAGGTCACATGGTAAAGAAGAAGAGTTGAAGTTTAACCCACCAAAAGACGGTGGAAAATATTTGCGCGAACGAATAATGGTTGTTCCGTTGAATCACAGCAAAGAAAAAGATTTGAAAATTTTTTTACAATCGGTAAAACCAAAGATTATTACCAAGTTGCGCGAAGACTTGCGAGAATTTAACGCGTGCAAGTTTATGATATACGTGCGCATTAAATTACTTAAAGTAAAACAAAATGGTTTAATCGATGAAGCTGTACCAAATTTTCATAATAATAAGCAAATTGTTTTATTAAATTTAGACGACATTGAAGATATGCTCGTTACTGTTTTTTCGCAAATTGCTGAAGCTTTAGAAAAATATACGAGAGAGGGTTCTGGATGGGAAATAGATCGTATCGTAGATATGAATCTTACCATCGCGAAATATAAACCTCTAAAAGGAGGTAGTTATATCGAGCTATGCGACTATATAAAAAATAAAAAAGCGTGCATCAACGTTAAAAACAACGATGATAATTGTTTGAGATGGTCTTTGCGTAGTGCACTTTTTCCAGCTTGCAAGGATCTGCAAAGAATGAGCAAGTACCCAATTGAAGACGGTTTAAATTTTAACAACATCGAAGCACCAACTCCTATTAATCAAATTAAGCGAGTAGAGAAACAAAACAATATAGCGATAAACGTTTTTGGTTGTGAGTCAAAATCGATACTGCCTTACAAACTCAGCGAACAACCAGCGGAGCTGGATCGCATAAATTTACTATTGATTCACAAAGAAGCTAGATATCACTACGTTTACATAAAAGACGTGAATAAATTACTTTACGATCAAACGAACCACAAAGAACGTAAACATTTTTGTTTGAGATGTTTGCAAGGTTTTTCGACAGAACAATATCTCGAAAATCACGTAGAAATGTGTAAGGGAACAAACGACAGACCAACAAAAATAGTTTTACCAGAAAAGCATAAAAACGATAAGGTAAAGTTTATAAATTATCATACAAAAATGAAAGTTCCGTTCGTAATATACGCCGACTTTGAAAGCATTATTAAAAAGATTGTTGATGAAAACTCTACCAATACTAAAAAACTACAAGAACACATCGTTTGTGGTTATTCATACGTCGTTGTTCGTTGCGATGGTGTAAGTAGTTCCCCCGCTACGTATAGGGGTGAAGATGCGGCTAAACATTTTTTAAATGAATTACAGAAAGAAGAAGAAAAGATTAACGAAATATTTAAAAATCCTGTAAAGATTACGATGGCGGAAGAAGATGTAAAAGATTATAAAAACGCGCAACAGTGTTGGATATGTGAAAAGACATTTTTTGAAGACGATAAGGTACGCGATCATTGTCACATTACTGGTAAATATAGAGGTGCCGCGCACAATAGTTGTAATTTAAAACTAAGTTTAAAACCAGAGAAAACTTTTATTCCGGTCGTATTTCATAATCTACGAGGCTACGACTCTCATCTCATTATGCAGGCTGCTGGTAGTAGCAAAGGAAATCTAACGTGCATCGCAAACAATATCGAAAAGTATATTTCTTTTAGTATTAATCAACTACGATTTATCGACAGCGCTCAATTTTTACCAGCTTCGCTAGACAAACTCGTAAAATCAAACGATTCTTTTCCAATTACAAAAAAGTTTGAATCAAATTTAGAAAAATGTAATCTTATTAAAAGCAAGGGCATTTATCCTTACGAGTACATGGACTCTTTCGAGCGTTTTAAAGAAACACAACTTCCTTCGCAAGAATCTTTTTATAGTAGTTTAAACTATCAACACATTACCACTTCTCAATACGTGCACGCAAAGAACGTTTACAACAAGTTTGATTGTAAAAACTTGGGTGATTATCACGATTTGTACGTGCGTACGGATACTTGCTTGTTGGCGGATGTGTTTGAAAACTTTCGTAATACTTGCATGAAACAATACGATTTGGATCCGGCTAATTATTATACGAGTCCGGGTCTGAGTTGGGGCGCTTTGTTAAAACATTCGAAACAAACTTTAGATTTGTTTACGGATGTCGACATGCATTTGTTTATAGAAAAAGGTACGCGTGGAGGAACGTGTATGGCGAGTAAACGATACGCTAAAGCAAACAACGTGTATTTAGACGACTACGATTCATCGAAACCATCGAGTTACATCATGTACTTGGACGCCAATAATTTATACGGCTACGCGATGAGTCAACCTTTACCAACCGGCAATTTCAAATGGTTATCTCAAGAACGAATTAACACACTCGAGAAGCAAGGATTTAAAAACAATAAAGGATACATTTTACAAGTCGATTTAGAATATGTTAAAGAATTACACGATTCGCACAACTCGTTTCCCCTCGCGCCAGAGTCGTTGACAGTACCGAAAGAATGGATGAGCGACTATCAACACGAGTTGCTAACCGGAAAGCCGCCTCCAAACGTTACAAAATTAGTTCCAAATTTATACGACAAACGCAACTACGTGATCCATTATCGTAATTTGCAATTGTATTTACAACTCGGCATGAAGCTGACTAAAATTCACAAAGTTTTAGAATTTGACGAATCGTGTTGGATGAAATCGTACATTGATTTAAATACGCAATTAAGAAAAGATGCAAAGAGTGATTTTGAAAAAGATTTGTTTAAACTGATGAACAATTCGGTTTTTGGTAAAACGATGGAAAATGTACGAAATCGCATTAACGTAAATTTGAAGCGACTAAACGACGAAAAAGCAGAAAATCAAATTCGTTCGCTCATCGCGAAACCAAATTTTGTCGAGGCGAGGATTTTTGATAATGAACTAGTGGCGATTCACATGCACAAAACGAAACTCTTACTCAACCGCCCAGTTTACGTAGGAATGAGTATACTGGATTTATCTAAAGCTTACATGTACGATTTTTATTACAATCATTTAAAAACAAACTACAAAAATGATTGCGAGTTGATTTACACGGATACGGATAGCTTGTTACTCGAGATTAAAACACAAGATGTGTATAAAGATTTATGTAAAAACAAATCTTTGTACGACTTTTCAAATTATGAACAAGATCATTTTTTACATTCTGAAGATAATAAAAAAGTGATAGGTAAAATGAAAGACGAGTGTGCGGGAACTCTAATTTCTGAAGTTGTGTGTTTGAGACCCAAAATGTATTCGATACTTTTATCAGACGAAAAACAAATAAGAAAAGCTAAAGGAGTTAAAAAACAAGTTTTAGAACAACAAATTAAACACGATCGTTATAAACAAGTTTTATCGTTGAAAAATACTCTACATCATAATATGAGTTTTATCAAACACGAAAAACACAGATTATATACAACGAGAGTAAATAAAATATCGCTATCTCCTCTAGACACAAAGAAATACATTTTAGAAAACGGAATAGATACTCGCGCTTACGGTCATTACAACCTCTCCGTTTAACAACAATTGCGATTACAGTCTCTTACACAACAATTGTAATTACGATCTCTTATGCATGATTGGAGGATTTTCTGTATCTCGAGGAATAATTTGTAATTCTTCTTTTACAAAACTACGAGCGGGACCTCCTTCTAAATAATACAAGATGGGTTGATTCGCACCTTTAATAGTTTTAGATATTCTATAAGTTTTTATACTCCATATAGGGTCGGTCGCGCGGCGTCTCGTATCTTTTTCAGCTTCGCCGGGTGCGTATAAATATCGAACCAAACTGTTGTTTGGTATTCTTTTTTCATTCTTTTTAGCGCTTAGCGCGGGTGAGGCCGGATTTTGCTCGACACTACGTAATTTAATCGCGTCTTTAGGTTTCAAATTAATTAGTCGCGTCGTCTCGTTGTTTAACGCTTTTACGACCAGAGGTAATCTTTTAACCCATTCTCTGTTTCTCGTATCGGTCGCTATTTCTTGCGCGTATTGATGTGAAAATAATCTTTCACTCAAAGTTCTATTAAATCGCTCCACCATACCCTGAGCTCTGTGATTACCGACCTCACTTCTTTGTATTACAACATTATGTTTACTCATCAATACGTTGACGCTACTCATGAATTCTTTTCCAGGATCGACTTTATAATTTTAGGCCAAGACAATAACGAACGTTTATAAATTTTCTCAAACGCGTTACCAACTTGCGTAGCTGTTTTATCGGTTAACGGTTGTGCTTCTTTAAATCTACTGGCTTCATCTACGACGGTTAACGAGTATTTGTACGTAACTCTACCAACTACATCGTGCGGAAGAAACAGTAAATCTGCTTGATGAACCTCATTTGGTTTTCCAAACGTACTATTTGATGAAGTTGGTCTTGGAATATATTTAGGATAGGGCAAATAAATTTGCCACAGCGCTTGCTTTTTTATCCACTGTCGAACTGTTTTTACATTTACTTTAGTTTCTTTAGCCAGCTTGCTGATAGCGTCAAGACCTTTGTAATATCCTCGCGGACTATAATAAGCGTTTGAAAGTTTTAGCTCATTCATTTTAATATTGTACAACATATTTTTTATTCATTAGGATTTTTAGGCATGAGCGAATCTGGTAAAATTCCTTGTTTAACTAACGCCATTTGAGTTCCACCGGCTAATGCGACCGTCACGGTGAGTTTTAACCCGTCTTTTATACTAAACTTTCCCAAGTTGGCTGGTTCTACGCTTAATACTTTTTTACCGATCATGCTGTATAAAACTATAAAAACTCCAAAAACGACGCTTTTGTAAAGCGAATCGGCGATTGTTTTCGGTTCTATTGGCATTGAAGACATATTTATAGTCATTTAATATAATATTTTTTTAAAAAAACTTGTATTCCATTTCAAAAACAATGAGTTCTCTCGTCGTCTGCGAGGTGGGCGGTTCTCTAACGAGTTCGTTTTTAAATGCCGGTTCTCTAATCGTAGTTGGTTCTGCTTCGCTAGGTTTACTAAACAAGAAATAAGCGATACCTCCGATAGCTAAACCAATAGCTATATAATAGTAGTAACTCGTCGAGTTGTTTTCTTTATAACTGGTCGCTTCTTCGCTATCGCGAGACGTTTTAACGCTTTTAGCGGGTTTAGAGAGTTGTAGTTTTTTCTTTTTGTTAATTTCGGCAAGTCTTTTCCCAGCCGCGACTCTGTTTGGGTTTTTTTCTTTTTTAGTCGTTGGTTGGGTTACGGTCTTCGGCGTTGAAGCTTGCGGTTGTTCCGGTTGCGCAATCTGCTCGTTGGTTTCCATCGCTTTTATTATGTATACTAGATTCTTCTTTTCTTTTTAAATGTTTTGCCGTAATTAGCGAAGCGCTGAGCGGAGCGATCAACATACCGTACTTGTAATATATTTCACACGCTACGGTAGAAAGCATGCTCGAAATGAACGGATCTTTTTCTAAATCTGAAATTAATTTACCTTCATCATCAATTTGAAATTTATGACCGTACAAATCTATACGATTTAAACTAAGTCCTAATAGTTTAGCGTATAGCGTTATAATGGCGCTACCTAAAGACTGAGTAATATCACGACCTAATTTAGTTTCGTATTGCGTGTGTAGCGCGTCTCGCTCTTTGGTAGACAAAGCTTCAATATCGCTAACGCTTAGTTCTTTTCCAAAAAAAATTGGTCGAATCTCCCCCAACTACAACCGATAAAAGACGTATTTTTTGTTTCAACGACGTATCATCGTTGTTATCGCTTGCGTCGTCCGCGAGTGGCATCTGTGGATTTTCGTTTAATAGTTTATGTACTTCTTCCATTTATTATACGTATTTATAGAATAATCAGTTAAATTTATAAAAAAATATAGAAACCAATAATTAGTTTTAGATAACCCATCGACGTTTAAAAGCTCGTTAAGATTAAACATTAGATCTTTTACTCGTTCAGCAGATATGTTCGTAAATATATCTTTTACCTTTTCAGTATTCTCGTTTAAAACTTGTACTAGGTTTTTTCTTTCTTTTTCAGTATTTAAAAGTTGGTTTAGATTATGTATAAAATCATTTGCTCGTTCGGCGGATATATTCGTAAACATAACTTGTACTCGTTCGGCATTCATATTTATAAATAGATTTTATAATATTTATTAAAATACGGGGTAATTGCTCAACGACTTGTGGGTAATTGCTAAACAACCTATGTGTAATTGCTCTTAACCTGTGGGTAATTGCTAAACGACCTATGGGTAATTGCTCAACGACCTATGAGTAATTACTAACAACCTATGGGTAATTACTAAACGGCCCTTAGTCACGTATTTCATAATCGGTAGGCTGATCCGTTTTTAAAATCAACTTGCGATGTAAAACTCGTTTTAGTTGCTCACGCGCTCGCTCTCGTAGCTCAACCGTTGGAATAACATCATTTTCTCTAAGACAATTCTCGTACGAGTCTCTATCTTTACAATAAAATAAACACACCCATTTGAGTTGTTCTCTAAAATCTTTCAATACGCTATTATATTTTTGTGAAAGAATCCAACAGCTGTGTCGTACGTGTCTACCGCTAAACGCCAATTGTGTGATCATACATTTATTGTTCTCGTCGTATTTTTTATAATGCAACTGTTTATTAGCGCTGCAATCGTCTATAATAAACAACGTTTCTTCCGTTTTGAAAGCGTCGCTATAAATTTGTATAGCCCTATTCAGCGAGATGTCGTTTAAATCGTTAACGTGTACGTTATCGTCGTTTAGGACCCATTTTCTATTTTTGTACGTATCGTTGTTGAAGATGGTGGGGCATAATATAACGATATTTTTAAAATATTTTAAATATTCATTTTCTAATAAATTTAAAACAAATTCAGTTTTTCCGCATCCCGTTTGTCCGCAAATTAACGCGGCGTGTGGATATTTAGGTAACATTTTCTTTTAATATTAGGCCCGTTTCTTATGTTTAGTTGCGCGTCCACGATGATAAAAGTATACATGTTTATTTCGCCCACACCGTCCGATTCTTTTTCAATTTGAATAGTAATTCCTTCGGACAAGTTTTGCACTCGTCTTCCGCTTCCGTGTAATTTATTGTCGACGCTAGTTCTTAAATCTAAAAATAAACCGTATCGTTTTAGTAAATAATCAGCTTGTTTAACGTTTGATAAATTTAGAGCTTGCGCAACTTGTATAGCGTGTTGTTGTTTAGAATCGCCGAAATATTTTGAAATTTCTTCCAAATGTTGATACCTTTTCATTCCGTGCGCGTAGAGTTGGTTAGGAACGCCTTTGATCGTAATTGAAACTTTTTCGATTTTTGGATTATAAAATACGTTAGATTCTTGTACGTTGGGTTCTTTGAACAAAAACAATATTCCTTTCATACTTTTTGCCGGGGTATTTAAATTAATATTCCACATCGTATCTTTTTTGTTGCATGGTGCCACGCTCTGTCTCAGTACGCGATCAAACAATATACTCGTTCTATTGCTGTATTGATTTCTAATCGTTCTAGCGAGTTCCGGCATATGAACTACTTCAAATTCTAAACTTATTCCGCTTATGATATATTTCGAGTTATCGTCGGTGCTTTTAATCACGTTTGAGAATTTATTAAACACGAGTTCGTAAGTCAATCGATCGCCGATACCCGATTGATAGTAGGGCTGATGATCGGTCAACAATTCAAAATCCAACGGAATGTAATACCTATTTTTATACGTATCCGCGATAGCTTTATCTTTTCCTCCGTTTGCAGTTAAATCTTTATCGGTGGCGCCTATTCTTAATTTAGTCACGTTTGCATCTTCGATTCCTTGATAAGCTAAATTTTCGCGTTGATCTTTGGTTAACCACTCATCCTTGTAACAATTGAACACATCCGCGTCGTCCAAACTAAATATTTCATTTCCTTCCATTTTAATAATTATATGTTTTACGATGGCTCTACCTATATTTTGTACCAACGTTCTATTTTCATCGTCCGAGCTAACGAGTTCTATATTGAAAGCTAATCTAGCGGTATTCGGTACGATGACGTCGTTTACTCCTAAATTGGGAAAACGAACCGTCAACAATTGATTTTCGGTAATGACGCTCGGATTGTTTGTAATGACGACTTTTTGACGTATACCTTTTACACCTCGAGGTTCTCTTATTCTCCTGTATGGATCGAGTACATCTCCGTACGTATTATTAGCCATATTTATAGTAACAAACATAATAATTTTTTATCTTTAAAAAAAAAATGAAACTATAAATAAACTATATTTACAAACTATAAAAGAAAATGGTGTCTATAGCGATGATGATTGGAGGTGCGGTAATTAACGCGTTAGCGTTTACCGGATCAAATTTTTTATTTAGTAATTTACGCGGAAACGACGCTGAACAAGAACGTGCGAGACACGATTTAGCGATAGAGCAACTTTCGAAAGCTAGAGACGAATTTAGTAAAAAACGTTTAAAATATATAGATTATTTAAACGAAAAAATACAAAAAGAATCGAGCGCGGTAAGAACGTTTAATAACATTGACGATGCGATGAATGAATAGTCGCGAGTTACGAACCAACGAATAAATTTACCTCTCGATTTATACAGCGAACCGCGACTAGAAGATTTTTACGATGCTAGCGAAGATCAAAAAACTCGCGAAATTGTATTTATAATACTAGGTATGAGTATAATAGGATACGCGAGTTATAGATTGTTAAAAAAAGATAAAAAGTAATTATAAATGGCTGAAAAAGGTTACGATTATATTGAGATGGACCCGATGTATAATCAACCCGAAGAAGAAGAAAAAGATTACAACGAAATGGTACAACAACTAAAATAACTAGAAGAACTACAACGACTAGATGTAAGATACGAATCTTTTTCTTTAGAAACTCAAAACCTCAGATGATTTTTATAGATGATTTTTATAAACATTTAAAATATAAGCCCGCGTTAAAAGACTATAATATGTTTCAGTTAATAAACGAAGGTGGGAGAAAAGTACTTTATTTTAAAAAACCCGGACAACAAAAAACTCGATTAACGAATTTAAGAAGCCCCGGTATGTTTTTAAAATTTAGTTCGATGAATCCTAAATTGAATTATGAAGATTTAGGAATATACGATACTGGAAAACTAAATCTTGCAAGTGTTTTAGAAGAAACGGAAAGACCATTACCTAGAGAAAGTAGCGATACTTTTAGGAGAAAGTTACCATCACCACCTTATTTCGAACCTCAACAACGCGAGGAAACGTCTCAACAACGTTATTTTAGCGAAAAAGTTTTAGGAAAGACTCGAGATGAAATGGAAAATCAACAACAAGATTTATCAACGCGAGAAAATCAACTACGACGAGCGAGTGACGTAATAGAAAAACAACGACAAGATGTATTGACGCTAGAAGCTCAACTACGACGAGCGAGTGATGTAATAGAAAAACAACGACAAGATTTATCAACCCGAGAAAATCAACTACGACAAACGAGTATCGAAATAGAAAAACAACGACAAGATTTATCGACGCTAGCTGATCAACAACGACTAGCGAGAGACAAAATAGAAAAACAACGACTAGATTCATCGACTCAACGACACCTAGATGAAAAAACTCTAGAAAAACAACAACAATATTTATCGACGCGAGAAAATCAACTACGACTAGCGAGTGATGAAATGGAAAAACAACGACAAGATTTATCAACGCGAGAAGCTCAACTAAGACGATCGAGTGATGTAATAGGAAAACAACGACGATATTTATTGGCGCAAGAGGCTAAACTACGACAATATAGTACCGAAATAGAAAAACAACTAATAGATTTATCGTCGCAATCTGATCTACAACGACTAGATGGTATCGAAATAGAAAAACAGCGACAAGATTTATCGACGCGAGAAAATCAACTACGACTAGCGAGTGATGCGTCTATTGTACGCGATAAAACGGCTATCGAAAATGTATATACACAAACGGATCGACAGCAACGCGAAAATGTATCGACGCAAACAATTATCAAAACTGCTCAGCAACGCGTAGATAAATCGACTCGAGTAAAAGAAGCTATCGAAAAGACGGTTATGGATCTCGAAAACGAAACAACTCAAACGGAATCAGACATTCCGTTTAGAGAAATTTTAGCGCTCGATGAGATCATGACGACGAACCGAGGTGAACAATTAAATCTTTTAACCAAATTAAAGGTGATTAATCAAAAAATCGACGATAATCAAGAATTAATTAAAGACGCTGAAGAAAGAGGGTTAAACGTTGATGAAAAATATAAACGCGAGTTGCAAAAACTAAAAGACGAGAAAGAAGCTTTGGTTCAGCAAATTGATGAGCAAGATTACGTTCTTCGTGGTCAAATTAATATAATTAGAGAAACGGTTCAAAAAATGTTGTATAGAGACGCAACGTTGGGTGAAAGAATTAAAACTTTATTTAGAGAACAACGAGTAACGATAGTCAGTATATTGACGGCTTTTAGTATGGTCATCGCTTTAATCGTCGAATCGTTTGGTAATGCTGTAAGTTCTGTTATACCAACGCCCAAACCCGCTCCACCAACTCCAAAACCTATACCACCACAACCAGTACCGCCTAAACCTTCACCACCAACTCCAAAACCAGCTAGCGGTGGCGTAAAAGAATGGATACAAAAAATATTAAAAAATCTAGCGAGCGTATTATCTAAACTGGGAGCTCAAGCTTTAGCGGCTTTACCCGCCATTATAGGTACGGTCGTAAGTTGGTTATTTAAAACGGCTTCTAAAGTAGTCACGTTAGCGGCTCAACATTTATGGCTAGCGTTAACCGGAGTCGGAGTATTAGTTTTAGCTTATACGCAGAAAATGTTAAAATAACAATTCGTAAATCATAACGCCGAGCCCGGTTAAAATCGCAAAACCAAGTATTAAAGAATTTTTTTCTTCTCGATGGTCATCTTCTTTTATCGTAGATTCCAACACGTGGTCTTCTTTTACCGTAGTTTCTAAAGAGTCTTGCGCGTGTGCTATAGAAAGATATTCTGAATCGTCTTGTACGTGTTTAGCGGTTTGTGGTAGTTGCGTTTGTTCTAGCGGTAAAATAGGAGGAACAACGGGTGTTGAATTTGTATCTAAATTTTAACCCAACGATAAATCACCCGTCGCGATTAATATATTATTGTTGTACGATGCGTACGTGCATATTCGTAAATTCATATCGCTAGGCGTCATGTATAGATTTTCTCCGAGACAAAAGTTTAATTGACTGCGAGCGTATTGTAAAACATCTTGATATCGTTGAATACTAGATTGTAAATCAACCGGAGAGTCAATCTCGGCTTCGGTTATATTTATAAATTCGCGTTGCGCGTCTAAACCGGTACCGCCCGCTAAAAATGAGCTTTTCGCTTGCGCCTGAGCCCCCAATATCGCGTAAACGAACGTTCTTATAGAGTCGTTTATTCGTTGCGTGCCAACGTCCGTAAAACCTCTAGACTCGCCGATTATAAATTTTGTCCAAGCGAGCTCCGTGGAATATTGTGAAACGAATGCGATCGTATATGTCGAAGGATGATCTCCAAAACTCATTTTAGTCGCGGTTTTGTAATAATCGTAATCGGTCACCTCTGTAGAAATAACGTTCAAACTACTTTTATCGTAGTTGTTTCCGGGTACCGCTTTGTAACCGTTATCGTAATAATAAGCCGTTCCTAATCCGTTTGAATTTAGATCGACTCGTTGTTTCCAATTGGAGGCTTGAGAAAGGTGAAATTCTTTACACGTGTTTTTATACGCGCTTACGTCTATATTATTGGCAAACGCGTCGTAAAAATTTTGGAACGATGTGGGACAGCTCATTTCTTTGAGCAATCGTCTAATTTGATAATAAACGTGAAATCTAAAAAAACTACGAATCATCGGGTTTAAATGATTTAAATGTTGATAACTCACGCCGCATCTCGTCGTGGCGCAGTACGTTGCAAAATTTATTTGATTTTGATAAAATTTTAGCGGGTTAGAATACCAATCGTCGACAACGTCGTCGCTTTTAACGTGAGGTAGCTTGTAGTTGCTGAAAACATTATTGAGATGAACGTTAAAAAACTCGTTCTTGTTTATGTAAATGTTTATACTCGTTAAATCGCTATCGTTAAAATTAAGAGGTGATTTAAAATTTCCAGATTGCTTGTACGAATACGTAAAATTACTCTCGAATGCTAATGGAAACGTCATTTTATTATATTAAATTATAATAAAATTTATCATACGTTCGAAATCGAAATCGGTAAAGAAGGCGGATCTATTCAATTAGATAACGTTATCGATAATCGACGAGACAATCTCTCGATTATATTACACAGCGTAAACATTTGGGTGGGATATTACAACGTGCGTAAAAAAGAAAGAATAATAGTTCGTACGCAGGGTGGGATAGATGACGTTGTTAAATTTATCGAACCAGGGCTTTACAACATTAACGAAATAATCGACATTATAACTAGAGACGAGCCTTGGATCACGTTTACAATCAACAAAAAGACAGGTGTCTTTTTGTTAAATATAACTCAAGCGAACAAGTCTATTAAATTTACTAGCGGGTTGTCTAATTTACTGGGGTTCCACAACGAATTTCTAACCGTAGGAGAATACAACAACAAAATCGACGTACAACTTTTTAAAATTGTATACATTCATTGCGATCAAATTTCTACGACCGATAATTATTTCAACGGTAAACCTTGCACAATTTTAAACGCTTTTCCTTTGCAAGACGCGTCGTTCGGTGAAAGCATGTACATGCAATATACAAATCCGTTGATGAAAAAATTACGAGTCGGCACTTTTAACGAGTTGAGTTTTCGAGTTAGAGATAGCAAAAGTAGAGACGTACATAATCACGGTTTCCCCATTATTTTAAATATAGAAATAATATAAATATGGCGAGTATTTACGGACCTAGTCGTATAACGGCCGCTAGCGCTGTAGTTAGCGGTGGAGCATCAACGAAAGGCGATGTAGGCGAAATTTACGAACATCACGGATATCTAAACAGAGATGAAATTTTACAAAGAGTAGTTTTAATTGAAAAATTTAACGTCGTGCTCGGATGGCACGATACGTTTAAACAACCCTTTTTCTTGTTTACGGTCGCGCCTACGTATTGCAGCATTTTTACGCAGTTTATAAAAACTAATAGTTTTGCCACGCATTCAGCGACGCGTGATTACGCTCCCAACATTTATTATATTCCTTCTCCGCAACGAGATGTAAAATTTCATTTTCTCGATCATGAAATTCAACATTTAAAATACGAAATGTGTTTTAAAATGCGAAACGTTAGAAAAGTTTTTGTTGAAGCGAGTTTTTTCGGCTCGCTAAATTCAAAAATCTGTTTCAATATTAAAATTAAAAGTTTACCGCTGAATTAAATTGTTATACTATAAATATGGCAAGCATTTACGGACCTAGTCGTACGAGCGAGCTAGTTAACAATAACGAGTCAAAAAGATATGTTAAATTTGGTTACCTCAAACCTAGTGAACTCTTAAGTAGACACGTTTTTTATAAAGATTTAGAAGTTGGATTGTATTGGTTTACAAATACAATAACTTTTAATATATTTAGAGACTCGTTGTTTTTTTCATTCTATGCTAGAACTAACGTGGGTGAAAACAATTCATATTCTACGGCGGGAAATAGTTCAAGTGGTGATGGTAGAACAACTTTTGTGGCAACGTTTGATGATGATTTTAGTTTTACGAGTGAAACACGATATGTAGAATATGTATTGTGCTACGTTTCAAATTCAGATGGTCGTGAAATTAAACGATATATAACTGTAAATTTATTCGGCTCTTTAGATAAAGGAATCTGTTATGAGTTAACTGTTAGAAATATTCCATTAAATTAATAATTTTTAATCTTTTTCTATTAATAAAAAAACAATGAGCGTAAATATAGAATCAACAAATGTGCTTTATCCGAATTTAACTGTCATTACGAACGACGCTGAATCGGAGCGTGCTAAAACATTCAGATTGCAAAAAATCGATGATGTTCAAAAAGAATTACGAATCGAAATTAACGAACGCGAAGCTGTATATAAAAAATATAATAAAATCATCAACGCTTGTAATATAGTAGAAACTATCGCAGAAATGGGTTGTATGGGAGCAGGAGCCATCGGAATAGCCAGTATCGCCAGCGTTGTATCGTCGCCGGTGGGATTCGCTTTAGAAGGTTTAGCTTTGGGGTTGGGTAGCGTAGCGGTTGTTATTAGATTTGCGAAAAATAAATTGTATAAAAAAGCTAAAAAACACAATGAAATACGAGTTTTAGCATTGAGTAAACTCAACACGATTGAAAACCACGTTAGTAAAGCTATAGAAGATGGTTACGTCAGTCAAGAAGAATTTGTGCTCATACGCGAAGAGCGAGATAAATATTATAAAATGAAAGAAAAAATCCGTAATGTACTCATTAAACCGACGACTTTACCGGTTGAAACTAACAAAACTATCGATGTAAACGCAGAAAACAAAATTCTTATAGAAAAACTTTTGAGTTTAAAGTGAGCGTAAATAAAAATTATTATGATGATCAAAAACTAGCTTCGCAAATAGCGGAGCGAGTAATGAGTAGACCACCACCGTACAATTATAATTTATAATCCATAAAGAAATTTCTTTCTAACAATTCTTTCAACACGCTATTAAACGAACGTCTAGCTTTTCCTTTTTCAACTTTAAAACGATTATAACGATTTACTAATACTTTATTCGCACATCTCGTGCAAAAGCAAGTTAAAGTCTTTGTGCCTTTTTTACATTTTAAACAAGCAACGGGGATACGCTTGTCACTCCTTGTACGACTCCGATGTAATCCACAATATTTTCCCCCACACACACTATCAATACAACACTTGTCTGTTTTACCAACTAAAAGCCATTCACAAGGAATAATTGCTTTAGGAAATAATACATCTTTATATTTTAATACCGCCGTTAAATAATCAAGTCTAGTCAGTTTTCCATATTTACCACTACCTACCTCAATTTTAATATTTTCATTTATTACAATCTCTTTTAGCTCTGCTTTGCTTTTTAAATTATATTCTGTTTTTGTTAGCTTCATTATTCTCGTTGTCATCTTTATTATTAAACTAGATACTATTTTTTACTTTTTTCAATTTTATAATTTGTCATTTTTTAAACTAGCTTTTAAAAAAAATCCGGCAACGGCGGTTTTATATATGATGACGTCATTTAAAGATTTAAATGACGTCATGAAAGGGAATTCCCCCTTAAAAATGATTTTCAAAAATGATTTTTATGCAGCTGCGCTAGGACCCCCATCTACCATACTACTAAAGGCGATAAAGCCATGGGTGTAGTCGAACCAGCGACCTCTGACCTATGCCTACCGTCTTATTACTTTTATAAATAAACATAACCTTTTGTCTGAATCTCAATTCGGCTTCAGAGAAAAACGTTCAACTGAACTAGCAACATCGTATGTTGTGAATAAATTGCTCAAAGCCATAGATGATGAAAAATCCTCTATTGGTATATTTCTGGATCTTTCAAAAGCTTTTGATACAGTTAACCACGAAAGTTTAGTTTGTAAGCTGAAACATTTTGGTGTCCGTGGTGTAGCCCTAAACTGGTTCAAAAGTTACTTATCTAATCGAAAACAATTTGTTTTTTATAATTCTGTAAATTCAAATGAGCAATCTATATGTTGTGGAGTTCCACAGGGTTCTATATTTGGTCCTCTACTATTCATTATTTATATTAATGACATTTCGTATACATCTGATATCATATCCTTCTGCTTATTTGCAGATGACACAAGTTTGGTGTATAGCCATAACAATGTGGATACAGCTATTCGGATTTTTAATATAGAACTTGAAAAAATATGGCTTATAGCAAACAAATTGTGTATTAATTTACTTAAATCAAACTATATGATATTTTGTTCGAGACAACAGAAATATACCCAATCTGTTCCACTAGTTTTGAATGGTATAAATTTAAATCGTGTAACGATTACCAAATTTCTAGGTGTGAAAATTGATGAAAATCTTACTTGGAAGAGTCACATTAGTGATGTCTCAAACAAAATATCCAAAACTATTGGTATAATGAATCGTTTAAAATGCTTCATCCCAAGCGAAATTTTAGTTATTCTTTATAATTCTTTTGTTCTCCCGTATTTAAATTATTCAGTTCTAACCTGGGGTAGTTCGTCAGTAAATTGTGACAGACTTCTTTTGTTGCAACAGCGAGCTGTTCGCATTATTTCCAGTGCTGGTCACCGTGATCATACTGTTAACTTATTTGCAAATCTAAAACTGTTACGATTTAAAGACCTTTACTACTTAAATTTAGGAAAATTTATGTATAAATATATGAACAATGCATTACCTGGTTGTTTTAGCTCATGTTTTACGTTAACCAATATACATTCATACAATACTCGAAGTGCTTCCAAAAAAAAATATCCATGTCTGTTACAGTCGAACCTCATTGTTTAAAAATAGTCTTATTCAGCGTGGTGTTAATTACTGGCACAGTCTTAGTGAATCTATAAAAACGTGACCCTCTCAGGCTATATTTGTCAAAAAACTATTTAAAAAAACTTCTTGATGCATATTCATAACTTCCAACTTTTAATTTATTTCGTATTATTTATGTCTTAGCACCTGCATGCACACTCGTATGTTTTTGTAGTCCTTTGTCCTGTTTGTCTCCTTGTCTGTCCCTATAGGTTAGGGCACAAAAGCATTTTTGCTTCACCCAAACCTAAATGTTGTCCTTTGTGTAATAATTTCATATATATTTAATGTACCTGTAATACTGTATTTCAACCTATTACAAGCAATGTATATTTCTATTTCCAAGGACAGCATTGAAGTAAATGTATTATCAATCAATGTGTGCAATGCACAAGATATGGAAGGACAGAAGCATCAGCAAAGCAACAAAGATCAGGCTTGTCTCCACTTTGATTTTTCCGATCGCAACATATGCGTGTGAATCATGGGTGATCAATGCTGCAGATCAGAGAAGGATTGAAGCATTTGAGATGTGGTGCTGGAGAAAGCTTCTATGTATTCCATGGACAGCCAAAAGGACGAATGAGAGCGTTCGGCATGATATTGGGGAGAGAGACACACTCTCCAACGCAGTGGTAAAGCAAAAACTTCAGTACTTTGGTCATGTTGCCAGACGGGATGGAGACAATCTAGAGAAAGTTATTATGTTTGGAAAGATAGAGGGAAAAAGAAACAGAGGAAGGCAAAGACTCAGGTGGACAGATGGCATTGTTTCTCAAACTAAAATGTCAATATACAGTTGCTATACAAAAGCTCAAGAGCGTCACGAATGGAGAGTCTTCATCAAGAAGGTCACGAATACTCAGACATGAGTAGAACGACGACGACGACGACGAGTTGTCTTGAATAAAGGGATGGGAGTTATTGTAAAAGGGGATGCGAGTTCAGAATGATTTTTTTGGCATGCTTTTGTTGATGATTTACGTTCATTTTAAAATTCTCAGAAGGAATTTTTTTTATGTTAAATGAATAACATTGGCGTTTGAAAACGTATTTTAATTTTGATTTTCTCATTTTAATTAAATACATCATGCAACTAAACTAACTTTTTGAATAAGGAGCTTTTTAATTGGATGTAACCATTAGTTGGGTTGAATTATCTAACTAAAACAGAATCATTCTGTTGTTTGTAAATTCCGAACCACACATGCATATGACCTGACATGTAACGAGGCGTTGGACTAATTACCCGTTCTGGATATTCTAGTGCTTTCCGGTTCTTGTCGGGATAACATTTCTAAAAGTCCTGTAAATTTTTCAGTTTTTTTGTCCGACTCGGGAAAACGTGTACTGGGCAGTTGGAATATTAGCTCTATTTAAGTAGTATTTTTCCGTAGACGAAACAACTATTTATTTCCGTAATATGTCAAAAAGATGACAAGGGGGCTGCCATCCCCCATGAGCTACGGTACACTACTGGCTAGTAGGCCTAGGCCGATAAATTCTGTCGGAGTTGGCAGTCGGAATTATGGGCTGTCGGAATAGTCAGCAAAAAGTGATGCATATTTGTTTCTTCTCCGAAACTCGCCACATAAATTTTCTTCTGTATTATTCTTTTTCTATATTACATGATTTTAATACTGCATATCTGAATACAAAGCTATAGTTAATTTACGTATCTTCATATATGTATTATTTGTTACGTATCTTCATATTTGTATCATTTGTCAATACGGTAAATATACAAACATGAGAATCAGTGGTAAATGCGTAAATTTCGTATTCATGGCCGATTTTACATTAAACAATTAATTACATTTATGAACTTTAAGATAACACAACATAATTATGTATACATTATGAAGCAGAGGTTACCTCCAAACTATATCATGGCCTAGGTAGTAAATAAAATAACCAATGAGACAGTTTATTAAGCGAAGGAGGTTATAAACATGACTTGAACATTCACCGATTCCATTATTTCTGTATTTGTTTAGACTATGTGATTCGTTTACACGTTGCGTTGTCATACACCAGTGTACATTTGGTGGAATATTCTATTACAAACCAGACATCCTCAAAGTTACCCCCAGACATCATTAATCATCCCTCCAGTTGCAGTTTGAAAGCTAAGTATGCTTTTTGAAAGTCATCCGAGCGCAACGGCTCATTTCAATACATTTCATATAAGACTAAAAATACTTTTCTTTCACGCCAAAATAATTCAATGGGTAGGCCCTGGTTGTTTGTGTTAGTGCCTTTCCAAACATCAGTGTAGGATATACATCACGTGTACATGTACATCTAGCTTCAGACTTAAATTTCGATCCGAAACTTGAAAAGATGAAAGCGCACCACAATTTGCTGCCCATTTCGATAACGCGCTGGGAAGACATGGAAAAAAATAAACAAAAGTATGACTCCAAAAATATGACTCCCAAAGATGACTTAATTAAATGGCACTAAACTTCCATTTGGAGATAAACGTGCGTCATGCGTTTTTCATATATTTACTCCGTCTGTCTCTCGTATGATGCAACATCGTGGTTGTAATTGGGTCGTTGCTATACCTGGATGATTTTCTCATCAAAATTGAAAATACACGGGAGACTTGTGAATTGCATTTGAATTACTTGTTTTACTTTATGGTTAGTATTTAACATAAATTGGTCAAAGATGGATAGCCCTTCCCAAACAATCACTTGTCTTGGTATCTTAATTTATACCAATGCTCGAACTCTTATATAAAAATACCGCAGGAAAAACTTGATTGTTCATTGATCTACATCAGGAATGTTCGCAGCAATCTACTCTGCATATTCTATTAAAAATCCCAGACATATTCAAAGTTATTCATCCGTCCAGTTGCAGTTTGAAAGCCAGCTATGCTTTTGCAAATCATCTGATCGCAACCCTCATTGTGACTTATTTCAATACGTTTCATATGACTAAAAATACAAGAAAGGATCTGCACTTTTTTCTTTCACGACGTACATGTTGTGTTGCCTTTTTAAAATATACGTCTATAGTATACCCCATAAAAATGAGTGTTCACAACCAAGTAAGAGCCAGCGATTTGATAGATGGGTTCTAAAGCAACTGTTAACTTTCTAAAAAAATATATATATAAAAGGAAAAGGATATCAGGAAACAAACTAACTGAAATCACTTTTAGTCTTTAAACTTAAGGGAAATCTTTTCTGCAAATTCACCGTTTCCTTTGAATGCGGCCAAAACAAATCTGTGCAGCTTACCCCGCTACAACACTACTTATCTGGAACAATACACTATGTAAACTCACGGAGGAAGGAAGAGAACTTTCCTCCATGAAATGAATGTTATAGTTTTCCTTTCAAGCATAGATTTATTATTTAGGTTGGTGAAATTCTTGCGTCGGGAGATAAACAATTGATTTAATTTTGCCCTACACCGACGTGTGTATAGCACTGTATGCTCAGTGCTTTCCGAGTGTCTGTGAAAAAACTACACAGACGACTAGGGCGGGATTCGAACCCACGACCTCCTGCTTACTAGTGCAGACGTCTTAACCTCTCGACCACCGAGCTTGCCCGATGACGATTGGCCGGCTATAATCCTATATAGCAGCGGGTTCCGCGATATATATATAGATTGGTGAAATTCTTGCGTCGGGAGATAAACAAATGATTTAATTTTTGCCCTACACCGACGTGTGTACAGGGTGTTTAAAAAAAAGGTAATCATACTTTAAAGGGTTAATATGGCCAGACTATACACTGTAAAAATTGCCTGTAAAAATTACAGTATTACTGGCAACTCAGCTGCCAGTAACTTACTGTAAAATTTTACATTAATAACTGTAAATAAATTACTGTAAAAATTATAGTAAGTTACTGGCAGCTGGTTGCCAGTAACTTACTGTAAATTGTACAGTAACAAACAATACTGTATCGCGATACGGTATATTCTTTGTTACTGTACAATTTAAGTAAGTTACTGGCAACCAGCTGCCAGTAAGTTACTCTAATTTTTACAGTAATTTATTTACAGTTATTAATGTAAAATTTTATAGTAAGTTACTGGCAGCTGAGTTTCCAGTAATACTGTAATTTTTACAGGCAATTTTTTACAGTGTATGTTTACCAGCAAAAAGCATGGTATCATCTTAAAGCAGAAGCTATGTGCTTTCCAATGATACCTTGGGTTACATTCCAGGGTCACGCATCATTGAGCACCACTGTCTTGAAATTGTGGTGCACAATTGCAGTTGGTTCACTTTTGAACCCATGTCATTCTGGCCTTCAGACAGTGTGTAAACCTCAGGTTGTCACAATGGTTCAGCTGCGCTTACGGCAAAACAGAGAATCGTTGTGGTCAAGAAATTCCATGAAACCAGAAGTTTGCAGGCTACACAGGATGCCTTTGGAGAAGCATTCCCAGACCGAGAAGCACCAGCAAAGAAAATAATCTGGGCCAATGTGAGAAAGTATGAAGCACACGGAACCAGCCTCAACCGCAACAAAGGACGTTCAGGAAGGCCAAGGACAGCAAGATCTCACGAAAACATCGCTGCCGTACGACAGCAACTGATTGACCACCCACAGGAGACAAGTGCAAGACGGAATGGTGTTGGACTGAGCCCAGCCAATTTCAATCGGATCACTCGTCTGGAACTTCATTTCCATCCGTTCCACATCCACATCCGTCATGAACTTCTGCCTGCTGATCTTGCAAGAAGACAGACTTTTCGTGAGTGGTTTCTTGAGCGGTGTGAGAGAGATCCCAGATTTCTTCGCAACGTCTTGATCGGGGATGAGGCTGTGTTTGCAATGAATGGTGAGGTCAACACCCACAATGTTGTTCATTACGCCCCAGCTGGGCAACCACCAGTCTTCAACTTCGAGACAAAGATGAGCAGAGAGAAAGTGACTGTCTGGGTCGGACTGTGTGGCAATGGCGTGATCATCGGTCCATTTTTCTTTGAGCGAAATGTCAATGGTCAGGCCTATCTTCAAATGGTCAACGAGGAGGTTGTGCCACAGATGGAGATCCACTTCCAGCGACAGCAAAATGGAATGTTCCGTTATGTGTGGTGGGCTCAAGATGGTGCACCAGCCCATCGTCTCATCGCTGTTCGAAATCGCCTCCAAGAACTCTTTCACGAACGCGTGATTGCTCTGAACCTCCCCGTTGAATGGCCCCCAAGGTCACCAGACCTCACCCCCTGCGACTTCTTTTTGTGGGGTCATTTGAAGAACAAAGTTTTCAGCACCCCTCCACACAACATGCAGGATTTGCGTGAAAGGATTCATCGTGAGGTGGACAGTTTGCGACAAGATGCACGTACCGTGAGACGAGCTGTGGACGACATGCGCCGTCGATGTCAACTGTGCTTGGAGAGGGGAGGTACTAGGTGGACACGTGGAGGGTCTTGGCCAATGAGAGAAAATCAGAAACTTCTGCTGTTAAATGTTTTACTCATGAATAAAATCCAATGATTGAACATAAATCTGTGTCGATTTTGTTCAGCAGGAAAGTGAACCAACTGCAATTGTGCACCACAATTTCAAGACAGTGGTGCGTGACCCTGGAATTTAACCCAAGGTATCATTGGAAAGCACAAAGCTTCTGCTTTAAGATGATACGATGCTTTTTGCTGGTAAACATATAGTCTGGCCATATTAACCCTTTAAAGTAGGATTACCTTTTTTTTAAACACCCTGTACATGTCCTCGAGAAAGGCAGCCATCGACGTCGTAGAACATGGCTTGGAATACGACGGCTCTTTTCTCGAGGTCATGCCGCTTGTCCGCCCCACTACTCGCATGATTTTGTCTAATGTTTTCCCCGAAATACCGAACATTGTGTTAATTAGCAATCTCTCGACATTTTGCAAGGTGGTGTCTCAAGTTCGCTCCGTTCCCCTGGGTTTTCAACAACAAAAACTAGCCCATATCCGGTCTTTCAGGAGGCAGGTAAGCGTGATAATGGACCAGAACATCGCACCGCCGGCTCACATAAGTTTTGTACATGCCGGCGAAAACTACCGAGTGTTCATCTCCACGGAGTCCACCCGGTGCTTTCAGTGCGGTGGGCTGGGCCACATCGCGCGCTTGTGCAGAAAGGGGAGCCGATCAATGACAACAACGACAACGACAATCCACTCAATCCAACTCCAGTTTTCGTCCATAAAGTCCGACCCCAAACACCCTCCCAAAAAATCCAAATCTGTCCCCACTGAGGTGACTGCCCCGTCTGGTGCCGATGACTCTTCCTCCGGGAGCGACCCACTTGGTGGTGGTGCTGCCTCGGTCGAGCCGCCGGCGCCGGCGGATCCCGTGGCCTCGCCGGCTTCGCGCCCCGACTGCAACCTTTTGTGGTTTTCGCTCGAGGCGTCTCCTCATGGGGATGTGAGCCCCTCTCGCTGTCCATAAACCTCCAATTATGTCTGGGGTACGCCCCCTCGTCCCGCCCGCACCTTCTCTGATGCAGTACAAAAAAGAAAATTAACACCTCCCCCAACAATTCTGACCCTCTCCAACAAATTCACTCTCCTCCAATCCCCTTCCCCTCCAAGGAAACTCAAAAGAGTCCTAAAGCCTATGATTGTTGACCCTCCCTCTCCCACCCAAACGCCTACAGACCCATGCCCTCTCATGACCAACATTTCCATCCCCGACCCCAAACCCATCAACACCGCTTCCAGATCCGCCGACCCCAAACCCACCGACCCCAAACCTACCGATCCCAAACCTACCGATCCCAAACCTACCGACCCCAAACCCATCAACCCCAAACCCACCAACCCCAAACCCACCAACCCCAAACCCACCAACCCCAAACCCACCAACCCCAAACCCATCAACCCCAAATCCACCATCCCCAAACCCACCATCCCCAAACCCACCATCCCCAAACCCACCATCCCCAAACCCATCAACCCCAAACCCACCAACCTCAAACCCACCATCCCCAAACCCACCAACCGCAAATCCACCAAGCCCAAACCCACTACTCCTGCCCCTAACCCCACCATCCCTGCACGAATTCCCGCCACCCCTTCCCGAATCCCCGCCACCCCTTCCCGTATCCCCGCCACCCCTACCCGAAAACCCGCCACCCCCGCACCAAACCCCGCTTCCGTCCCTGACACCCCACAACCAACACATCCAGCCCATGCACTCCCTTAAACTCTACTCCTATATCTTCCAAACCTACGACCTCCGCCCCCAACACACCAAAACATATAACCTCCGCCCCCAACACACCAAAACATATATCCTCCGCACCCTCCACACCGATATCCCAGACTACTGACCAGGGCACTGACACAGACATGTGGGAAGACTCTCAGGGCGACGACCTTGCCCTCGAGGGTCTTCCCGCTCCTCAAGGCACCCTCTTCCCTGCGCGAGCTGCAGCGCTTCCTGTCTGCTGTAAAGACCAAAAAGAAACCCGTCCAAATAGCAAAAATGTTCACGTCCAACATCCCTAGCCTTGTCCAACAACTCAAACAACTACGAAACGCCCCCAACCTCATCAAAAAAATTGCAGCAGCGACTTACGAAACTCGTAAGAACCTTAGACAAATAAACTTTATTTTATTTTATTTTCTTAATGGATACTTTTGCTTTCCTTTCTTTTCTTGCGATGACACTGTCACTCCTTTCCCTAAACACAGGAGGTTGCAGTTCTGCCCTAAAAAATGCCTCGATTCACACTTATATTTCCGATTTGCACAATAGCCCTGATATAATTTTTCTTCAAGAAACTTATAATTTAACCGAAAATAGTCCCTGTTGGAACATATGGCCCTACACCCCAATCTGCGCCCCAAGCCCTAATACTGGATCCGGAATCACTACCCTTATAAAAAATAAAACAATTGATATTTTACTTTCTCAGATTATTTCTGATGGTTACATCCTGTATCCAAAAATCTTCCACAATAACACTTTTTTTCACCTGTATAATTTTTTAATTCCCCAAGATGATAAACTAGCCTTAAAATCAATACTTTCTTTTCGCGATCATTGCGATCAGCGTGACAGTGACGGTGTCATCATCATCGGAGGCGACTTCAACTGTACGGATAACCCCCTTCTGGATCGTCTGCGTGCGCCGGTCGAGCGTAGAAACAAAGTTTCCATGGCCCTCAAAGATGCCGTGAATGCACTGTCCCTGCGTGATGTCTGGCGCGGACTCAACCCCACTGAACAAAAATTCACTTGGTTTCGAAACAATCCGTCTTCTGAGTCTGGCTCATCTAGGGCTAGACTCGATCGGTTTTACTTACATTCGGACTTTCTTTCTTCTATCACACACTGTAAAATTACACCCTGTTCTCTCTCCGATCATTCTGCCGTTTCTCTATCTGTCAAACTCCCCTCTGCTAAACAGAAAGGCAGCGCTTACTGGCACTTTAATAATACACTCCTTTCTGACAAAAATTACATAGAAATTATACGTTCTTTTAGGTCCAATTGGCAAACCCCCCAAAAATCATTTCCTTCTCTAAATTCGTGGTGGGATTTTGGTAAATCCCACATCAAATCCATTTCTCAAATTTATAGTTGCAAAATTGCGCAAGAAAAACGTGAAATTCTTCAAAATTTGAACGAAATTATAGACGATTTACAGTCCGCGCCAGACCTCACGCCTCAAGCTAGAGAAGTCCTCAAAGAGCAAAGAAATGAACTAAACTTGCTTTTAAAAAATCGGGCTCAGGGCGCTCTCGTCAGATCACGTTTTCAACACCTGAATGAAGTGGACATGTGCTCTTCTTATTTCTTCAATCTCGAAAAATCGCACTCTATTTCTAAATCCCTTTCGCACATACGTCTCGAATCCGGCCAAATTACAGAAAACCCCACTGAAATTAAAACACACATACAAAAATTTTATAAAAAACTTTATGCACGTGTCCCGACTGACGAGAGCGCATTTAATGAAATTACCGAGGACCTTGATAGACTTGAAACTCAAGAGGCGGAGGACCTCGATTGTCCTCTTTCTCTTGAGGAACTAGATCTTGCCGTCGAGCAGCTTGGCAAAAACAAAACCCCGGTCTACACGGACTCACCTCCGAATTTTTCCAATGTTTCTGGCCCATTCTAAAAAATGACTATCTCGCTGTTTTAAAGGATCCCTGACATACCAAGATATGATGGCGTTATTTTATAGGTGATAATTAATAAACACTAAATCAAAAAGAAAAAACGAGTTTATTACCCCGTGTCTATTTTTTATTTTTTTTTTCATTTAAAAATATTACCCCTTCGGAACGCCCACAAAAATTCCCGCTGGCTCATGAATATATGACGTCATGCGCGTGACGTAAACAGGGTAAGGAAAGCTGAGAACGCTTCTCATGGTCCTGGCCTGGCAACGCTAAGCAACATGTGTAACGTTAAGCTGCAGTTAGTACTCACGTTTGATCAAATGGATTCATTAGATTCATCCGATAGTGAAATTTTGTCCGAACCACCTTCAAACGTTGATCATGACGACATAAATATAGATCACGGTGGAGAACAGGCTGTTATTCAGCCCTATATGTTCGAGTCTGAGCTTGGAAGTTCCGATTCCGACCAGGTAGGACGAGATGCCGCCTGGGGCACGGAATGACGAAGAAGACCGAGAGAACAGACTGCAAAATTCGGCCTGGTACGTTTTGTGGCAATTATTTCAATTACAAATAAACATGTACTGTTTGTACATATCAAACAAACTTCCGATATAGTGAGATCTCAGAAAAATCAAGACGAAAACGTGGATTACAAATTTAATATCGTAACTGGTTAAGGCCATTTCTATACACTACTCAGTAGGGAAGTACGACCTCCATGTTCGGACCGGGAAGTCTCTAAATATTGTTGAACTGCCGTGCTTATTTTTTCGATGTAAGTCTGTGCCATAACTGCCATTTCCATTGATTTGTTTATAGTAAATTTAACACTTTCTTTTAAATTTAATTCAAAAACAAATAGGTGCTCCTGTGGGTGTTGTGTTGCAATGCCAACAGTAAGAGAGTCCATTTGCTGCAAAAACTAGAAGTCTACGGTGGTGCAAATAATTGACGAGTTCATTCTGGATCTGGACTGCATCACAGAACACCTGGGATGGATGAAGCCAAGTAAATCTTTTGATTTTTTTAAATAATCCATTACCAAATTTAACATTTCAGTAATACTAAATATAGGCCTATTGCAATAGTGCTTGGAAGTATTTCACTGGTTTTTGTATAAAAATGTTTTACTATTTATGCACAGGTACACTGGCAACGGAGAAACTAACTGCTATTTTGTCCAAAACAACCCTTGTGGATGACATCAAGATGATGTCAACTACCAAGCAGACATCATCAGTGGAGAGTTTTCACAGCGTAATCAATCGTTTTGCCCCCAAGATGAATATCCTATATGCTTTTATTGTAATGTATTGTATTTGTACTCGCAGGGCCCCAATAGAAACCAGTTTTAAACTGTTTGGGCATAACCCTGGGTAAAGAAAAATGTAATAATAACAATAATTGAAATCCATTTTTATGAAGCATTCACTATTTAAACGTGATTTCTTTCATTGCAAAAAAAGGAATATCTAGGACATATTACTTTATTTATCTCGTATACAAACATATATATCATGTTAAGTCTGAATTGAAACTTTTTGTTCTAAATGAAAATTAAACCAGAAATTGGAATCGAAAAATTGCTTCAAATACCTCTGCATGATGTTGATATATTCATGTAAACAATGAACACATACTTATTTCAGTTTAAACTGTATATTAAAAACGATTAAATAAAATACACTTACAATAAAATACAATACACAATAATTTATTGAATCCCTCTACAGTACATATGTGGTTCGATATTGTTGTAGTTATTTACTTTCAATACTATGGAAAATAAATAAACCTTGAATAATAAGCATTCTGTTATGTAAGTAAAATGTGGTCTCCAGTATGCATTTACAATACATGTACATGTAAGTGACTGACTGATGCCAAGTAAAACCATTTTAAAGTTAAACTGAATATTTAAATAAACAACTCGGTCACAGTGCACTGAAAATTTTATACATGCACATTATACACATGTAAATTTACCTCCATTATGTTTTACTATTAAAGATGCAGATACATAGTGCATTTCATACTGCTGGTGTGATCATTGTCAGCTTATAGCAGAGAATCACCAAGTCTGCTTCCCCCTTTTATGATTGCTAATTTTGTTTCGAAATTAATACAATGTAATAGCTGATGTTCAATTTTCACATGAGAATACATATTAACAAACCCTGAAGGGACTTTAAAAATGTTCTCCTCATCAAACTACATGTAAGTTGGAGCTTTAACGTGTGCATTATTGATACGTTTTACATTAATAAGAACTTGCAGTATACATGTACATGGTAGACATTTAGGGAAGGCTAAACCTGCTTCGATGGCATGAAATGAGTGAATATTTTCTGGGGAAATTTGTAGCTGATACAGAGTGTAGGAGGTGGTTTCTTCATAACTTCTTCGGATGTGGATTTGATAGTCTTCACCACCTCAGCCATCAACTCATCAATGTAAACTGTTATTAAAAAATACAAAACAAAACAATTTTTATATATTTGTATATATGTATTATAATCTAGTACAGCAGACAATGGATAATAGAAATGATTCAAGTCAAACAAGGGAAAAATACGAGTACATGTATATGGTTGTGTGTGTTGGGGGGGGGCTAGTTATCTAAACAATGACACATAATGGATGTTAAGGTCCTTTAATGTTTATGTATTCAAATTATATGAATGTGTTTTACTAATACTGTATAATTTAGAATAAAAATCTTACAATATCTGCAAGGTTCTTTCACTGGCTTTACAGTAGCGTCTCCTTTCTTATACTTTGGCTTGCTGAGCTTGTATTTCAGCTGTCCCAACTTGGTTGTTGCATGCCGTCTATTGCTGTTATCGTTGAAATGCAAAGCTGTAATGCGTAACCTTTAAAAATATAAAGATAATAATATTTCAATTATCATCAACAAGTAAAATAATACATGAATTAATGCACATTTCTGTACGTTAAACAAATTAGGTTGTTGGCTGTTTGATTCACTTAAATACTTGTACATGTATATGAACTTCATTTTTTGAAAAACATAAAAATAAGATTGTCTTTTTTGTACAAACAAGTATATTTCTTACCGACAGTACATCCCATGGTATATGTATGTATTCATCTTGGGGGCAAAACGATTTATTACGCTGTGAAAGCTCTCCACTGATGATGTCTGCTTGGTAGTTGACATCATCTTGATGTCATCCACAAGGGTTGTTTTGGACAAAATAGCAGTGTACCTGTGCATAAATAGTAAAACATTTTTATACAAAAAACAGTGAAATACTTCCAAGCACTATTGCACTATATTTAGTATTACTGAAATGTTAAATTTTGGTAATAGATTATTAAAAATAAATCAAAAGATTTACTTGGCTTCATCCATCCCGGGTGTTCCGTGATGCAGTCCAGATCCAGAATGAACTCGTCCTTTTTCTGCACCACCGTAGACTTCTAGTCTTTGCAGCAAATGGACTCTATTGCAACACAACACCCACAGGAGCACCCATTTGTTTTTGAATTAAATTTAAAAGAAAGTGTTAAATTTACTATAAACAAATCAATGGAAATGGCACAGACTTACATCGAAAAAATAAGCACGGCAGTTCAACAATATTTAGAGACTTCCCGGTCCGAACATGGAGGTCGTACTTCCCTATTGAGTAGTGTATAGAAATGGCCTTAACCAGTTACGATATTAAATTTGTAATCCACGTTTTCGTCTCGATATTTATGAGATCTCATTATATCTGAAGTTTGTTTGATATGTACAAACAGTACATGTTTATTTGTAATTGAAATTATTTCCAAAAACGTACCAGGCCGAATTTTGCAGTCTGTTCTCTCAGTCTTCTTCGTCATTCCGTGCCCCAGGCGGCATCTCGTCCTGCCTGGTCGGAATCGGAACTTCCAAGCTCAGACTCGAACATATAGGGCTGAATAACAGCCTGTTCTCCACCGTGATCTATATATATGTCGTCATGATCAACGTTTGAAGGTGGTTCGGAAAAAATTTCACTATCGGATGAATCTAATAAATCCATTTGATCAAACGTGAATACTAACTGCAGCTTAATGTTACACATGTTGCTTCGCGTTGCCAGGCCAGGACCATAAGAAGCGTTCTCAGCTTTCCTTACCCCGTTTACGTCACGCGCATGACGTCATATATTCATGAGCCAGCGGGAATTTTTGTGGGCGTTCCGAAGGGGTAATATTTTTAAATGAAAAAAATAATTAAAAAATAGACACGGGGTAATAAACTCGTTTTTTTCTTTTTGATTTAGTGTTTATTAATTATCACCTATAAAATAACGCCATCATAACTTGGTATGTCAGGGATCCTTTAAACTCTTCATTCATTTCCGGTTCTCTTCCTCGTTCTTTCTCCCGTGCTATCATCACTCTTATCCCGAAGAAGGGAGACCTTTCCAATATCGCCAATTGGCGTCCGGTCTCCCTTCTTAACTCCGATTACAAAATCTACGCCAAGCTACTCGCCGGCAGGTTGAAGCAGTGTGTTCACGGCATCATTAAACAAGATCTAACTTACTGTGTTCCGAAAAGATCTATTTTTGATAATATTTCACTTATTCGTGACATTATTTCTTTTTCTAATTTTAATAACTCTACCCTAGCCGTGGTCAACTTAGACCAAGAAAAAGCTTTTGACAACGTTGACCACGACTACCTTTTCGGAACAATGAGGGCCATGGGATTTGGGGAACGTTTTCTGCGCCACATTCATCTCCTGTACAGCGGTTCTGAGAGCCTCATTAAAGTTTGTGGTTCCCTGACTGCTCCCTTCTCTTTCGAGAAGGGAATTCGTCAGGGATGCCCGCTCTCAGGACTAATTTACTCTATTGCAATTGAACCTTTCCTCAATAATTTACGAATTAAATTAAATAAAAATGGTACTTTGCTCCCCGACACGGATACTTTTTGTTGCGTGTCGGCGTACGCGGACGATATAACAGTTTTTGTCGCCTCCGATGCGGGTTTCAGCACGATCGAGAAGGCGTACAGCCTTTTCGGTCGCGCCTCTGCTGCTCGCTTAAACTATCGCAAGTCCCAGGGGTTATGGGTAGGATCGTGGGTCGGACGAAATGACAGGCCCCTCGAGTTCCATTGGAACAGCGAGGGGCTACTCTTTCTTGGAGTTCACTTAGGAAATACATACAACTATGAAAAACAAAATTGGATTAAATGTAAAGAAAAACTCTCTAAAACTTTAACCTCTTGGAATATCGCGGAACCCGCTGCTATATAGGATTCTAGCCGGCCAATCGTCATCGGGCAAGCTCGGTGGTCGAGAGGTTAAGACGTCTGCTCTAGTAAGCAGGAGGTTGTGGGTTCGAATCCCGCCCGAGTCGCCTGTGTAGTTTTTTCACAGACACTCGGAAAGCACTGAGCATGCAGTGCTATACACACGTCGGTGTAGGGCAAAAATTTAATCAATTGTTTATCTCCCGACGCAAGAATTTCACCAATCTATTGACCCCCAGAGGATAGACAAAGCCTGTTCTCCGAACAGCTGGCGAGTCATCTCAGGGGTCACAGGCACATAGTTCTTGGCGGGGACTTCAACTGTATTTCGGACCTGGTTTTCGACACCAAAAATGGGCAAAAAATTATCATGGGACACGGGGGGGCCACAGAACTGGGGAAGATCGTGGGAAATTTCGATCTTGAAGACTGTAGGCGCAAACAACATCCGCGCCAACAGCGCTTCACTTGGCATAACCGGGATAGCACTAAAGCCACCCGTATAGACAATTGCCGATGGGTTCCCAACATGAGATTATCGCTTTCCCGCTTTCAGATCATGATATGATAAAAGCTTCAATAACAAATCAAATTAAAAACACAGTGAAGGGCTTCTGGTATTGCAACACATCATTTTTAGGGGAGGGATCTTTTACGAGGCTTATCAAATCTGTATGGGACAACTGGGCAAAAAAACAACTATTTATTCGAAAACATTACAACATGGTGGGACCTGGGGAAGTTCAACTAAAGAAAGCGATAATCTCTTATTCTGCTGATGTATCTAGACGACGTAATTCTGAACGCAAAGAATTCCTGAAAGAGCTCAATCTCTTATAAAAGAAAGTGGATAACTAGAACTTGTAGCTTTGCATGGTGAGGAGGATAAGTAAGAGTAATTGCGGTGACACCATGTGAAATGCTCAATTGAGTAGTAATTAGTTCTGAAAAGAACTGGAGGTACAACTCGACGTTTCGATCAGTATGCTCTGATCGTCCTCAGGAGAATGACGGACTCTGGAAAATGGCTCCGATATGTTGATGACACCTTTGTGGTTTGGCCACACGGCAGAGACACACTCCAGGATTTCCTACACCATCTCAACCAGCAACATCCGAGCATCAAGTTCACCATGGAAACAGAAGATGGCAAGATCTCGTTCCTCGATGTCGGCATTTCCAGAAACCATGACGGCACCCTACACCACAACGTTTACAGAAAGCCTACCCACACAGACCGTACCTGAACCAGCGCTCCTTCCATCACCCTAGCATCAAGTCATCAGTCAACCTTACCCTCATTCAACGCACCTACAACATCTGTGACAAGGACAGCCTTCCCAAGGAACTACAGCACATCCGAACTACCCTCAAGCGCAACGGTTGTAACCCAGCAAGATCAGCACAGCGAAGCGGGTTCCAAACCCCGAACACAAGGTAAGTAATCTAACCCTTTCTACTTGTCTCCCCTTTCTAGGTTCGACGTCACACAAACTCTAACGCATCCTCCGACAAGCAGGCATCCAAGTGTACCACTCAGCCCCCAGCAAACTCCAAGGACTTCTACACACCCACAAGGATAAACCGGATCCCAGCAACAGAGCGGGAGTCTACAGGATCCCCTGTGAGTGCGGCAAGGTGTACATCGGCGAAACAGGACGGAATCTCCCCATTAGACTTAAAGAACGCCGAGCGCACGGCCGCAGAGGAGATTTCGAAAAGTCAGCCATCGCCAAGCACTCGCACATCAAGGACCACCAGATAGACTGGCAGGAAGCCCAATTCATCACACCCATCGACGCATGGCACCCCAGACGCATCAGAGAGGCCATCGAGATCGTCAAACACGACACTGGGTGCCACAGGACATCGGCTTCTACATCAGCGACATTTGGCGACCACTACTACGGACTGAAGGATCTTCTATATCCAAAGTTCCATAACCCACCCCAGACTGAGGGATCTCCTATATCCTAAGTCAACCACCCTCCACCCCCCTGTGCTTGTTAACAACTGATTCAGTTCAGTGAGCACACACTCCTCTTCCCCAACCCCTAGGATCCTAGTCACAACAGTTCCCGCCTGCGCGCCTCAACGAACTAATCCTCCAGCATCCATTCATGGGATGATCCTCCAGCAGTCTACTTAAGCAGCAGCATTTTCCAGAGTCCGGCATTCTCCTAAGGACGATCAGAGCATACTGATCGAAACGTCGAATTGTACCTCCAGTTCTTTTCAGAACTAATTACTACTCAATTGAGCATTTCACATGGTGTCACCGCAATTACTCTTACTTAAAGTGGATAACGGAGACACTGCATGCGTTCCCCAACTCATCGTCCAACCTTCCCAAAATAGACCAAAAACAAGTCGGCAAAATGTTTCGGAAATCACAATGCCCTCAGATTAGAGGTGAGCACAATTCCCATTATCCAAATACAAAACGCCCCGATAGTAAACGTATGCAAAGTCTCCATGCCGGGGTGATGGTGTAACAACAGATGCAGAAGAAATGACTGATACGTGCCGTTCTTTTTACAAAGATCTTTACACCGCTGTCTAGACTCTATGGACAGGTCATTGTCCCTCGAGGAACAATTACTTCTCGAGGGACCGGCGACCCTTTCCGAAGTCAAAAAGCCATTGTTCGATATGGAGGCGGGCAAAACGCCTGGTTTAGACGGTTTACCCACCGAATTTTACGGCACATTCTTCAGCGAGATGGGGAAAGACATTTGCGAGATCCTAAATGAAATTTTTAAATTGGGTAAACTAACTGATACACAGCGGACAGGTTTAATTACACTTATTTACAAGGGGAAATGCAGCTGGGAGGACCTCGCAAATTGGCGTCCCATTTCACTGATGAACGTGGATTATAAGATCTTGACTAAAGTCCTTGCCAACCGAGTCAGGCTGGTCTTGTGTGACCAGCCAGACTAACTACGCTGCCAGGCCCCTGTATAATACACCTAATGTTTACCTTGTTTATTTTCTTTGTATATAAAAGTAGGCGAAGTAAGTTGAACAGCGCCGCCAGCGTTGATCACTTTGCGCCCGCTAGCGTTCTTTAACTGTATAATTTGCATAAGGCGGACGATTTAACTGCACCTCTTAACGGCTATAGGCACATGGGCGTGAACATTCCGGAGATTCCTAGACATTTTTCCTGGAGAGTAAGCAAGTAGGGTAGAGCGCATTTGACTTCTTGCAATCCTTGAAGCCACACCTTACTCCTCTGGAGAGTTTTTTGGCTGTTTAATTATTGATATTGCCGGGCTGCGTTTATTAGGCCCCTATCTTCAGTCGGTAACCCGTCAGTCTCCGTGAGGCATAGGTAGAGAAACTACAACTGCGCCGGTAAGTGTCTTTAACCTTAAAATGATTGTAAGATATTATTTTAAGAATGATTGCTGAAGTGAAATTGGCTTTAGGTTAGATTAACTGTTTTATTAAAGATACAGAATTTGTGTATAATATTTTGAATGGATAACTGAATTTCGATGGATTTAATATTTGTTTCACTTTTATTTACAGAAAGCCATAATATTATTAGTGACTGTCGTTTTGTAAAGTATAAATACTGTAAATTTCATCCACACCACGCCGAATAAATAACTTGTAAAGAAACATAATCTCTGACTGTTTTCGTTGTCACCATCCCGCATAACCTTACCAACTCGGTTACACAAAAATGGCGTAGTCGGCAGGATCTGTGACAAATAATTTTGAGAAATAATTTTACAAACGACAGTCATTATTATCTCATCGGCAAGTGCCAAAGTCTACATGGAATAACGGCCCGGTTGACTGGATCACATCGTTCACCACTAGCCCTCCCCCGTACCGGAGGATATAGCATTATTGGCTTCCAACCCAGACTTCATTCTTAACTACTACGACGGTCTACCGTAGTCAGTGAGACATTCATCGATATTATTCACCAGGGTAGTGCAGCATACTCTAGTATAAGGAACGAGACCTTCCAAACCTCCAACTTGGGTAACCCCCAACTCTGTTCCCCACTCTCCCACCCGTCGAGCTTGTGGCGTTGGAATCCGACTGTTTCACGGGCCGGGAACCGAAACTGAGCATTGACAACCGTGTCCGACAGGTTTGAATTACCTCATAGACTCTACAGACTTTTAATTCTGGTTAAAGGTTAAAGGTCAATAATTTATATTTGCATAAAGGAAGCCGCTGTTTAAACACTTTCAGACAAAATATTTAGCTCGTCCTTCTGCTTTGCTGTATATGGTAATGACTAGCGCTGTATCAACACAACATAAACATTATTGATGAGCTTTGCTGAAACTGTGGAAATCAATAAATGAGGTCATCCTTCGAAGGTATCTATTTTAGTAGATTAAGTTCAGGCAGATTTTGATGTATAAAAGTAAGGTATATCAATTGTAATTTGTAACGTAATTTACATTAATCTGAGAAAGATTTGAGAAAACAACGAAAATGTGTTTAAGCCTTACATATTGCAGAAAGGCATAGTTTTGTAAATTTAACATAGCAAATTTTTTCTGAGATAAATATCTGGAGAATTGACTTTACAAAAAGGATACTTTTTAATATACTGTGGTACTGCGTCAGTGCCTAAAGTACAAACGCTGTTTTGTCTGATTACCATTAAAGGAAAGGTATAATATTGATAATTACAGCAGATTACCAAATTGACGAATTATTATCTAAGTTTACTTGGTGTAAGGTTGGTTCAATTATCGGACATATTGAGAAATAATTGTCTAAAGTATCTTACAAAAATTTTTGTTGTTGAATTAACAAAGTTTACTGCCCAGTAATTTTATTTTGGAAAAATATCCACACATAAACAAATTAAGAATTTTTACTTAATATTTAAAGGAATTTGCGCATTGCTTAATATTACAACTGAATTTTGTCACACCGATTGGTTCATTGAAAATTATAGAAACAAATAAGATTTATCGGAAGCATTTAGCTTTTAGATATCTTTCTTTAAATATCTGGAGAATTGACTTTACAAAAAGGATACTTTTTAATATACTGTGGTACTGCGTCAGTGCCTAAAGTACAAACGCTGTTTTGTCTGATTACCATTAAAGGAAAGGTATAATATTGATAATTACAGCAGATTACCAAATTGACGAATTATTATCTAAGTTTACTTGGTGTAAGGTTGGTTCAATTATCGGACATATTGAGAAATAATTGTCTAAAGTATCTTACAAAAATTTTTGTTGTTGAATTAACAAAGTTTACTGCCCAGTAATTTTATTTTGGAAAAATATCCACACATAAACAAATTAAGAATTTTTACTTAATATTTAAAGGAATTTGCGCATTGCTTAATATTACAACTGAATTTTGTCACACCGATTGGTTCATTGAAAATTATAGAAACAAATAAGATTTATCGGAAGCATTTAGCTTTTAGATATCTTTCTTTAAAGGTAGTGTTTTACAGTGCTAAAATTTGTATAAGAACTTTTCATACAGAATTCAGGGTTTATAACATTGTCGTAGATTGATTTTCCCACCATATTCTGCAGGTGAAAGCACGGACGGAACGGTTGTGTCTTCTGCACCTTATGCCTCATCTCCGCCCTACAATCGTCCCTGCAACGGCGATCCACTTGCTGCTCTCCCTACATCATTAACCGCTGCGCCACAGATGATATGCATCTCTGCCAATGCCGTGTCGGTTAAGGTAATACCTGCTAACGCTTGCTCGTATTGCTTGTAATTTTGATTACGTCTGTACATGTACTGATTCTCTCTCCCCATAATCAGCAGAAGTCATTTAATGTACATGCCATAATGGCTACTGATGGGAAAACACCTTGGTCCCCAGTCAAAAAAATGTCTGAAGGGGAAATGATGACACAGATAAAGAAATTACAAGATCAACTTAAGGCAACCACTATAGAGTCTAAACCCAAACCGAATCCAGCATTCTTACTTATGCCTAGTCAGAAAAAGCTAGCATCATACTCTGGTTTACCCGAGGCTTTAATGAAACTAGAAGATTGGATTTGTGACGTTAAGGCAACAATTAGGTCTCGCCCATTGTCTGAGGAAGATAAAGTTGATTTTGTCTTCCAACATTTGACTGGACCCGCTAGGGAAGAAGTTAAATTTAGACCTAGAAAAAGTGTTGAAGATGTTTTCGGTATTCTTAGAGAAGTCTTTGGTGATCAGGGATCATCAGTTCACTTTCAACGATCTTTCTTCGAAAGAAAACAAAGAGAGGGAGAGAATATCCGGGATTTCTCTCACGCACTTTTAGATCTTTTTGAGAGGGCTAGCAGAAAATCGCCCCACCTTACTACCCACAAAGAACAGGTTTTATGTGACCAATTTGCAGATGGTGTCTCGGACAGTCTTTTGAGAAAAAATTTAAGGAAGAGAGTGAAAGATACCCCTACAATTGAATTCTTTACCTTAAGGTCCGAAGCCATAGATTGGGCTGATGAGTTGACTGAAACACCTTTCACTAAGCCAAAAGCCAACATCCAATCAGCTCCAACTGAATTATTTACACTAAGATCTGAAGCCATTAATTGGACTGATGACCTTAATACACCACAACAGAAAGCTACTATCCAAACAGCCAGAACAAGCCTCATCTCGGAAACTAAAGCATTGACTGACATCGTTTATAAACAACAACAAATAGAACAGCAGAAACAAATTGAACAAGTGACCAACTTAGTACATGAGCACATAACAAAACAAGATCTTAACAAAAATACAGAAACTTACACAAACCGCAGAGACAAAAGTAGAAGTAGGATGAAGTGTGATTTCTGCAAGGCATCAGGCCATACTCAGGATAGGTGCTTTAAGCTCCAAATTAAAGAGGCACAGGAAACCATCGAGAAACTCCGTAAAGAAGTACGTGAGAAGTCCTCATCGAAACTAGACCCTCCCACTGTTTTGAGTCCATCGGTAGGGAGGCATAGAGTGGGCTCGACTTATCCGATGAAACATCACTTTGTTGGTACTTGTCCTACAGTAGTGGCTAAAATTGGTGGAAATGATGTTATATGTCTTGTTGACACAGGTTCTATGGTATCGACTCTCACCGAGGAAGGTTTCCATTCTTTATTTAAGCCTAGTGACACACAGATATATAGTGATAATCTCTCGTTGAAAATTACCTCCGCTGGTGGTCTTGAAATACCATATGTTGGTTATATTGAGGTTGATATTGAATGTGAAGGAATATTAATCCCACAGGTTGGAATCTTGATAGTTAAAGATTCAGTAGACAAAGAGCACAGGGAGCAGAAGAGACAAGTCCCAGGGTTACTTGGTATGAATGTATTACGATCCCTCGTCGAAGCGATGAACGAGAGCAACGGGGATCATTCTCCTTCACTTTTATTTGTAAATTCCATTCTGACTGTTCATGACTTAGCAGAGAAGGCCGAGCAGGAAACCATCAGGTTTGCGAAGGTTGCTTGCGGAGAAAACATCTTTATCCCCCCAGAGTCAGCAATAACGGTTATGGCCGAAACTAGTGGTTTATCTTCATCCAAGGTTGCAATAATAGAACCTTTGAGGGCTTCTGATCATCTTCCTGTTGGCATTCTGACAGCATCTACGCTTGTGAAACTTGGTGGCATTTTTCCAGTTAGAATTGACAACATATCTACATCGGGTTTCACTTTGCGACCCAAAACACGTATAGGGATTGTCCGAGCGGTAGATAGTGTAATTAATGAAAGTCCTCAGGTGCAATTTCAGGTTTCAGTTGATCATATTCTTATTTCTCGGCTAGATAACAATGTAACCAAAGCCACACCACAGACTCCAGTACCAGTAGATCTAGAAGGATTTTCAGGTTCCCCAGATGAATTGATAGAAGTTAACAAGTTGTTGACCAAACACAGGGAGATATTTGCGAACCATGATTTTGATTTAGGAGATACTAGCACGGTGGAGCATCGAATTACAACGATTGATTCGGAACCTGTCGCCCAGACTTTCCGTAGAATCCCCCCGAATCAATACGAGCAGGTCAAACAACATATTAAGAACTTGCTCCATCACGGCATAGTAACAGAGAGTCATAGTCCATTTGCCGCCCCGATTGTGTTAGCGAAAAAAAAAGACGGTTCTCTTAGAATGTGCGTTGATTACAGACGGTTGAATTCTAAGACAAAAAAAGATGCATTTCCCTTACCTAGGATTTCAGAATTCCTTGACGCTCCAGTAGGCGCCAAATTCTTTTCATGTTTAGACTTGGCCAGTGGATACCATCAAGTTAGAGTACGCTCAGAAGATCGTGAAAAGACAGCCTTCATCACACCTATGGGGTTATACGAATATGTTAGAATGCCATTTGGACTCTGTGGAGCCCCAGCTACCTTTCAGCGTTTGATGCAACGGTGTGTTGGAGACTTAGTATAGATCAGCTGTTATTTGTGTACCTTGACGATATCTGTATCTATTCTAAAACTTTTGCAGAGCACTTAAAACACCTTGACATTGTTTTCACTCGTCTGAAGCAGCATGGGTTAAAACTCAAGCCAGCTAAATGCCATCTGTTCCGGAAAGAGGTCAATTACTTGGGTCATGTGGTGTCCGAGAAAGGAATCTCAACCGAGGACGAGAAGACAAAGTGTGTGCGTGATTGGCCCGTACCAAAGACTGTTAAGAAACTCCGGTCGTTCTTGGGTTTCGCCAGTTACTATAGACGTTTTGTTCCGAGGTTTGCCCAACTTGCTCGTCCATTGCACGCCTTAGTAGGTAATTGTCAAGGTCATGACCCTAAGTTTTTTCGAAGTAGGTGGTCATCCGCGTGTCAGGAAGCATTTGACTCATTGAAGGCTCAGTTTACATCGACTCCCATCTTAGCATTTGCCGATTTCTCGAAACCTTTCATCGTTGATGTCGATGCCAGTCTTTCTGGACTTGGGGCAGTCTTGTCTCAGATTCAAGAGGAAAAGAGAGGGTTGTAGCGTATGCCAGCCGTACTCTTAGGGACTGCGAGAAAAGGATGGAAAAGTATAGTTCCCGTAAGTTAGAATTGCTTGGTCTCAAATGGGCTGTAACTGACAAATTCAAAGATTACTTGTATGGTTCCCAATTTACCGTTCGCACGGATAACAATCCATTGACACACTTGAAGACTGCTAAGTTGAGCGCTGTAGAACAGAGATGGGTCGGTGAATTAGCATCGTTTGACTTTCAAATTGTCTATCGTCCTGGACGGCTCAACAAGAACGCTGATGCACTGTCTCGTCAATGTGAGGAAGATGAGGAGGAAGATAAAACGTGCTTTGTGTCCCAAGTCTCCGTCACTAGTAATATGTCAACAGCAATTACATCCCAGTTCCTTCCTTTAGATTTGCAATGCACTGTCAATAAAGTAGCCAGCGAACTTGGTCCAAGCATGGAGGAAGAAAACAGGAGTCACAACGAAGGCATATCAAAGGTTCAATGTCTTTTGCCGCGGTCGTAAAATGTCTAAGCCAGCGCTAATCGTTTAATCCGATTATCGAGGAGAACTACAGCCAGGCTTTCTTTGCACATGCGCATTGCGCGCATTGCTGACGCGTTGTCCTATTGCACTACACGGAAGGCTGGCTCCCAATCCAAGTCGACCTACGAATCCAACACTGCAATATCTTCATTGTACAGCATCGTACAAATATGAGGATTGAAATGATAAAAAGCTAAACAACACGTCTTTGAATTTGACAATTTGTTGACTTCCGGAGATAACCAGAAATATCCTTAAAACAAGTTGCTAAAAAGACACTTTATTGTAACATCTGAATGTTATATTTACCGTAAGTCAGCTTCGGATTCGCCAAATTCGACGATCAAAACACCAAAATACTTGGTGGAAAAATCGCTATTGAAGACAATGAACTGCGCAATATAAAAAGCCCGCGAAAAGTAGTGCGCATACGTTTTGTGTTTATTCGTTTGCTACAGATTTCTACCCTCCAATTATGTATGCTGGTCGCGAGCAGGCCGAGCGGCAAAAGACATTGTACACAAGGGGATTATCGCGGTCGTTAAATTTGTAAGCGCAGCAGGTGGCCGTAATGTATTTTACAATGGGCCACTCCGAAGTGGTAATTGGTTATGACATAAGAGGCTGGGCGATGTGACTCCTTCTGTTTTCTTCCTCCATGGTCCAAGTAGGGCACAATTGTGGCTTTGTAACTATATTTCCACATTTCCTTCGTATACCACAGAACAGCTAATTGAGTTGCAGCAATCTGATCCCAACATCGAGGCATTTCTGAGATACTATACAGCAAAACGATTACCAAATAAACGAGAGCGACGAGGTGTACCCCATTCTGTGCAGGCAATGCTAAGGCAGACTAAACAATTTTCTATGATCGATGGAATTTTGTATAGAGATGTCAAGGATCCCAAGACTGGGAACTTACACCAATTAGTTTTACCTTTGTCTATGAAGTCCAAAGTCCTCACCAGTCTACACGATCAATTTGGTCACCAGGGCACTGAAAGAACTATTTCTTTGATTCGTTCACGCTTCTACTGGCCGAATATGTATGCAGATGTGAAGAAGTGGATTGCAAACTGTGAACGGTGTACCATCGCTAAACTTCCTAGGCCATCTGTCAGAAATCCTCTTGGTCATTTAGTGGCTAGCAGACCATTAGAAGTCCTTGCTATTGATTTTACACTCCTTGAACCATCCTCCGACAGAACCGAAAATGTTCTGGTGGTAACAGATATATTTTCCAAATTCACGATCGCTGTGCCAACCAAAGATCAGACAGCACAGACTACAGCGAAAGTCTTGGTCAAAGAGTGGTTTTTGAAATACGGTGCCCCCTTGCGTATGGGGACATTCAGATCAGGGAAGACAATTTGAGTCGGACCTTATATACCACCTCTGTAACTTGTATAATATATGTAAATCACGCACTACAGCATACCATCCACAGGGAAACGCACAGTGCGAGAGATTCAATCGCACTATGCATGACCTTCTTCGAACACTATCAGAAAAACGAAAGCGTTCTTGGTCAATCTTTCTCCCCGAGTTAATCTATGCATACAATTCAACACCTCATTCATCAACTGGATTTTCGCCATTTTATCTCATGTTTGGCAGAGATCCTTGTTTACCAGTTGATGTGTTGTTAAATCAAGTAGAGAAAACTTCGGCCCTAAATGATAATTGGGTATCCCTCCATCAAAGGCGACTTCAAGAAGCATATCGACTTGCTAGGGTAAAGAACCAGCATGAGCGAGATAGACATAAAGATATTTATGACCGTAAGGCTAATTATAATACCTTCAAAGTAGGCGATTATGTTTATTTGCGCAGTGTGAGAGGTAGAAATAAAATTCAAGACAGCTATAATCATGAGGTCTATAAAATCATAGATCAACCAGATCCGACCAATTTTGTCTACATTATAGAATCAAGAGAGAAATGGTTGTAGAAAAACGGTTAATTCTGTTGAACTCAAACTAGTTCCTCCAGGGCTGCTACATATTATTAAACCAACAAATTTGTCTGAGGATCCACAAGACATCTCAACATTTTAATGTTGCCCCCTTTCCTGCGAAATCCTCGAGTTCAAGTTCAGACTCGGACTTTGATATAGCAGTATTAATTCCAACCATTGAGCCTGAGAGTCCGAAGCAGAAGGGTCCCAGAAGATCGCAACGGGCAACGAAAGGAAAACATCGAAACCCATTTCACTTGCCGAGGTCAGTGTTGTCTCAGCAACAAACATCCACAGCCAGAGGGTTTGACAAAAAAATTATCACTTTCATTCTTATTGCATTGTTGGTGGCTTTGATTTTCCCTGCATACACTCTGGTGACACTTGAAGTAGTATTTGGCATGTTACTTGTCCTTCTGATTTTTGATTCTTTCTACCCATTGGGTGACGTTACTTGGAGACATCTAGCAACAAAATGAAATCATTTGGAATTAGTTTGCACGATGGGCAGAGGAATGTATAGAAGATTTAATTTAATTATAATATTTGTATATACTTTTTTTATACCCTGTAGTTAAACATTTCATGAACTTTGGGTTGATTACGGCAGTTATATTATACGAATGTAAAGGGACTCTTTCCAGTATTGAACGCATTTAGGGACTTTTCATGTGGAGGTGACTCATTTTGGTGGCCCGTCTGAAATCATTTCTTTCTTGGTGCGACATGCACTAAGCGGACCTCACCAACTCTTTTACACCTGACTGAAATTCTTGTATGTGCTTCATTTCTAATATATCCCCAAACATCTGTTGGCATGGTTTTACACGGGTTTTATTTAGTAGGCCTACATTATTCAGATAAGATCATTTGAGGTTAACTCGTCAGCTTCTTTAGTGAAGTTAGGGTCCGAAGTCTGTAAATGTATGTTCTCCCTATGATTTTGATGGCAATTCATTCACAAGTTCATTCAATTTCATCCCCGGGTGATTGTGACCAGCCAGACTAACTACGCTGCCAGGCCCCTGTATAATACACCTAATGTTTACCTTGTTTATTTTCTTTGTATATAAAAGTAGGCGAAGTAAGTTGAACAGCGCCGCCAGCGTTGATCACTTTGCGCCCGCTAGCGTTCTTTAACTGTATAATTTGCATAAGGCAGACGATTTAACTGCACCTCTTAACGGCTATAGGCACATGGGCGTGAACATTCCGGAGATTCCTAGACATTTTTCCTGGAGAGTAAGCAAGTAGGGTAGAGCGCATTTGACTTCTTGCAATCCTTGAAGCCACACCTTACTCCTCTGGAGAGTTTTTTGGCTGTTTAATTATTGATATTGCCGGGCTGCGTTTATTAGGCCCCTATCTTCAGTCGGTAACCCGTCAGTCTCCGTGAGGCATAGGTAGAGAAACTACAACTGCGCCGGTAAGTGTCTTTAACCTTAAAATGATTGTAAGATATTATTTTAAGAATGATTGCTGAAGTGAAATTGGCTTTAGGTTAGATTAACTGTTTTATTAAAGATACAGAATTTGTGTATAATATTTTGAATGGATAACTGAATTTCGATGGATTTAATATTTGTTTCACTTTTATTTACAGAAAGCCATAATATTATTAGTGACTGTCGTTTTGTAAAGTATAAATACTGTAAATTTCATCCACACCACGCCGAATAAATAACTTGTAAAGAAACATAATCTCTGACTGTTTTCGTTGTCACCATCCCGCATAACCTTACCAACTCGGTTACACTTGCATAAAATCATTAATGCAGACCAGACTTGCTCGGTGGCAGGGCGTTCCATATCGGCAATGCCCACTTGCTAAGGAATGTTCAGAATTACGTCGATCAGAAAAACCTCGGTGCGGCTTTTGTATCTCTCGATCAACAAAAGCTTTCGACAGGGTCGATTGGTGGTATCTGAAGCAAGTACTGGAAAACTTTGGTTTAGGTCCAAATTTCAGAAAATGGGTCAAAATTTTATATCCAGACATCAACAGCGCAGTCATTTGTAATGGTAATGCCTTTTCGCTGACCTGGGGTGTACGGCAGGGGTGCCCATTGTCACCCCTTCTGTACATCCTAGCACTAGAACAACTCGGTTGTGCAATCAGGTCTGATCACAAAATTCACGGGGTCAAATTACCGGGGGGGGGGGGGGGTGGACCGAAGCCAAAGTTCGTATGTACGCTGACAATACCACCTTGATCCTGTCGGATGAACCGTCCATAAAACATAGTTTTGATTTGATCAAGAGGTACGAACACGCATCGGAGGCAAAATTAAATTAGCTGAAAACGAATGGCGTTTTCCTGGGCAAGTGGAAACACAAAAGCCCAGGACAGGTTGACATAATTTATCATGGGTTACCTCGGTCAAAATACTTGGAATCTTTTTCGGATACAATGAACCAAAAATCAAAACCTGGTCCAACGAACTTGTTCAACTAAGAGTCCACCAGAGACTGGGACGGCAGCGACTTGACCATGAAAGGGAAAGTCGCTGTCGTCAACAATTTCATTATATCCAGGCTCTGGTATACGGCCGAGATAACCCCGCCCCCAAAGGACATAATCCGGAAGATCAATCGTTTGATTTTCACTTTCCTTTGGGGGCAAGAAATAGAATATGTCAATCGGGTATCCATGTTTCTCCCACCCTCCCAAGGAGGACTGGGGGTCATGGATATAGAAAGCAAAGTGGCTACAATACAGGGTATTCACATCGGGGACATCGTCTCGAGAAAACCGGTAAAATGGAGAATTCTGGCCGAGTATTGGTGCGGGATAGCTCTTTGGGACATCGTCCCCTTCGAAAACGACATCCCGCACTGCGACGCTCGGCCAGAATTCTACGATTTGATTATCCAAACCTATAGAAAACACCGAGACGATGTCCCTGATTGGACAAACACAAAACAAAAAAACCTGTACCCGATCATACTGGAAGCTCGAAAGACCAAACCCAGAGTAGAAAGAAATCACCCCGGTAAAGACTGGGCCACAATTTGGAAACGAACGCTGTGTACAAAACTGACGAACAAACAGATCACCCTGAATTTCAAGATTGTACACAGTGTGCTCCCCACTGGTAACAGGCTACGTAAACAATCTAGAGATCCGGGGATCTGCCCACACTGCACTCAGATAGAAACAATAAAACATCTCTTCACTGAGTGCATTGTGGTAAAACCAGTGGGGGCGTGGCTCAGTAGTTACCTGGGTCTCAATCATTCACCAACAGTAGCCGATGAGGACACTCTAATCTTTTCTTTGTTCAGGGCCCCACACACCAAAGCTATCGAAACATCTATGGTGCGGGCCCTGTCCAAATTTCGCATGTCGGTGTGGTTGGCTAGAAACAGAGCAAAATACGATCACAAGCCAACCACACCAACTGCACTTTTAAACAACTTAAAGTCAATCATGTAGTATCCTCATCGGTCACTGAACCTGATTTCCCAAACCCACTTTGTTTTAATGGCTAACATATTCAAATAAGTTAAGGAGCAATTTTCCCCCCTTTTTTTCACTTTAGACAACACTTTGTTAAACCGAATCACTCCTTTTAATTGTAAATTCATTTTTCTGTAACATGTGTATATTTTATTTGAAAGAATAAAATAATTCTGAAATTGGTATTTTTGAGTGGCGGTGGATGTTAAACAATGTCCTGTCAGCTCCTTTGTGATATGACAGTCGGCTTACCACAGAAGTAGTTCGATTTTGTATCTCACTTCCGAAACCTGAAAACAATTCCCTAAGTTTTTTCATGGAATTTCTGACCCGACTGACAATCGAGGATTTTTTGTCATCGCAATATATTTTTTCATCGCGATTTATCAATATCATAATCAAATAAAAAAAGATATGTCATCGCCCAAGCCTAGTCTACTATTTCACACAACTCCTCAAAACAAGAAAAAACATTCACAGCTTATGGCCACAAGTTGCACCTACACCAACACTCTTATGTAGGCCTACTTAGTTAAATTTATCTAGAAAACTTCATGTAATTATTCTCACTTTTTGTCTTGGCATATTTCTCCTACATACACAAAGTGGCATACAAAACTTTACACACAAATAATATATATGCGTTACAAAGTTTGCACAAGCTGATTGATTAAAACACATGTTACATTCCATGCGGTCTTAAATCATTGCTTATAAATCGTTGCTTACTTGCAGTAAATTTACACAAACTCTAATTTACATCAAACTCTAATAACCCCTAAACTATGCAATTTCAATAGAATGCCACTATAGCATCTACTTTTGCACAGAAAATTCACATCTTTACACCAACATGGAAGTAATTAATCCTACCACCTACACAAACCCCCAGCAAACACCACTTTACTCAGATATTTCCATTTTTTAATAAACAATAATTAAAAAGACTACCCGGGATCTTGGCCATTGCATAATCGTCTTCATTTTCAGCTCAATCCATTCACCCATGACAAAGAATAGCTATCTTAATCTTAAACACCTGTCTAAATCCTCACCATCACCATTTTATTTCTTCATTCTTTAACAACCATGTGGAAAAAACACATACAACGTATGCTCCACGTCAGATCATTGGTCGAATTTATCATAAGGTATTACTATAAAGTATTCTTACAATCACCAAACCAAAAAGTCTACACATATTTCTTTGATGTTTCAGTTCTCATAAAGTGATTAACACAATCAATTATATATCTATTTGTGAATTCTTTGACTGTTTCAGGATGAAGCTAAACGAACAGTGCATGTTGGTGGAGAAGATGTCGATGTCAGAAGCATCACATTAAGTGACCATCATGGATCCGTGAAAATGGCACTATGGCTTGAACAAGCACATGCCGACATCCATCCAGGAGATTATGTTACTGCCACAAATGTCATTGTAAAAGTATACCAAGGAGAACGTCAACTAACCACAACATCACGCACCACTATCAAGGTAGATGTTTCTCCATCTTTATCACCACACCATCTCTGTGAACTTTCCAATGTTTTAGTTTACACCTCAAACTCCAACACAAAGACCAAGACATTGCAACTTTCAACCATATAACAACACTAACCATCCTACCTTTAGTACCATTCACTTCCTGTTTCATGTAAATTGATGCACCATTACACCATTTACTACATACTCCCACTATAGCAAAAATAGATAAATTGTTGAATAAAGTACAAACCTTCAAGAAACTGATATTTGAAATTTTAAATAGTATTGAATACTCACTCACAAAACAGATAACAGACAAACTTGGACAGCAATTTGAAAAAGTTTAATCTTTACCATGATTTATACCACACGAGTAAACATTAATGTTAATGCCATGGTTACCCATACTAGAATCAATAATAAAATATTTCTAAATATCTCCCACACCAAAAATAATCATTTATAATAAAACTGTACCTTATACAATATTCTAACAGATACATTTGTGTTACTTTTACTTAGAGAAACATGAACAACCAGAAGAGACTCTTGCAGTGACTATCATTGCATTCATATCACAAGACATCACTGTACAGGTGACCATCGAGGACTCAGATGACCATTGACAAGGAAATACTCGCGAATTTCCTTGCTGTCACAGAACAAGAACTGGAAACGACACTGCAGGACTCAATGCCTTTTGATGTAAAAGCAACACTCCTAAACAAATCAATCACAGCTCTACAAAAACCATAAAGCCACAAAAAACCTACATAATAACAATCCAAAAAAGTATCTGATAATTCTACATCCACACTTTTTGCCTTCCCTTTAAATTGCAACATTCATACGGGTATCCTAAACACAAATTCCAATAACTTAACCTTATCATTTCCAAACCATTGCTGTTGCATAATGAAAAGACAATTCCTTATTACAAGCTTATACAGCTATTTTCCATTTTCTCCACCATGTCATTTTGTAATATTTCAACTGTTTTATTTATGGTTATTAACCCTCCTACTACAAAGGTCAAAAACATTCAAAGGTATATCAAATGCATTTAAAAGTCAAACATTGTCAAAGAACATTAACAGGTCAAAATGACTTGACCGTTTCTAACTGGTAAAAGCAGAGACAAAAATATAGTTGCAGAATTCACAGAACCTTAAAACATATAGTTAGACCTTAATATGTAAATGTATCCTACGTTGTGACGTGATGCTGAGGTCATCAGATGTCGAATTACATTAAATCAAAGTTTAATATTTCAAAAAATTATATCTCATGAACCACAAAAGATCTTTTTACAATCTTTGCATCATTTGAAAGATCTTGAATTATGTGATTTTTCGTACACAGATGTGACCCCAATCTGACCTTTCCTTCCGGTTGAAACCGGAAGTTGAATATTAAAAAAAAAATCATATCTCATGAACCACAGAAGATATTTTCACAATCGTTTCATCATCTTAAAGACCTTGAAATATGTCACATTTCGTACACAGACATGACCCTAATCTGACATCTCCTTCAAGTCGAAACCGGAAGTTTAACAACTGAAAAAGGTGAACAACTATTCAGAATCACTATTCTGTAAATGTATTTGTACAGCCAAAACATAGTTGCGGAGTTCAAAGAACCTTAAAACTTAACACTAAACATTCATTATTTATATAATATTTACGCACCTACTACCTATTTTGTTGTGTACCCCCCCCCCCCTGCCATTGCTAAGTGATTTTCTATATTAAGCCATTTTTATCATATTTTATGCCGTATCCAAGAACCGTTTTGTTTTCATGTTACATGTATTTTCCACAACAGTACACCACTGCATTCGTGCCTGGTCGTGGAGTCTTTGGGATGATAGCCAAAGACCCCTCCACGATCGAGCATTCTTTTTGTTTAATGAACTTAGACAAACAATGGCTGGCTCTTACATCAAAACCCAGCTCGCTAAAAATTCCAAATGCACCACTTCGATATCCGTCTATTACAAAAGCGTCCTCGATTTGATCCAAAGTGCAGAGTTGCATGCCGCAAGTACCGCAGTATTCTTTTGCGGCACTCAGGTCCCTTGAAGGAAATCGCTGCGAGGATACGAAGATCGGATATTCTGTAAAGTGTATGAAGGATAATAACAACAATTACTTGGGCGTAATAACATACCGATCAGATCCAGCAATTTTAGTTGCAATTGGACATTCTTTCATAGCAAAATACATTTTATTTTGGCCTAAGATGTAATGGCCGCTTTTTATTGTAGTTTTCAAAACATACAAAATAAATGGTCCATTAACATTGTTTAGAATGTTTCGTCTTTTAAGATTACTGTCTTCCGTGAATTTTGCCCATAGCCTCGGTTTCAGTCAGTCAATTTCTTGCATAAGGCTTTGGACAAGGCATACATGCAAATATAGCATACTTACTGCCCCACTTTACATCTGGACAACAACTGAGGATCGCAACATTGAATGTCAAAGTGAACATCACAATAATCATAAAACGAGATGCCATCTGTAAATAAGCAGACAAGGAAAAATTAAATACCACAGTTAAGGCACTACAGATATGTTAAGGTTATAGAGATATGTAAATGTTCACAATTATTGTACAGTTATTGTGCTTCATGCGTTGGTTGTAATATTTGTTAGTACCTGATATAGACTGACCTATACTACAGACTGAAGGATCTTCTATATCCAAAGTCCATAACCCACCCCAGACTGAGGGATCCCCTATATCCTAAGTCAACCACCCTCCTTCCCCTATGCTTGTTAACAACTGATTCAGTTCAGTGAGCACACACTCCTCTCCCCCAACCCCTAGGATAGTCTCACAGTTTCCCGCCTGCGCGCCTCAACGAACTAATCCTCCAGCATCCATTCATGGGATGATCCTCCAGCAGTATCCCGCCAGGCCTACTTAAGCAGCAGCATTTTCCAGAGTCCGGCATTCTCCTGAGGACGATCAGAGCATACTGATCGAAACGTCGAGTTGTATGTACCCCCAGTTCTTTTCAGAACTAATTACTACTCAATTGAGATTCCACATGGTGTCACCGCAATCAGTCTTACTTAAGTACCTGATATGTTTGTTGCCATATAAAATGTCTACGCGGTACAGAGGTATTAATTCCCCAATCTTTCGCTTTATCATTTATTGCGTCCAAGTCAAGCAACCCAAGCACCTCATCCATCGATCGGGTACATATGTATACATACCCTCAAAGTGTGTAAACAAAGTGTTTGAGGAAAGTTGTTATAAAATATCTTTTTTTCCAAATTATATTATCTTTTTCACCATGAACCTTTTTCTGTTTAGTATCATGATTATTATAAATTTTTGTTTAAAGACCATCAAGGATTTTGGCTGCAATTGGACATCGTTTCATGGCAAAAAACACAAAACAAAACTAGACGGAAGTGTTTGTGATATTACAAACACATAGGTGTTTGTCAGGGTAGTGATGATGACGTCAGAATGTCTTTTAAAGAAACTTTGCATTATTATTTTTTTTCATATTAATTAAAGAGTACCCTGTAAAATATGATGTGGTTACCAACGATGATTTGTTTGAAGTCCATTTCAATGATTTGAACTTAATCACATTATTTATTCTTGAAAAAACAGTTCAAATGTGAAAAACAACTGTTCTGCTACATAAGGGTCAATTTTGGTACCGAAATTCTTTGAGAGAAGGCATTTATTTCTTTGGCGAGTTTTTACAACCCGTTTTCGTGTAGTTCCAGATACGAATTGTGATTTTGACGAAACCGTCGTCCTCGCTAATGTACGATTTTGAAAAAAAAAATTTAATATTAAACTTTGACTTCCGGTTTGGACAGGAAGTAAATGTCAAATTGGGGTCACCTTTGTGTAAATATTTTTCGACAATTATTAACAATCTATACAATGATGGAAAGATTGTGAATTTACACCTTGTGGTTGTTGAGATATGATATTTTTAATATTAAACTTTGACTTCCGGTTTGGACAGGAAGTAAAGGTTAAATTGGGGTCATGTTTTTGAAAATATTTTTGACAATTAACAATCTGTACAATGGTGCAAAAACTGTGAATTTACCTCTTGTGGTTGTTAAGATATGATTTTTTTTAATATCAAACTTTGACTTCCGATTGGGACAGGAAGTAAGGTCAAATTGGGGTCACCTTTGTGTAAATATTTTTCGACAATTATTAACAATCTATACAATGATGGAAAGATTGTGAATTTACCCCTTGTGGTTGTTGAGATATGATATTTTTAATATTAAACTTTGACTTCCGGTTTGGACAGGAAGTAAAGGTCAAATTGGGGTCATGTTTTTGTAAATATTTTTGACAATTAACAATCTGTACAAAGGTGCAAAAACTGTGAATTTACCTCTTGTGGTTGTTGAGATATGATTTTGTTTAATATTAAACTTTGACTTCCGGTTTGGACAGGAAGTAAGGTCAGATTGGGGTCACGTCTGTGTACGAAAAATCACATAATTCAAGATCTATAACATGGTGTAAATATTGTGAAAATATCTTTTGTGGTTCATGAGATATAATTTTTTGAAATATTAAACTTTGATTGAGTGTAATTCGATATCTGATTACCTCACTATGACGTCACAACTTAAGGTACAACTACATGTTAAGGTCTAACTATGTGTGAAGTTTTAATGTTCTGTGAACTCTGCAACTATGATTTTTGCTCTGGATATTCAACGAGAAGGAGAAGTAGAAAAAGTATAAAAAAAAAAATAAAAAAATAAAAACGAACAATATTAAGAGGTGTTCGCGCTATGGCTCGAACACCTAAAAAACCGAACAATATCAAGAGGTGTTCGCGCTGTGGCTCGAACACCTAAACACCAAAAATGCCGACGCCCAGATCCGAGGCGACGCGCACGGAGACTAGAAACCGGAGACTTTATGTTTGGCCTCTGTCAGCGCGCAGCCTATGCTATAATAAGCCAATCCACGAGATTTTATTTGCAGCGAAAACCTCTCTCGTGCGTTCTGGAAATTCGCGAGAAAAAACGCGATTTGAGGAGGGCCCGTGGCAAAACGTTTGGGAAACCTGTCAGGTCACTGCTGGGTCAACATGGATTGGTAAGTACATTTTCGAAGGTACAATTCAAGAAATAAAACCGATTTTACCCATTTCAAAAAAAGAAATCGTAGCGAAATTACCCCTCAAAATGTGCTTAAATATCTAAACTTTTCTGTACATGTCTTAATATTTAAGGTGCTCCTGACTGTTTTGCACAAAATTCGTTCAAACGATGTTGATTTTCGCTTTCTTTGAATAATTTGCCATAGTTACATACCAATTTCATTTCTGCCGGACCGGGCAAATGTTTTTTTTAGGTTTCAAAATAGCAATTTTTTTCAGCTTCCAGCGGATAATTCGGTAACTTATGTGACGTCATAATCATATGCTGGCTGTACGTGTATACAAGGCGAATTTTCCTACAAGGCAATACAGACCGACACATTTTGATTGCCAATTCTCATTATCAATTACGTGATAAAATAAATGTGGCTTTTTTTGCTGAAATATTTTACTTTTTTGGGGGGGAATAAATCTCAATAATGGAGTGTCGTGGCCGAGCGGTCTAGCGCACCGAACTCAAGTTCTGGTGTTGCCAGCAGCAGGGTGTGGGTTCGAGCCCCGGTCGTGACACTTGTGTCCTTGAGCAAGGTACTTAACCATAATTGCTTCGTCCTTCGGATGGGACGTAAAGCCGTAGGTCCCGTGTGTTGTATAATGCACGTAAAAGTGGATTGTCGTGCGGTCTAGCGCACTGAACTCAAGTTCTGGTGTTGCCAGCAGCAGAGTGTGGGTTCGAGCCCCGGCCGTGACACTTGTGTCCTTGAGCAAGACACTTAACCATAATTGCTTCTCTCCACCCAGGGGTTAAATGGGTACCTGTGAAGGCAGAGATGGTTTGCTCTATATGCGCTAGAAATGGCAGCAATTGAGCTGTATACTCCCAGGAGCTGAGATGGTTTCAGGAATGATTTATGAGCCTTATGAGCCTTATGAGCAGGGATAATAATATAATGCGCCTTGAGCGCCACTTAGTTGGTGGATACGTGCGCTATATAAATCTATACATTATTATTATTATTATTAATGGTCAATGCCTTTGACAAGCAGACTTTTAAATGTTTGTATTACTATCCTAACATTAATGTTAGTTTTAATTTATGATTATGCCGTGCCCATCTGCCTAACTTTACCTTCATTGATCCATTCGTACCCAGAAATTACCCCCAAAAAGTAACAGAGTCTACTTGTACTCATTCACACGTTATCAGTAAAATAATAAAAAAGTGAAATGCTGAGATATGAATTGGAAAAAAATTCAGTGAAATGAGATGACCTGGGTAAGACTTGACCCATATTTATGTACCCTGGCATATGACATCATTGAGATGTCCCCAAGTAGGACTTGTTAATATAAATTGAACTAATTTATATTTTTTGTTTGTATTTTTCATCCACTACCCCTCCACAGGCCCACCAGTCAAAGTGACCTTCCATGGTTCAGGGTTAGAGTTTGGAGACTCCTTAACGAGGTATATGCCTCAAAATCTTCACAGTGATTGGTTCTGCCCAGAAATAGTGACAAAACCAGGTTATCGAGTTCATCATGCTTTATTGTAGTCATTGTTGAATCTAAAATGATCATTCTAGCCATGTTAAACACACATTGGTGCAATCATTTTAATTTATTTGATAACTGTAGTTTATATTTTCAACTTGCCATTTTTTGGACTTGACATAAGACGGTGCTGTGGTGACACATAACTTATGCCATATTTAACGTCAAACCACATTGTTACTTTTTTGAAAACCATTTCAACAATAAATGTACAGGTTTACAAAACATGTGATTCTATAAACATATGTGGAACATTTAGTTAGGGGTATAAACGACAAAATCATTTCGTGCACTCGAAGTTATTTCGTGCGCTCGAAATGATTTCGGGCACTCGAAATGATTTCGTGCACTCGAAATAAACTATTTCGTGCACTCAAAATCATTTTGTGCTCTCGAAATCATTTTGTGCTCTCGAAATCATTTCGTGCGCTCGAAATCATTTCGTGCGTTCGAAATCATTTCGTGTGCTCGAAATAAGTTATTTCGTGCTCTCGAAATCATTTCGTGCTCTCGAAATTATTTCGTGCGCTCGAAATCATTTCGTGCGCTCGAAATCATTTCGTGCGTTCGAAATCATTTCGTGTGCTCGAAATCATTTCGTGCTCTCGAAATCATTTCGTGCTCTCGAAATCATTTCGTGCTCTCGAAATCATTTCGTGCGCTCAAAATAAGTTATTTCGTGCCCTCGAAATCATTTCGAGCGCACAAAATAACTTATTTCGAGCTCACGAAATGATTTCGAGCGCACGAAATAAAGAACTCAAATTATTTTTTCGCACGTAAATTTGTTTTCATCATATGTCCCTTTAGGGGCTCTGTACCCACATTGGTAAAAACATGATTATTGTAGATGAAGCACACACTTATTTCCAGTTTGTGTGAATTAATTTTGAATCATGAAGGAACATTAGTTTTATAGTTACTTGTTGTGTTAATGCAGCTGCCTTTTATTTATATGAAGATCATCTAAGTTATATATTTATAAGTTTAGTTTTCTATACGTTTGTGGATGTATCAAAAGAACCAATAAAATTCACAAATGTGAAAAAATGAGAACAGTGCCTGTTTAACTGCCTATTTAATTTGTTGTCAATATTTCCTCTAATTTAAAATAAATAAGAACTAATGTTACATGTATTTAAACAGTTATTTAGATAAGAGTTTCAGCTAAATGATTGTGAATGTTCCCCATAATCAAATTTAAGTTCGACTTCCCCACCCCCACTTGTCTGGATTTATTTTATTTTATTTATTTTATGTTATTACATTTTACACTGGCAATCAGATTACATCAATTAAATATAAAACCACCCCCTAATAAACTACAAATACACAAAAATTCATTTTAAACAATTTGTTCATTCCTTCCTTCATGGACTGATTTCCAACACTTAAAATGTTAAGAAACCTTTAATTTCACGGCGACGCGCGCTTTAATTAAATCATGTTGACAAAAATAGTCTGGTAACAATTCTTCTGATTTCAGTCTTAGTCTGTTACTCATGTATACGAATTAGGTACCATTACATGCTTCGCTGGCCTAAGCTTCACCGTTCGTGAAATGTGATTGGCCAGTACGTGCCCTCATTCCACGCATTGACCAATGAGATTCACGCTCTGATCCATGCAGATGACTCGATTGTGTAAATTTAAACGTGATTTTGGAGGCTTGGACTTACGGATTTTTTGAAGGTGCTCTTGACTGTTTCGCAAAGTATCAAGACATATTATCACATTTCCAGGGAAGATTAATACTTAACTTACATATCTATACGTAAGTGGTTTCTGCCGGCTATTGTTAAAAGTAAAAAAAAAATCGCCTTTTTCATTGACCCTTTTTTCTTCACATCAACGTCATTGTTTTCGTTCAAAAATATCTTGAAAAAATACACCAAAAAAAACATTAGATAAATTAGAAGGTAAATGTGAATCTTTATTTCTGTTATTCAATTTTATTGGTTTTATAAAGGCATCTTTATATTTTAAATATTTTTTAAAAAATGGGACGTCTAAGCTCATTACGTATGCAGTACCAAACGACCATGCATACGTAGAAAATAAACGGAACGGCTTTTCAACAGGCTGCGCGCTGACTGGCCTTAAGAGTATTAAACAGCTTGCACCTGAAGTTTATTACCCACATGAAGCGTCCACGCGTGCACTAACCTTGACCACGGCGTAGTACTCCCAAGAACAATGGATTTGGCACATTCGTGACGTTTTGTTCCACAAACTGACGCGCAAGGTCTCAAAAAGAGACTAACCCCCGTGAGAGAACATATCTCGCCCGCGCACCTCAGCGTTTATCGTGTTCGCCCATTGATCTCCATTATATTGACTGTAATGGAGATCATGATCAATGTGTTCGCCCCGCAAATGATAGTTTGCCCGCATCTACTTTAAAATTGCTTCTACTTCTAGGAACGAGCTTCGCCCGAGATCAATTGGAGATCATTGCTCGTATAAGCTCATTGTATTTGTGCACATTTGGAGTATAACGCTGTTGTGTGGATTACAGCAGGCTGGCGCACTTCATGTAGGTAAGAGACTTCTGCTTGTACCTACCCTGTCGAAAATGAGCTTCACAGCAATATATCTTAGAGCGTAACTTTCTGGCGGTGTAACTTTCTGGCCGTTTTGTGTTGTAGCTATTATATACCCTGTATGTACGGAAAGAAACTGTTGCGTGGGTGCGGAGATTGTCTTGACTTCTTGAACAGCAGTACCTCGTTCTGATTCGTCCCAGCGGTTGCCCCTCTTTTATTGAAACCATTTATAAGACCCTGGGAATAATTTGTATCCTGTTGGTAAGTGCGACGTACATTGTAAACTATCAACATAAACCACGCCCACTTCGCATATGCTGGTTCCAACGATCACTCAGAAGCCTATTGGAATATGATGCATTGACCACATCAAGGATTTACGCAAGAAATTAGAACGCTCGGGACTTTCCTTTAATGTATGTGTTGTAAAGACTCAAAATCGTTTTATCCTAGGAAACTTCTGCCTCAAGAATCGCTTTTGAATGTTAAATTAAAGTTAAATTACACACATTGGTTTGACAACTCAGATAAGAAATATCGTACACAGTTTCCATTGGTGCCTATGGAAGCAGTGCATAACCAAGTACTATGTGATAACACACATTGGCCAATCAGGAGACATTTTAAACCATCACCGTCATGATATCATGAATATGAATGAGTGGTACTGCGGAAGCTAGAAGGCCCCCGTTGTGAAGACAATTAGCACTCTGTTAAAGCATAGGTTAAAGGTAATCGACCGTGTTTGGACCGATTTGACGGTTAAAAAAAGTAGATTTAAATGTTGATTTGCTATTTTTCAAAGGAGTTTATATAATGGTTATATCGCGTTTTGCTAAAAACTGAGTTGGAACTTGTTTGCCTACCTGTGAACGATGTCTGAATGGTGTTTTAAATATGGCGTTTATCGCGTTTTGCTATGAAACTCTTCAAATATGCATTATTGGGGCGTATTAACCCAAAAACTTTTAGATGTCCCCTCAAAATATGTACCAACCTATAAGAAACATGGAAAAAATACTCAAAAAATCATTTGAGAGCGTTAAACCCCGTGAAGATTTGTTTTTGTGAAACGGCATAGCATCCTGACTTCGTATGCAGATTACCTGACAACTGGTGGGGCACCAGTCTATTTTGTTTAAAACACAATGATAGGGAAGCAATGAAGAGAACATCACTTCCACATTTATTTTAAAGTACTTTTTCATGTTTAGCTGTTGAAATTTTAGCATACTATTCCATGACAACCTTTCAATTGCCTTCTGAAACAATTTTTTTTTAAAGTAACATTTATATGAATAAAACAGTGCTCAGTGGGTTAATATTTCATGTTTAAGATGATAACAAGTCCCAGGCATGTCAAATACAATGTTCCCAACTCCCATGGAAATTTCTTGATATACAGTAATGCTAGTGGGTGCATGGTGAACAATATTATTAAAAACAAACTTACCCAACTAAGGTCATAGATAATAACTTCTGTCAGTGTCACTCTCAAACTTTGCCAGTAAACAATCCATTTAGATGATATGATGTATGTACATTTACTAACCTATGTAATTGTCTTAATTGAGTTAAAACCCATCAATCATGTCAACAAATCATGAATAACTGATTAGTAACCATTCTAGATTATACGTGTGGTACATATCACATACACAGTCTGGTAGCCACCATTATGTACATTGTATGTCTCTACAGTGCATGGAGTCAGGGAACCTTTGCGTTAAACTGACAATAGAGGGCGCCCTTTAACAAAAACTTTCAGGGGGCATGTGCAGGGGGTTGGAAATATCATTTTTTTTATTTTAATTATTTATTCTTGTTTCTAATAGGCCTGTACATGTTTTGAGGGGGCAGAATATAAAAAACGTTTAAAAAAAAGTGAAATAATACCCCTCCTAGCATTATGCATCACAGAGCATCTAGAACACTAACGCTTTAGGGGTCCTTGGGCGGGCCCCGGACCCTGGACCCCACACCGTTGTAGATTTGTACTATGTACTCGCCTGATTTCATTCCCCAGTATTCACGATACATTTTAGCAAAATGTTTTCCCACATTTTGGCCTGTAGCCCGATGCTCGTGTAACACTGTAAATTTAATCATTTTATCATAGAGACTTTCTGATCTCGTTATGTAAACAAAAATAAACAAAATTGTGACAGATTAAGAAATGATTTTCCAAAATGGAAAGGGGATATTATGACAGTATTGGAGCATTATTCCGAGTCACTGGCTGAACCAGTGAAAGAAAAAATCGTGAAAGTTCTATTTTATCAGCAGCCATGGTAACCTTTAGTCAAAGCACACGCGGCAACCCAGAACACAACACAACACAACACCCTGCGATCGCGAGTGGCGAAGCTATGAGCGCCTTAATGCCCCAGTCACATTGGAGCTGCGATTGCCCACGACCATGTCAGTCGTGCGACCTAGGGCGGTCTTGGCCCGGTCGTAGGTTTTTTCTGCGATGTCGGCCTAGCAGTCACACAATAAGACCTGTCCCCGACTGCTCTGCGACTTGTAGCCAACTGATAGCACGACTGGTCGCAAGACCTTGAGGGACTTGTCGTACGATCACCCAAGACTACCTACGATTGTCAAGGATCAGTCGCACTACTAGTCACGCATAGTCGTGTGACTAGTCGTGCATTAGCACGACAAGTCGTGCGAATAGTCGTGCATAGTCGTGCGACTGTGGGACGACTGGATAGTCCTACGATGAACCACGACTACGTAAGACCACCCAAGACTTGTAGCACGACCATCGCACGACTATTGAAGACCTACCTACGACCAGCTACGACCAGCTACGACCAGTTTGGTCGCAGCCAGGTTTTTGAACATGATCGAAAACCTCCCCAAGACCGAATTCGGTCTTGCGACTACCCAAGACCACCCGCAACCACCCGGGACTTGTCGCAGGACTTTTCTACGATTCCTTGTAATTTCCAGTCGCAGACGATCGTAACCTGTTGTAAGTTGTCGTATCCTCCAGTGTGACTGGGGCTTTACCAGTCCGTTCCGAAGACGCGCTACCGTACTGAATTATTCACAAACCTCCAGCAAAATTAATAATTTATATATGCAAATTTAATTAAACCAATCATTTTAAGAAAAATGTTGATTGTCACAAGGCTGTCGTGGATCCTAGTTGTTCGGGTCGAGACGTCTTAACCCCCGCAGCGTCACACTAAAATGTGAATAAATGATATTTACTGACGCTATGATGACGTACTTTGTTTTAGACACTAATTCACTTTACGGGCTTTCATATGCTGCATGTTTTGAATTGATGTGACGATGTTTAAACCTATGGGGTTCTGGCGGAAACAAGAAGAAAAATAATCAAACGAAAACAATAGGCTTTCGGCGACCAGGCCGAAACCCTAAATATACTATATCCAATAATTGTTTAAGTGACAATAATAGTTTAAGTGGTTATAAAAAAGAATATAGAATACATACAAAACAAAACTTTACATCAAAGCAATCGATCACTACTACTACAATAAAATAAAAAAACAGAAAGTATAATTATATTAATAATTATAAAGAAAATCAAAGGGGTTGTCCTATGGATTTCAAAATGGCCACGAGTACGAGTACCACAACTCTGACACCTGGAACTTATTCTCATTCCTTAGGGCAATAATTAAGGTACCATTCTTTTAATTGATATTTTTTGCTGCCATTTTGGAATTCAACGTGGCAGCAATTTTAGACATATTATTTCCATTATTGTTAAAGTGGGCCTACTTTTATTTTTTATTGCCAAAATTATTACTATAGTGTTAGGTAGTTGATACTTTTCAAATACATATGTACTAAATACGCACATTGCATTTAAATTGTCAAAACAAAGGCGGTCACTGGAAATGAAGCTGTCATGATAAAAACACGTTTGCCAGGAAATTTTTGTCAGAATGTCAGGATCTTTTATGAAGAATTAACTTAAAATAATGTGGGTTACTTGGTAGTTGTGTACATGGGTCATCCCATGCCAAATCACCTACAATTTAGAAAATTTCTCAGTGACCGACTTTTGCTGATTTTATTCAACATACCTTTGTGGGAGTAATGAACACACAATAAAGTTTTGCTGCCAACTCCAAGTAGTTTCTGAGATATGACCCCCTGAAAATATAGCCACGACCCCTAGCTTTTCTCCTCTAAATTGCATCAGTGATTTTGGGGGCATTTTAGAGGCCTATATCTCGAAATTTGGTAAAGATTTTGATGCAAATTGGTACACAGGGTTAAAGACACTCAATCTGAATATAGAATCTTCTGTCGAAAGTAGTATATAAAATCTCCTTTTCAAGTTATAGTGGTCCTTCAAAACCCACAAACATATGCTGTGTGTTCATTATCCCATAGAGGTATATAATTATGTTGTCACTGACAACATTTAGGTTAGTTGACTCTATATGATCTCTTTTGTAATTGTAACAACAAATGTGGGCAATGCATTTTTGCACGTAAACAAAATCAATTTGGAATCTCTTCCTTGTGAAAGAAGGGCATGTGACTTGCATATTACCAACCAGATACCAACCTGACACCAACCAGTACACAGTATGGTATCAGGTTGGTAATATATAAGCCACACTTCCTTCTTATCCCTCCGACGAGTTAGCCCTCCACTCGCTACTGGCAGAAGTTATTTATTTCATTGTTTTTCCCAGAAAAAAAAGCCACAGATGCCTGGGAGTCTTTGATATCCTAAAGTGGACCATTCCACATATCTTAGAAGGGGTGTCAGTTCCCAGAGCTGTGTAGCTTTGTTTTGCTGGGTTGGAAAAGTAATTGCTGCCATATGTCTGTGCACAAAATCAACCATTCATTGTGTACACATAAAGACCTACCCAGATCTAACCCTCTGATAAGTGGAACCATCTGTAGAGCATCAGGCTGTGTTGTTTGAAGTCTTGCGACAGCCAGTGCCAGGCATAATCCCCCCACCCTCCCCCCAGACAGAGTGTCTGGGTTCTGTTACATGTTGGAGAGATAAACTGTACGGCTGTTTACTGTTTGCAAAGTCATAGAGGAGAGAGATACACTACACAGCCGTTGTGTGTCATCTGGGATTGAAAATAATACTAGACAATAGCAGGGCATGTGTGGAAGTCATTTGGATGTAAAAAGTCAATGGGAATGCAGAGAACAATTTTTAATATAACTAGACATTGAGGTGTTTGTCCTTTGGACGAACACAGAGCTGTTACGTTAATGACGTTGTGTTGTTTACAGTTAATGACCTTGACCTTAGATACTTAATGGAGTATGCCATGAACTATTTCAACGGAGACTGATATTGAGGGTGTCTTGTTTTGTCCTGTTTGGACTGGAAGGAAAGGTCAAAGTGGGGTCGTGTTTGTGAATTTAATGTCAGATAAGTTGTAAGGTGCAGGAGTCTGCATGAAATGATCTTGACCTTTGTTTTTGCAAGGTGTTTGTCCTTCGGACGAACAGAAAGCTATTACGATTCATAATGTGTGGTTTTGTTTGCATTTCATTCGTGAGGATGTTTAGGTGCAGTCAAAAAAATAATAAGAATTCCTCAGTACTATTTTTGTTCTAACATGTTAAAGAAACTTCATCGCATTGTTTTTGCACCCTAAAATATTGATTTTTATTCAAACTTCCTGTTGAACCGGAAGTAGAGGTCATTATGAGGTCACGATACCACAGCGCACATTCACAGTACCCATCAAGTCTATAACTGCAAAAAGTTTAAGTATCGAGTGTATACTTCTTGAGTTATGGTTGAAAATGGATTTGCTAATTAAATATTCATGAGACTGTAAATTGAAACCGGATGACGTTACGATGACGAAATTTAGTTTTTCATACTAAGTTTTTTGATTATCTATAATTTGGTGTATAGTTTGACCCAATACAATAAAGTTTAATTTTCGGCCTTTGCATTGTACACTTTAATTTGCAACGCTAAGAACAATGGTTATGTCACTTTTAAAACCGGTGACTTGAGGGCGCTATATGAGTTTTATGGTGGACAGGTCTTAATAGATTTGTCAACTACCAAATCAAGAATTGTTGACTGGTAATGCACAGGCTATAGAAGACAGCCACTACAGGGGCTTAAGTTGTCGTGCTGGTGTAAGCATAGCTCAATTGAGGAACAGTTGATCAAAGTTGACAATTTGATGGTTTTGGGGAAGTAAAACTTGTGGTAAAGGAGTGAGACACAAACAAATCTGTAAAAAGTATAACTCTATTAAATATATAGAAAACTGTTTTAAAGAAAACTAGAGCTTAAGTGTTTGCTAGAACAAACACACGGTGTTCGAGTCCACTTCCGGTTCAATCAAATTTTCAACGATGATGTAAATATTATATTGTGCAAGGGTTTGTCATCTTTTATAATAACTATCAATTTCATATTCAAAAGACATATCAATTTTGCGTTAGAATGTGTTGAATTTGAACTTACTGTTTGGACAGGAAGTAAAGGTCAGATTAGGTGGTTTGAAGGTCATATATGACCTCCTCATGATTATGAAAAAATAACAAATTTGTCAACTTATACATCAAATTAAAGCTATGAGATATGACCTTTTAAAATTTGTAAAATCGTTACTTCGTGTGCCACTAATTGGACCATTGGCAAAGCATTTATGATAAGTCATTTCACAAGAATTACAAGCTATTAATGTAAGGAATTCAATTGTGTTTTTTGTTTTCTAATATGTCATTTAGTTCTTGAGATATTGGCTGTTGAACTTGAAAAAGTTGTGAGATTTAAGCAATAAATTAGAAATTAACAAGTGTGACTTGGAACACTGTTTTTTATTTTAAATATTGACACTAGCCCAACACATACTTTTCAAAAACCATGCTAGATGATAAATCAACATTAAAAATCACTCATATGAAAATAGTTTGCCAGGGTTGTAGGCAGCCAGATCAACCTATTCAGCATTATTATGGGCATAAAGTCACAAAGTTGATTTAGCGTAGAAGGGGACTACATGTATAGTAACTGGATTAAAATTGGCAGGGGGTTGCTTGTATGGATATCAGCTAATTAGCCTTTCATTAGAAAACAAGCTTATAACTACTACATGATAAAGTTGGAAGAAAGCTTGCATCCGTGCTTTCCATCTTCCCCTGCCCCCCACAAAAAGTAAATAATTCCCAATTCAAACAAAATTAAATGTAATTATATCCACTGGATCAAATTTGATAATTGCTTGCCCTTTTCATTTTTTTATGGAAAAACCTTTCAATTCTAGATTTAAATGAAGCCAACATTGGTATTAAGTCTTGTATAAAAATTTATTTAATTGATGGACTGCATGTTTTTATACTGAGAGTGATCTTTATTTATAATATACTTCACTGTTAAGTTTATAACAAAAAGTATAATGATAAATTGACAATGATAGTGACACTGTAATCAAGCATCTCCTTATTGTGACATGCTTATAAATTGTCTTTGTTTTCACCTAATCTGCAAATAATTACAAAATAATTTATAAAATTTGAAAACAAATTCTACATTGATTTTTACATTTTCAAGGTTGTACACATGATTGGCAAAATGTCTGTCCATACTACAGATTTACAACATAAAGATCAGATGCCATTTTGTACATAAATTGTTAGACACTGAAATAATCAAAGAGTTGTATGGGTGCTTGTAAATTGCTAATAAAACAATGAAATACATATTTATTTTAACTGTCTGTTGGATTTCATGACTTGACTTTTGTGGTTCCACATTTCCCTCCCCACAATCAATTGAAACCACTTTGTTGACCTGTTTAACCTACTTGTAACCAATCTAGAAATGAGTGTACATGGTCTTACACATGCAACAAGTGAAATGACTTCAGTGTAAATGAACCCAACCATGATCCTTTGTTGACAAGAAAACAGAAACAATCTGCATTTAAAATAAATGTACACTCTGTATGTACGATTTAGTGAGTTCAGAATGGGTGACATTCAGCGGTTGTCATTGGAATCGGTAATTTTGGAATAAAATGCCTTCCCCTCCCCCCAAGTTCTTAGTGATGGCATGTACACATGGACGGATCATCATGAGCACAGGCCCTGGGCACAAATTCACCACGGGCCCATACACGCGCATAATACTACTAGTACTATGCTCTTCTTTTTTTTGAAAACCAAGGGCCCCTATTGGCTCCTGGGCCCGGGGCACGTGCCCAGTTTGCCCGTGCGGTAATCCGCGCATGCATGTACTGCCACTGGTGATGAACCAACACATTTGTTTTCTAAAATTCTTTGGTCTATCATTGCAGCACTATAGAATCCAAGAACTATGGAAGGGGAGGGGCAAACAAGCAATACAAGTATAAGGGGGCCCCTTATACTAGTGCTTTAATTGGGTGATCTGGCAAAAGGTATTCCAAGGCTGACACACCCATGCAATGAATATTGGGGGTATGTTTACTATGTTTATATGGCCCAACTGCCAGGGATTCACTGTCGGCAATATACATTTTACTAGATCACCAACAGATATTGCTTAATAACTACATTTTGTGAGGATGTTTGGGTCCAGTCAAAAATATAATAAGAATTCCTCAGTACTAATTTTGTTCTAACATGTTAAAGAAATTCCTAGAAAGACCTAGATATGTCTTGAGGTCCTAAAAATCAATTCTCTTGAGGGTAAAGACTGCCACAGATAGGATAAGTCCATATAAAATAATTTGAATCATACATTAACTCCTTTGATGAATGGATAAACTTCAAATGCTGGCCATTGGATCACAAAGTTACACAGACTCTGACACACCTTGTAGCAGTAGCACAAATGGATACCGATGATCTGAAATATAAACTAATCATGTAAAAACAATATTAAATGTTTTCAAAGAGGGACGAAGAATAATGGGTCATGCTAACAAAATACACATAACTTAGAATGCCCTCATATGTTATTATCAGGATGATGGATTGATGTAACTTCAGAAAACTTATGCAACTTTAGAAAAATGATCCCTTCAGAACAATGCCTTTAAGTTAGGTTTTACAATGGAATAGAAAGTTACATGTGACGTCTTCCTTCCTCCATGATGTGACTGTTTCATTATCTCAATAAATGTGCTGATATTTGTTTCTGGACTACTTTAGTGAGAAAATTAAGTGCTAGTATCAAGTAAACTGCAATGCATCCATCACCACACAAGACATAAGCACTACTAGTATTATGAGGAACTATAGACACTATAGTGTAGCTAAATTAACCGGATTTCAACCCGTACACATGCCAGTAAATATTCAGTAATAAATATTTTTACGGGTCGAGTTGACCAAAATGAGTATGAGTTGGTAATAGTACGAGTTGGCACGCATACGAGTTGACCTGTTTTCACTGGGAAAGAATACAACATTGTGGATAAAGTTTAAAAAGAATTGCTTTTTGAAAATAAAAATCACAATCTTCAATGTAGGTTGGTGGGGTCATGTGAGTGGATCATAGGGCAGTCAGGAGGAATGCAATCATCCACACACACACACACACACATTTACAATAATTGTACCACAGATTTATTGGTTACCTTGGGGCTTGTGTTTTAGATGCTTTTTAGGCTGTTGAACTGATTCTCAATGATGCCAGCCATTGCATCTAATTCCAATTACTCGGCATACTGGAGAGCTAAAATACAAAATATAAATAAATGTTCAAATGATTCTGTGAAAAAATTAATTCTGAATGGGGAAAGGCCAACATGTATTACTCCAGTAAGAGAATGCCCTCTATAATTGGTGTACACATGTTGTCCACCAACACACCTGCATGTTTATTTTCCAATTAAAACTCATATTAACTCATCCCTCTGCAGCTTTTTCTTCATTTATTAGTTTTCTTTTTTTTATGGAGGCTCTTCATCTTTTTTGTATGTTATAAGACCTGACCTTTCTTTAAAGCATAGAGGGACAGACTTTTTATGCTTAATAATAACAAAACAACAAATGTAACCTAGCTCAGAAAAACAGGTGCCCCTATGACAATTTTGTGGCTACAACTAGCAGGCTAATCAAGTAAAAGCATCTCTTTAGGTTGAGTTAGGGATATATTTCGCTGACACGAAGAACATGCAGAATTGCAGAAGAGACAACAACACACGAACATGTATATATTTACATGGATTTGCATACATGTATATGTACTGTACATATATGTAGGCGAGTTACGATGCTCTTTTGACTTTGACTGCATGGCAGTTTTTAAACTTTTTTCTGGACAATAATCTATCCATGCTCAGTCATTATCCTTAGTTAAAATGCAAACTTAAAATCATGTAGGTACACTGCAAAAACAGCGAAAGAGTAGACTCAGTATAGTTTTTACGAAATAGATGCAGTACAACAGTTTCGTCCGTCACGAACCTCCATTGGATTGTGCATGCAATAATTATGTTTACGATAGGCCTACTTTACAAAAGCACATTCTAGGCCAATAAACCTCTAAATAATGTCTACTTACCTCTTAAATGCAATTATATTTTCCTCTTTCTCGGTAACCCATTTTATTTTTTGGTATTTTGCTTTGGAGTTAATAAGAACGGCAAAATTCCTCAGTATTTTTTCATGTAAACGAGAATTAAATGGCCGCCGCTGAAAATGTTTTGCTTGTGATAAAATGTCACGTGATCACTGATACGCAATGTGATTGGAGATTGCCTCGACAGATTGCCTCAAAGTAGAAAGCCAGCTAGTATAGTCTACTCATTGCCACTGGATTGCATGAAATGCCACACAGGGCAATCTCCGAGCAATCTCATTGCCAGCAACTTTTATTGCCTGAAAATTGCCCGAAAATTGCCCCGTGTGACAAGGCCTTTACGTTGTAGGCCAATATTAAACTCCGTATATTGCTGTGTGTACGTATTCTGTGCACACGCGATATGTCTATTCGTACATACAGGGAATAGTAATTCAGCATATTGTTTCACTTAACCTTCCGGTTTCGACCGGAAGGAAAGGTCAGATTGGGGTCACGTCTGAAAACAAAATGTGACATAGTTCAAGGTCTTTAAGATAATAAAAAGATTGTGAAAATATCTTCTATGGTTCATAAGATATGATTTTTTGAAATTTTGAAATTTTCAACTTCCGGTTTCGACCGGAAGGAGAGGTCAGATTGGGATTACGTCTAAAAACGAAAAATCACATGATTCAACATCTTTCAGATGATGCAAAGATTGTGAAAATATCTTTTGTGGTTCATGAGATATGAATTTTTGAAATATTAAATTTTGATTTAGCGTAATTCGACACCTGATGACGTAATCATGACGTCATAGCAAACGGTTTCGTCTGCTTGATATGTTCTGTTCATGTGTTAAGTTTGAAGGCTGTAAATGCTCAGCAAGGATGCCTTTGTTGCCGGACAAGCGCCACTGAGAAGTAAAAAAAAAAAAAAAAAAAACAGTACAAAAACAATAGGTGTTCGCGCTGCGCTCTCGAACACCTAATAAATAATAAGTGGGTCTTTCCACACTAATGGGTACATATAACTATTGGAGTGTGACATGGGAGGGTCAAATAAAGGCAACTATTTTGTCCTAATCTATTCCTGAACATTCCTTAGCATTTAATGATTGTGCATAACAAATAATAAGAAAATAATATTGGTACTTAAGAAATTACAGGATCATCTTTAAGACATGATGTTTGTAACATGGACAGACATTTTGTTTGAAAATCGACAGGAAAGTGATAATAGAATTAAATAATTACTCAAATGCTTTTTCATTTACATCCCTAACCCCTTTTGGATTATTATGAGCCAAAACTAAGACATCTTCTGGGTATTTAAGAAATTAGCATGTGAAATATACTCCGTATGTAACGTGGACAGACAATTTGTGACAAATGTCTGTCCACGTTACAAACATAATATTTGAAGATGATCCCCTGTTATTTGTTTAATACCACGAGGGTTGTCTTGATTTTTTCAGGTAACAATCCTTAGGGGAATAACATTATAAAGGGACAACATGTGGGTGAATAAATCTGTTCTATTAGTACTTTTAGTCAATTTCTAAATAAATGTCTGTCCATGTTACAAACATATATATCTTAAAGAAGATACCCTTGTAATTACTTAATTAGTTAGAAAGTTGTCTTAATTTTTGAAAAGCACAATCCTCAAGGCACTTGGAATGTACACAGAAAAAAGTTATGAGTAAAAAGTACTTCATTTTATTATCAATGTCCCATGTTCCTAAAATGTCACACTTTTGTACATTAGTGTGGAAAGACACAAATACATAATTTTGTAAGTTAAGGTTGGTGTTAAAAGGAAAGACAAAGTGTACGTCAGAGCTATAAGAAATAGTTTGCGTGGGTAGTGAACTCATTGTACAGTTATCCTTCAAATTACATTGTGTTGTGACTTCGTATAAGTTTGTAAGGCGATCTTAACAAGGTAATGATGTGTTCCTTGTAGAAAGATGCACTATTGTGTTTCTTGTATGTGACTAACAGGTAGTCGTAACAGCTAATTAAAGTTATTGCTTGAAGGTGGGCTTATCGTCACGATCAACAGGACATGGAATCAGAGTTCAACTTCAAGTTTAACCCAGTGACTGAAAATAATACTCAGATAATGAGGTCATACTCATATTCGTGTTACTGCTGCATAAATGAGCCAGTAATTTTTAGTCACTGTGTTCATCTTAAACTAGGATGCCGATTCCATGCCCTGTTTATAGAAAGTCTGCTCTGATCGTGACGATACTGTCCCTTTAACATATTTACACCAATTCTGTTTATGGGATTGATGGTCAGTACTATCCCAATGCGTGCATACAAATAAATAGGTACTTTACTACTTAACGTTAATTTGTGCACAAACTGAAGATTTTTTGAGAATTGTTTTTTACAAAATACGGTTTAGTAATTCGAAAATAGAGGAATTCATGCTCAATTCCCTATAACCAATCTCCCCAAGCCTTACCGGTTGATATCTGATCGTCGTAGTAAGTGAATGGTTCAGTTTTCAAATTCCTTGTTTCATTTAAAAAAAAATAAAAATAAATAAAAATAAAATAAAATAAATTAAAAAAAGGGATTTGTGTTCAATTTCTTGTTTGTATTTATATCTGTTTATTCTATGGCGTGTTCATTTTTTGTTAGGCGCTTTTGATCATTTTTAAATGCAAACAGCGCAATAGAAATGTTTAATTTATTATTATTATTATTATTATTTACGACGGTCACTGCTAGTGGTTGTTCCGCCATATTGCTACTGGTTAAACTAACGATGTGTATATTGCTGCACTTACATGTACGTAAAAGTAAAACAATGGGACTTAACGTTACGAAAATGTCCGGCCCTCTTTACTATTTTCCTTTTTGCTAGAAATGTATGCTATCATATGAAAAGAATGCTCACCGGTGACAGTTAAAATCAGCTTTTCATCCTCGTCGTCAATGTAATGGACTCATTGTAATTATCAAAAAGAAACTGAAAGGAATCGGACGCACTCTGCTTTCATGTCATTTACTTAGTAATGAAATAACTACACAACGTGTGTACACGTTAGTAATGGTGCCTAGCTAGAGCGGCATCAGTTAAACATATGTAGGATTTGAAAAACGGGTCCATAACGTGTATTATGCATACGTGTTGTGCACAAAGTAATTGGCCCTGAAGCCTGTTAAGAATGCAATAACAACACAACGTGTGTGGAATACTAGTATAAGGCCTATGTATTATTATTGCGTTCAAAGATCGTAATTAATTGGACTCGCAAACAAGTCCCACGTCATATCTGTTTGTGTATTATGTACAAAGATATGTAGAATTACTGCCGAATAAGGAAGCGACTTGGTCACATCAACTTTTTCAGTGCATGTGTTTTGTACACAGATACAAAATGCGCTATAAATGATGTCATGATGACGTCACAAGACATTGCAGGCCAAAAGGCACATCTACAATACCCCACAAATGTATAACTGAAAAAAGTTTGATGATCGGGTGTATACTTCTTGAGCTATGGTGATAACAAGATTGCCTAATTAAATATTCACGTGACTATAACTAAGCTAATTAATTAATAATTTTAGTCTAATGACATTTAGAAACTACGTCAAGGCATTTGTTTATTTATTTATTTATTTATTACATTTATTTACCCAGGGTATGCCCAAACAGTTAAAAACTGGTTTCCATTGGGGCCCTGCATATGTCAACTTTAAAAATTAAAACATACAGAAAATACGACAATCCACGTAAAAAATAACAATTAGATACAACATCACAGAAGTAATTAAAATTGTACATAGATTAAGATCAACAATTATAAGCTGTGTGAAATCTTAACATACAAATTGGGCACCAACATATACGCCGAGTACGGGAAGGGCGAAAACCCCGCGAAAACCCTTCTTGGGGAAAAAAGCGAGGAAATTCCCTTCCGGCTCCGAAATTTCGCGGCAACCAAGTTTATAAACTCCGTAAGTCAGCACAGAAATAATTAATTTTTATTGACAGTGTTAAGTACATATAAGAATGCCTTGTATACAGTATAAACATTATTGGATGAACGTTTTACGAAGTTCAACTTTGAACGAACCCAGTGAATTTACGGCTCTTAGTTGGGCATTCAAGTTATTCCATATGTGCGCACCTTTTACAGCAAAGCTCGTAAAGTAGGATTCCTTCTTCGCAAAAGGAACCCTTAGTGCCGAGTCAGTGGATCGTCTCGTTTCACGAATCTGTGTAAGCGGTGTGAATAGATTAGTCATGTACAGAGGACCCATTTTGTTTATGCATTTGTAAACAAGAACAGCTTTTTTGTACATAACTATTTCAGAAAATGAGAGCCAATTAAGTTTAGCAAACATTTCAGATGATGGTGTAAGAAAGTCACACTTCAGAATTATCCGCGCGGCCCTTTTCAGGCATTTGTTAAGAATAACATTGTGAGATATGTATCGATCTCCCCAAACAGTACAACAGTAATCTAAGGATGGCTTAACTAAGCTTACAAACAGAATTTGCAGGCAGCTTTGTGGAACACAATCGCGAATTATATTTAACATACCCAGTTTAGAAGCGACCTTAGTCTTGACGTATTCAACGTGAGGAGTCCAACTTAAAGTTTCATCAATGATAACACCCAAACATTTACATGAATTCACCTTTACAATTGGACCATCGTCAATGCTTACATTAAGGCCAGTGTTTGAAACCTTTTGCCTGGATCCAATGAGCATGGATTTAGTTTTGGTGGCATTTATTGTAAGTTTGTTTTTGACGCACCAATCATGGATTCTGACTAGGGCTATATTCAAGATATTCTCTATTTCATTAACACTGGAGGAACTACAAGTTAGTGTAGAGTCATCTGCATACATGAACAAACTGCAGTTTGGGGGATACAAAGTGGAAGATCACTAGTATAAATAATGAATAACAGAGGGCCTAGGATTGAACCCTGCGGCACGCCAACATTTAATGGCAAGGCCTTAGATATATTACCATCGATTTTCACAGATTGACTACGTTCACTCAGATATGATTTAAACCATTGAATTACAGAAGTTGACATATTCAACTGTTTAAGTTTCTCTAGCAGAATGTTATGATTAACAGAATCGAATGCTTTACTGAGATCTATAAAGACTATGCCTGTCATTTCCCCACGTTCCATAGCTTGAAAACATTTGTTCGTTTAGTCATGTAGGGTACTTTCAGTCGAGTGTAATGGCCTAAATCCCGATTGGCAAGCAGGAATAAGATTACTTTCATCGAGGTAAGAATAAATAGCTGAATGTACCCATCTTTCTAAAATCTTCGAGATAATCGGCAGGATGGAAATAGGCCGATAGTTACTTGTGTTACATTTGTCTCCTCCCTTATGAATAGGTGTGACCAGAGCTTGTTTCCAATCCTTAGGGTACTGGTCACATCTTATCGATAAGTTAAAAATGTGGGTTAATGATCTAATAATATACGGAGAAGCTATTTTAATCATTTTAACACTGATGCCATCAGGACCTGTTGCTTTCCCGACTAACATTGATGCTATTTGCTTTTGCACATAATCTTCTGTTATGTCGGGCAATATGCATTGCTCATAGACTGAGTTATGAAGAGATGAATCGATATTGTCGTCTACTTCAAAATCACGAGGGGTGGCATTACTACACATACGTTTCCCAATTGTGGAAAAGTGCTCATTAAATGTATCAGCGATGTCAACAAGATCCTCGATATTTTCACCATTCGCAGAAAGGATAGAATTTGGAGTAATTCTGTTTTTGTTAGGAAGCACCTCTTTTAGTTTTTTCCACAGCATAGATGAATTACTTTTATTGTCCTCAATGGTAGACGTAAAGTATTCACTTTTCGTCGTACGGATTTTCTTAGTAACCGTGTTCCGCAACTTTTTGTATGCATCCCAATCATTTTGTGAACCTGAACGTTTTGCGATTTTATGTGCACGGTCACGTTGTCGCATAAGTTGAAGAATGTCTCCATCAAGCCAGGGCAAGGAGTCACCCCGAACACGTTTTGATTTTATTGGTGCATGGTGGTTAATTATACTCATAAACAAGGAGTGCCATAGGGACCATGCTTCATTAACATCATGACAACTGAGTACATGATCCCATGGTGCGTTAATGAGGTCTTCTTTGAAAGCATCACTATCTATATCTTTAAAACATCTGAAGTTAATTGAATGTCCTCCCTTTTGGGGGATTTTCCAAGTATGAAGACAGTAAACAAGATAGTGGTCACTTAGAAGTACAGGTAAGACACCACATTCACTAACAAGCTCAGGATGCGAGCTAAAAATGAGATCAATAGTGCTTCGAGTTAGTTCAGTAACACGGGTTGGATCATGCACGAGTTGCGTCATTTGGAACAAGTTAAAGCAAGAAATAAGAGGTTTTGAGGTACTACTATTATCGTCATCGGACACATCAAGATTAAAATCACCAGTGACAATAATTTCCTTACATTCAGAAGAGGCTTTGTCTATGATATCACTTAGTTTGTCTATAAATTCAACCGAACTTGAAGGTGGCCTGTAGATAGAACTGATAAGAACAGGCTGCCTATGTTTACATTTAATCTCAACCCATATACATTCAACGTCATCTGTTTCTAGGTCGATACGGCGAATGAAAGTTAAATTGTTTCTGATATACATGGCAACCCCGCCACCGTGACGGTTTCTATCTCTTCTTACAATAGAGTAATCGGGTAGGCTGATCTCATTGTCAGCGATTGAGGCGTCACAAAAAGTTTCATTTAAACAGATGATATCGAATGGGTTTTTTGACATTAATATCTTAAAATGGTCAAGTTTATTTATTATACTTCTAACATTTAGGTGTGCGAATGAAAAAAAACCTACACATTGGTTGTGGATGATACCATTTGTTAAGTTTACTTTGGATCCCTGTTCCGTGGGTTGAGCAGTTCTTTGACCTGTTTGAGGTATTGCCTCCACTCGTGGTCTCGTTGGGTGTGCATTGTTTTGGTCTGGAACATCTTGGGTCGTGGTTGGCAATGAGTCGGTTGAAGTCGCTTTGGCTGAAGGTACGGGTAATGCTGGCTCGATCGCTGAAAAACCGTTGGTCTATCTCGAGAGCCAATAGCCGGTTTCTGGAGGGCCTCAGCGAATAAGCATAAGCTTCCATATGGTATATGATTTGACTCTTTCTCATATTCCTAAGAAGGACTTTTGCCACGCAGACCTCTCACACGTTAAGGCAATAGGGTTTTGGTGGAAAGGAAGAATAAGAAAAAAAATAAAAATCTTGACAGAAACAATAGCTGTTCCGACTATCAGGTCGTAACAGCTAAAAATAAAAATCTTGACAGAAACAATAGCTGTTCCGACTATCAGGTCGTAACAGCTAATTAAAACCCTGCGGCGAGTGAGCCCTACTGTTTTTTACAGTAGGTAAATTAGGGTGCGACTGAAAAGAGGAGGGGATATGCCAACGTCTTGTCATCTGGGGGTTGAAAATAATCCTAGACAATAGCAGGGCATGTGTGTAAGTCATTTGGATGTAAAACAATCAATGGGGAATGCAGAGATAACAATTTTAATATAATTATAGAAGAGATCAAGTTAATCCTGTGTACAGCCTTTTGATTTGCTTTATATTAGTATGACAGTATTGGGCTCATTGAATCATGCGTTTATGAAATTCGAGCTTGATGCAGGATAACTTCCTTAAAGACCCACTTGAACAGCACTGGCCACGGCTAATTCATTCGATATATGCTTAATGATTACTATATTTAAGTTAACGTTCAATAAAGATGATTCATTAATGTAAAAAAACATCATTAAAACCGGCATTCTGCGTCTCCCTCACAGCAAGTTTTGAAAAATCCCCCGCATTGTCAGTCTCATACATTATTCATTTTTTTCATTGATGATGCTCGTGTAAGTATGTAAAATTAATCATTTTCTGATCTCGTTCTGTAAACAAAAATAAACTAGATATAAGTTTTTGTCACAACAAAAACTAGGTGTTCGGTTGACGTATTGGACAGGAAGTCAAATTGGGGTCACCTTTGTGTAAATATTTTTTTACAATTAACGATCTGTACAATGTTGCCAAAATTGTGAATTTACCTGTTGTGGTTGTTGAGATATGATTTTTTTTATATATTAAATTTTGACTTCCGGTTTGGACAGGAAGTAAGGTCAAATTGGGGTCACCTTTTTGTAAATATTTTTGACAATTAATAATCTGTACAATGGTGCAAAAATTGTGAATTTACCTGTTGTGGTTGTTGAGATATGATTTTTTTTATATATTAAATTTTGACTTCCGGTTTGTACAGGAAGTAAAGGTCAAATTGGGGTCAACTTTGTTTATATATTTGTGACAATTAACGATCTGTACAATGGTGCAAAGATTGTGAATTTACCTCTGGTTGATGATTGTTTTTATTATTAAATTTTGACTTCCGGTTTGGACAGGAAGTAAGGTCAAATTGGCGTCATCTTTTTGTAAATATTTTTTGACAATCAACGATCTGTACAATGGTACAAAAATTGTGAATTTACCGCTTGTGGTTGTTGAGATATGATTTTTTTTAATATTAAAATTTTACTTCCAATTTGGACAGGAAGTAAGGTCAAATTGGGGTCACCTTTGTGTAAATATGTTTCAACAATTAACAATCTGTACAATGGTGCAAAAAATGTCAATTTACCTCTTGTGGTTGTTGAGATATGATTTTTTTAAATAGTAAAATTTGACTTCCGGTTTGGACAGGAAGTAAGGTCAAATTGGGGTCACCTTTGTGTAAATATTTTGCGACAATTAAGAATCTATACAATGATGCAAAAAATGTCAATTTACCTCTTGTGGTTGTTGAGATAGGATTGTTTTAAATATTAAACATTGACTTCCGGTTTGGACAGGAAGTAAGGTCAAATTGGGGTCATCTTTTTGTAAATATTTTTTGACAATTAACGATCTGTACAATGGTACAAAAATTGTGAATTTACTCCTTGTGGTTGTTGAGATATGATTTTTTTAATTATTAAACTTTGATTTATCGTAATTCGATATCTGATTACCTAATCATGACGTCACAAATTACGTTTCATCTACGTGTTAAGTTCTAAGTATATGCCAAGTTTGAAGTTCATGTGAAGTTTGCAAGTATGTGTTTTTTGTAGACAATCTATGGGGAGAAGAAGAAGGAGAAGAAAAAAAACTAGAGATTGGTGTTTGTATTGACAAACACTAGGTGTTCGGGACACGTAAAAGTCAAATTGGGGTCAACTTTGTTTAAAATATTTTTTGACAATTAACGATCTGCACCTTGGTGCAAAGATTGTGTATTTACCTCTTGTGGATGATTTTTGTTAATATTAAACTTTGACTTCCGGTTTGGACAGGAAGTAAAGGTAAAATTGGGGTCACCTTTTTGTAAATATTTTTTGACAGTTAACGATCTGTACAATGGTGAAAAACTGTGAATTTACCTCTTGTGGTTGTTGAGATATGATTTTTTTAAATAATAAATTTTGACTTCCGGTTTGAACAGGAAGTAAGGTCAAATTGGGGTCACCTTTTTGTAAATATTTTTTGGCAATAAAAGATCTGTACAATGGTAAAAAAAATTGTGAATTTACCTGTTGTGGTTGTTGAGATATGATTTTTTTAAATATTAAACCTTGACTTCCGGTTTGGACAGGAAGTAAGGTCAAATTGGGGTCACTTTTTTGTAAATATTTTTTGACAATTAACGATCTGTACAATGGTACAAAAATTGTGAATTTACCTCTTGTGGTTGTTGAGATATGAGTTTTTTTAAATATTAAACTTTGACTTCCGGTTTGGACAAGAAGTAAGGTCAAATTGGGGTCACCTTTGTGTAAATATTTTTCGACAATCTACAATCTATACAATGGTGCAAAAAATTTCAATTTACCTCTTGTGGTTGTTGAGATATGATTTTTTTAAATATTAAAATTTGACTTCCTGTTTGGACAGAAAGTAAGGTCAAATTGGGGTCACTTTTTTGTAAATATTTTTTGACAATTAACGATCTGTACAATGGTACAAAAATTGTGAATTTACCTCTTGTGGTTGTTGAGATATGAGTTTTTTTAAATATTAAACTTTGACTTCCGGTTTGGACAGGAAGTAAGGTAAAATTGGGGTCACCTTTGTGTAAATATTTTTCGACAATCTACAATCTATACAATGGTGCAAAAAATGTCAATTTACCTCTTGTGGTTGTTGAGATATGATTTTTTTAAATATTAAACTTTGACTTCCTGTTTGGACAGGAAGTAAGGTCAAATTGGGGTCACTATTGCGTAAATATTTTTCGCCAATTAACAATCGATACAATGGTGCAAAAAATGTCAACTTACCTCTTATGGTTGTTGAGATATGATTTTTTTTAAATATTAAACTTTGACTTCCGGTTTGGACTGGAAGTAAAGGTCAAATTGGAGTCATGTTTTTGTAAATATTTTTGACAATTAACAATCTGTACAATGGTGCAAAAACTGTGAATTTACCTGTTGTGGTTGTTGAGATATGATTTTTTTAAATATTAAACTTTGACTTCCGGTTTGGACAGGAAGTAAGGTCAAATTGGGGTCACCTTTGTGTAAATATTTTTCGACAATTAACAATCTATACAATGGTACAAAAAATGTCAATTTACCTCTTGTGGTTGTTGAGATATGATTTTTTTAAATATTAAACTTTGATTCATCGTAATTCGATATCTGATGACCTACGTGTTAAGTTCTAAGTATATGCCAAGTTTCAAGTTCATGTGAAGTTTGCAAGTATGTGTTTTTTTGTAGACAATCGATGGGGAGAAGAAGAAGGAGAAGAAAAAAAAAAAGAAAAAAAAAAAACGAACAAAAACAATAGGTGTTTCGGGTGCATACCCAAACACCTAAAAAACGCACAAAACTTTACACATAGTTAAAACTGTACACATAGTTAGACCTTAACATGTAATTGTATCCTAATTACACTCAATCAAAGTTTAATATTTCACAAAATTATATCTCATGAACCACAAAAGATATTTTTACAATCATTTGAAAGAATTATGTGATTTTTCGTACACAGACGAACCCAAACCTGACCTCTCCTTCCGGTTGCAACCAGAAGTTGAATATTTCAAAAAATCATATCTTATGAACCACAAAAGATATTTTCACAATCTTTGCATCATCTTAAAGACCTTAAACTATGCCACATTTCGTTCACAGACATAAACCTAATCTGACCTCTCCTTCCGGTCGAAACCGGAAGTTTAAGTGAACAACTATTCAGAATCACTATTCTGTAAATGTATTTGTACAGCCAAAACATAGTTACGGAGTTCAAAGAACCGTAAAACTTAACACATAGTTAGACCTTAACATATAGTTCCAGGTAACGTTGTGACGTCATGGTGAGGTCATTTAATGAATTATTACGTAATTAATTATAATTAAAACAATATATTTTTTTATCTCGTGAACCACAATAGATACAGAACACGAAGGACTCGACATTTGATACACAGACATGACCCTATTGACCCTTACTTCCGGTCCAAACTGGAAGTTCAAGTTTAAAAGGTTCTTTATAAATTGACGCAAATCTGAAAGCGTATTCGAAAAAAGCATTCTGGGTTTATATGTTAAGTGGGATCTTCTCTTTTCAAAAATATATTTGGTGACGTCATCGCTCTTAACAGCGCCCTCTAGCGGCAGGTTAAAAAAGTCACTTTTTGCTATCTCGAGAAAACATTAGACGGAATTTTACCAAATTTTGAACAATTGACACCCATATTATGAGGAAATATTTTATGAAGTATGAATGACGTCACATAATTGAACCGGAACTTACGGTTGGAAGAATTTAAAATTATATGGGATGACTGAACCGGAACTTAATGTATTCAGTATATCACATTATATATTATTTTAATTATATTTAGGTGTTTGACACCCATATTATGAGGAAAAAATTTCTGAAGTATGAATGACGTCACATGATTGAACCGGAACTTACGGTTCGAAGAATTTAAAATTATATGGGATGACTAAACCGGAAGTTAATGTATTCAGTATAGCACATTATATGTTATATTTTAATTATATTTTTTCTTCTTCTTCTTAATAAGACTAATTAATGAGACTCTGCATATATAGTTGCAGAGTTCACAGAACCATTAAACTTCACACATAGCTGCACCTTAACATGTAGTTGTACACTAAGTTGTGACGTCATAGTTAGGTCATCAGATATTGAATTACACTAAATCAATGTTTAATATTTTCAAAAAATCATATCTCATGAACCACAAATGATATTTTCACAATCTTTGCACCATGTTATAGATCTTTAATTATGTGATTTTTCGTACACAGACGTGACCCCAATCCGATCTCTCCTTCCGGTCGAAACCAGAAGTTGAATATTTCAAAAATGCATATCTCATGAACTACAGAAGATATTTTCACAATCTTTACATCATCTTAAAGACCTTGAACTATGCCACATTTCGTTCACAGATATAACCCTAATCTGACCTCTCCTTCCGTTCGAAACCGGAAGTTTAAGTGAAGAAATATTCTGAATCACTATTCTGTAAATGTATTTGTACAGCCAAAACATAGTTGCGGAGTTCAAAGAACCTTACACATAGTTAGATCGTAACATATAGTTCCAGGTAACGCTGTGACGTCATGGTGAGGTCATCTAATGAATTATTACGTAATTAATTATAATTAAAAGAATATAATTTATATCTCGTGAACCACAATAGATAATTTCTTGATTCCTTCATAATCGTACAGAACATGGAGGACTCGACATTTGATACAAAGACATGACCCTATTGACCCTTACTTCTGGTCCAATCTGGAAGTTCAAGTTTAAAAAGCTCTTTATAAATTGACGCAAATCTGAAAGGGTATTCGAAAAATATATTTGGTGACGTCATCGCTTTTAACAGCGCCCTCTAGCGCCAGGTTTTAAAAAGTCACTTTTTGCTATCTTGAGAAAACATTAGACATAATTTTACCAAATTTGGCACAATTGACATCCATATTATGAGGATGAATGACGTGAGATGATTGAACCGGAACTTATGGTTGGAAGAATTTAAAATGATATGGGATGATTGAACCGTAAGTTAATGTATTCATTATAGCACATTATATGTTATTTTAATTATATATTATGAAAACTCATATCTCCTGAAGTAACTCTTGTCTTTTAACAACTTTAGGTGATGACGTCAACACATATGATGCACACTCGAACACCCTTAGTTTGTTTTCTACAAACTCAATACCTCTAGTTTTTTTTTCCTCCTTCTCAGTGAGACCTATCCGACAAAAAACACATATATAGTTGCAAAGTTCACAGCACCTTATAACACATACTTTAGAACACAGACCTAATGTAGTTGTATCCTAAGTTGTGACGTCATGGTGAGGTCATCAGATATCGAATCACACTAAATCAAAGTTTAATAATTTCAAAAAATCATATCTCATGAAGCACAAAAGATTCAATGGGCTAAAACAATGGAAATGTAAAACCATAATAACGTGGCGTAGAGACTTGCAATTTTGCACAAACATTTGTCCCGATATGTACAAATATATAAAATCATAAAATCCATACAAATCAGTTTCGCTATTATGGGCTAAAACAATCAGATTTAAAACAAAACTATAACTCCCCTACGATGTAACTTGCACCAAATATTTATTAGATATATAGAAATACCCAAAATTCATAAAAAATTCATCCGTTCCGATTTAATGGGCTAAAACAATGGAAATGTAAAAACTACAATAACATCCGAATGGAACAGCGTAGAGACTTGTAATTTTGCACAAACATTTGCCCCGATGTGTAGCTATATCTTTAATCATAAAATCCATACAATCTGAATCAGTTCCACTATTATGGCCTAAAACAATGAAAATTAAAATGCCCTATAACTCCCTTACGAAATGATGTTCAGACTTGTAACTTGGTAAAAACATTAATTATGATATGTATATGTACCTTAAATTGATTTTTAAAAATCCATCGGTTCCGGTTTAATGTGCTAAAACAATGGCAAAATTCAAAGCCAAATAACTCCCAAACGAATGGATTTACAAACTTGCACTATGGAGCAAAAACATTAGTCTTGATATGATGATGTATCTTAAGTCATAACAAATCATTGAAGCATTACCGGTTCCGCTATCATTAAATTACAATTAGTGCTGAGATGGTTAAACGAAAAAACAGCACTAACCATTTAGAAATTTGCTAACCGGCTAACCAAATCCAATATTTAAAAATAAACACCCAAGAATTTTGGAAAAATTTACTGACCATTTTGTTGTTCTAGACTATTTTTTCTAGACTCTTTTTTGGTTATTAAACAATCATTGTGGGAACTTTATTGATGCTTTTCGATAAAAAATTGTACACATTGTGCCATTTGCAAAATTTAATTCAATTACGTTGATAAAATAATAAAAAGAAAATAAATAAACTGCATAAGTTATAAAGAAGATCTGTATCTCTTTCCTCAAAATCAAAAGTAATTCATTTTGTATTGAAATTGTTCATAATTTATAAATAAAATTACATATAATGTGCTATGCCTTAACTTCCAGTTCAGTGACGTTGCTAAATTAAAACTTCCCAAAAGTAAAAAAAAATGCATGTCATCGTACTAAATTTTGTGAAATTCTGTTAGAAAATTTCTGAGATGGGAATATCTTCCCCTTTTAAAACAGGTAATTTGAATGCTATATATATGACACAATTATTCTTCCTCATGGTCATGAAAAAAATAACATTAATACATTGGTTCAATTTCTGAGATGGGGCGCTCTGATCTGTGATGATGTCATGAAACATTTTTTGGAAAAGTCACTAGTCACTTTATGAATGAAGAAAAACTTTACTTTTACAAAAAACATAATAATGCTTAAAATGTTTAGGACTTTATTTATTTGTTTTTAGATATCAAAGACTAAAAATATAATTAAACATATCATGTAGTTATTACATAAATTAAAATTACAATTAGTGCTGGGATGGTTAAACGAAACAACAGCGCTAACAATTTAGAATTTTGCAAAAATATAAACACCTAACAATTTTGGAAAAATTTACTGACCATTTTGTTGTTCCAGACTTTCTTTTCTAGACTATTTTTGGGTTATTAAACAATCATTGTGGGAAGTTTATTGACAAGACACAACCATTAAAGCAAACCGTGCGTCATGAGCCGAAAAATAAAGTAGTGGATGCCAGAATACAATATTGTATAATTGGTTTACTTGTATAGTTTTATCCCCCAATCAAATGACAAAGATCTACCTGGATGTTATATAAAACAAATAATGAATGTTTTGCGTTCGTGCAATGGAGCGAATATTTTCATTCGTTGAAAGATGGAATGTTCCATTCAACTCGGCTTCGCCCCGAACATTCCATCGAACATTCGAACATTCCATCTTTCAAGTCATGAAAATATTCTCACCATTGTACTCATAAACACTCATTATTTATATAATATTTGCGCACCTCCTACCTATTTTGTTGTGTACCTCCCCCCCCCCCCCATGTCATTGCTAAGTGATTTTCTGTATTAAGACATTTTTATCATATTTTATGCCGTGTCCAAGAACAGTTATGTTTTGTTTTCATGTTACATGTATTTTCCGCAACAGTACACCGCCACATTCGTGGATGGTCGTGGAGTCTTGGGGATGATAGCCAAAGATCCCTCCATGACCGAGCATTCATTTTGGTTAATGTAGTTAGAGGGACAAGGGGTGGCTCTTAGATCAAAACCCAGCTCGTTAAAAATTCCCCATACATTATTTCGATATCCGTCTATTACAAAAGCGTCCTCGACTTGATCCAAAGTGCAGAGTTGCATGCCGCAAGTACCGCAGTATTCTTTTGCGGCAGTCAGGTCACTTGAAGGAAATAGCTGCGTGGATAGGAAGATCGGATATTCTGTAAAGTGTATGAAGGATAATAACAACAATTACTTGGGCGTAATAACATACCGATCAGATCCAGCAATTTTGGTTGCCATTGGACATTCTTTCATAGCAAAATACATTTTGAACGAACATTGTTTAGAATATTAACGTTATCAAGTTTCGTCTTTTAAGATTACTGTCTTGAGTCACGCGTGAATTTCGCCCATAGCCTCAGTTTCAGTCAGTCAATTTCTTGCATGAGCTTTGGACAAGGCATACATACAAATATATCATACTCACTGCCCCACTTTACATCTGGACAACAACTGAGGATCCCAACAGTGAATGTCAAAGTGAACATCACAATAATCATAAAACGAGATGCCATCTGTAAATAAGCAGAGAAGGAAAAATTAAATCCCACAGTTAAGGCACTACAGATATGTTAAGGTTATAGATATATTATGAAAATGTTCACAATTATTGTGTAGTTATTGTGCTTCATGTGTTAATAATAATAATAATAATAATAATGTGTGGACTTATATAGCGCACGTATCCACCAACTGAGTGGTGCTCAAGGCGCATTACATCATTACCCCTGCTCATAAGGCTCATAAGGCTCATAAATCATTCCTGAAACCATCTCAGCTCCCTGGGGAGTATACAGCTCAATTGCTGCCATTACAGCGTATATAGGGCTAATCAACCAACTCTGCCCTCACAGGTACCAATTTAACCCCTGGGTGGAGAGAAGCAATTATGGTTAAGTGTCTTGCTCAAGGACACAAGTGTCACGGCCGGGTTTCGAACCCACATTCTGCTACTAACACCAGAACTTGAGTCCGGTAAGCTAGTACCTGATATGTTTGTTGCCACATAAAATGTCTACGCGGTACAGAGGTATTAATTACCCAATCTTTTGCTTTATCATTTATTGCGTCCAAATAGAGCGACCCAAGCACCTCATCCATCGATCGGGTATATATGCATACCCTCAAAGTGTGTAAACAAAGTGTTTGAGGAAAGTTGTTATAAAAGAAATTTATTTTTCACCATGAACCTTTTTCTGTTTAGTATCATGATTATTATTTTGTTTTTGTTTAAAGACCATCACGGATTTTGGCTGCAATTGGACATCGTTTCATGGCAAAAAAACAAAAAACAAAACAAAACTAGAGCTTAAGTGTTTGTTAGAACAAACACACGGTGTTCGAGTCAACTTCCGGTTCAATCAAATTATCATCGATGATGTCAATATCATATTGTGCAAGGGTTTATCATCTTTTATAATAACAATATCAATTTCATATTCAAAAGACATATCAATTTTGCGTTAGAATGTGTTGAATTTGAACTTATGAATTATGACCTCCTCATGATTATGAAAAAATAACAAATTTGTCAACTTATATATCAAATTGAAGCTATGAGATATGACCTTTTAAAATTTGTAAAAAATCGTTACTTCGTGTGCCACTAATTGGACCATTGGCAAGCATTTATGGTAACTCATTTCACAAGAATTACAAGCTATTAATGTATGGAATTCAATTGTGTGTTGTTGTTTTTCTAATAGGTGATTTAGTTCTTGAGATATTGGCTGTTGAACTTGGAAATGTTGTGAGATTTAAGCAATACATTAGAAATTAACAAGTGTGACTTGGAACACAATGTTTTTTATTTTAAATATTGACACTAGCCCAACACATGCTTTTCAAAAACCATGCTAGATGATAAATCAACATTAAAAATCACTCATATGAAAATAGTTTGCCAGGGTTGTAGGTAGCCAGATCAACCTATTCAGCGTTATTATGGGCATAAAGTCACAAAGTTGATTTAGGATAGAAGGGACTACATGTATAGTAACTGGATTAAACTTGGCTGCAAATTCAAAGAGCAGGAAGTGTGGGTTAAATTATTTGGGGGAGTTGGGGGTTACTGAAGACAATGAAGCATGGAAGACCATATAAATATTTCCCCTTTCCTTTCCTTCAGCTAATTAGCCTTTCATTAGAAAACAAGCTTATAACTACTACATGATAAAGTTGGAAGAAAGCTTACATCCGTGCTTTCCATCTTCCACTGCCCCCCCCCCCGCCCCCCAGAAGAGTTTTTGTCAAAAAGTAAATAATTCCCAATTCAAACAAAATTAAATGTAATTATATCCACTGGATCAAATCTGATAATTGGTTGCCCTTTTCACTTTGTTTATGGAAAAACCTTTCAATTTTAGATTTAAATGAAGCCAACATTGGTATTTATCTCTTGGTATTAAGTCTTGTACAAAAATAAATTTAATCTTTATTTATAATATACTTCACTTTCAGGTTAAGTTTATAACAAAAATATAATGATAAATTGACAATGATAGTGACACTGTAATCAAGCATCTCCTTATTGTGACATGCTTATAAACTGTCTTTGTTTTCACCTATACCGCAAATAATTAAAAATTATTTATACAATTTGAAAACAAATTATACATTGATTTTTAACTTTTCAAGGTTGTACATGATTGGCAAAATGTCTGTAAAGATCAGATGCCATTTTGTACATAAATTGTTAGACATTGAAATAATCAAAGAGTTGTATGGATGCTTGTAAATTGCTAATAAAGCAATGAAATACATATTTATTTTAACTGTCTGTTGGGTTTCATAACTTGACTTTTGTGGTTACACTTCCCTCCCCACAATTGAAACCACTTTGTTGACCTGTTTAACCTAATTGTAAACAATCTAGAAATGAGTGTACATGGTCTTACACATGTAACAAGTGAAATGACTTCAGTGTAAATGAACCCAACCATGATCCTTTGTTGATAAGAAAACAGAATCAACCTGCATTTATAATAAATGTACGCTCTGTATGTACGATTTAGTGACAGTTCAGAATGGGTGACATTCAGGGGTTGTCATTGAATCGGTAATTTTAGAATAAAATGTCTGCCCCCTCCCCCAAGTTCTTGGTGATGGCATGTACTGCCACTGGTGATGAACCAACACATTTGGGTTTTTCTAAAATTCTTTGGTCTATCATTGCAGCACTATAGAATCCAAGAACTAGGGAAGGAGAGGGCCCAAATTACCAATTCCATTGACTGACGACTGGTGCTTCATTATGTCGAAAATCACACCCAGCATCAATTCTGCATAGCTGAAGTTGCAAGATGTTTCTGTCCTTTCTAAAAAAAGATTTAAGATTGAAAATAGGAGTAAGGGCTTAGATTTAAATAAATGTTGTTTAACTGACATGGATTGGAAAGGTGGTTATCAGATACACCCCTTCTCTTGGACTGAAATGCCAGTACTGCTATAGCAAAAAATAATAACAAATTATACTAAACCTTAATTTTTTGTAATAAACAACCATTAAAACTAAATGAAATGTTCATCATTGGTATGAAGACCCCTTCTCAAACGATCTGTTAAAACCCTCCGAAGAGGGAGTGTTCCTGGAGTTACCGACACAAGTTAGTAATTACATTGTTTTTACAAGAAAAAAAAGCCACAGACGCCTGGCAGTCTATGATATCCTAAAGTGGACCATTCCACATGTCTTAGAAGGGGTGTCAGTTCTCAGACCTGTGTAGCTTTCTTTTGGGGGGGGTGGGGAAAGTAATTGCTGCCATATGCCTGTGCACAAAATCAACCATCCATTGTGTACACATAAAGACCTACCCAGATCTAACCCTCTGATAAGTGGAACCATCTGTTTGGCATCAGGCTGTGCCCTTTGATCTCTTGCGGCATGCCAGTGCTAGGCATACCCCCCCCCCCAGACAGAGTGGCTGCGTTATGTTACATCGTGGAGAGATGTGGTTGAGAGATATGCTGCATAAGTATATGGCTGTTTGGTGTTTGCCAGGTCATACAGGAGAGAGCTACACTACACAGCCGTCGTGTGTCATCTGGGGTTGTAAATAATACTACCATAGCAGGGCATGTGTGGAAGTCATTTGGATGTAACAAATTAATTGGGAATGCATAGATAATACTTTTAATATCATTAATAGGTGTGCCAGTGCCAAGTGGACAGGTACCACGTTCGAATAAAGTGGTAGGTACCTCCCTCGTCGGAGGGTTTTAACATAAGACGTTAAACCATACCAAGATTGTTGATGACTTGAACAGTTACGATACTGCATTTGGATGTGGTGTCAACGCCGTGTTGGGGTACTGTTGGCTGGAACTCAGTCTGAGCCATGATACATCGGAGTCAACATGCTGTAAAAAATAATAGTTAAGTTTTATGGAAGTACATGGAATAAAGTATTTGAAATTTCTGAGAAGTTCTAATTTATGTGAATGAGGAAAATAATATGTCACAGTGAACATGCTGTAAAAAATAATAGGAAGGTTTTATAAGTACATGGACCAAGAATAAAGTATTTGAAAATTCAGAGAAGTTCTAATTTATGGGAATGGGGAAAATAGTGTATAATTTTAGAGTAGCTGGACCATTGAAATTGAAAAGGGCATTGGTTTGTTTTCAAAATTGCACACAATTATTCTTGACAATGTGTAATAAATTAAAGAAATGTTCTCGCACGAAACTCTCATCAAAAGAGAAAGGTATTTAAGGAAATTGCAGAGTCTCATATACTCATATAATTTCATGTGATTGTGATGTGAGTGATGTCTGAGAGAGGCCTCGGGGAGCAGGACCTACAAGTACATGTATTGTGTCATGAATATTGTGCATTTTTCCTGTGAAATAATTGTCTATGTAAGTTTATTTGTATCTGAGAAGGGTACAAAATTAAGGAAAAGTGCAGTAAACAATGGCTAGGCTACTTATTTAATTTGTGCACAAACTGAAGATTTTTGGAGAAAACAAAAATTACAAAATATATGGCATAAAATGTCTACTGAATAATTGCCATAACCTTAACAACTGAATTTTCCTATCCTTATTTATATTCTAAATACATTTTGGTGACATCTGTTCATATTTTGTTAGTTGTTTACTGTCCAAAGTATGTTCACGTAGGCCTAACTAACGTTAGTCATGTTAGTTAAACAGGCACAATGCAACGACGAATGGACAGCTTAAAACATGTTTTTTCTTGTATAAAAACACGAAGATAAATACAGGAAATCCTCTTAAAAAGTAACTTCAAGATACTTACTCTTTTTATGACCGTGTACTGTTGGCGATCCATTTTTACAGCCTAAAAAAATGACGTCTGGGCCATGGCACCACACACGCAAACATCGTCGATATCGATTGTACATGCAGCTCCATTGTAACCAAATATCGCCACGTATTGCGCCTTGCGGCGCTATACGATCTTTGATTCTTTCATGCAACGTATATGAAACGTTTTAAATATTTTACTTTTTAGCGTAATTCGACACCTGATGACGTAATCATGACATCACAGAAAACGGTTTCGTCTGCTTGATATGTTCTGTTTATGTGTTAAGTTTGAAGGCTGTATATGCTTAGCAAGGATGCCTTTGTTACCGGACAAGCGCCACTGAGAATAAGAAGTTTAAAAAAAACAGTACAAAAACAACAGGTGTTCGCGCTGCGCGCTCGAACACCTAACAAAAAACAGAAAACAAAAAATGCCGACGCCCAGATCTGAGGAGACCAGAAACCGGAGACTTTGTTTGGCCTCAACAGTATTAAACAGCTTGCACTGGACGTTTATTACCCACATGAAGTGTCCACGCGTGCACTAACCTTGACCATGGCGTAGTCCTCCCAAGAACAATGGATTTGGCACATTCGTGACGTTTTGTTCCACAAACTGACGCCCAAGGTCTCAAAAAGAGACTAACCCGCAGGAGAGAACATATCTCGCCCGCGCACCTCAGCGTTTATTGTGTTCGCCCATTGATCTCCATTATATTGACTGTAATGGAGATCATGATCAATGTGTTCGCCCCGCAGATGATAGTTTGCCCGCATCTACTTTAAGATTGCTTCTACATCTAGGAACGAGCTTCGCCCGAAATCAATTGGAGATCATTGCTCGTATAAGCTCATTGTATTTGTGCGCATTTGGAGTATAACGCTGTGGTATGGATTACAGCAGGCTGGCGCACTTCGTGTAGGTAATAGACTTCTGCTTGTACCTACCCTGTCGAAAATGAGCTTTACAGCAGTATATCTTAGAGCGTAACTTTCTGGCCGTGCAGCTTTCTGGCCGTTTTGTGTTGTAACTATATATATACCCTGTATGTACGGAAAGAAACTGTTGCGTGGGTGCGGAGATTGTCTTGACTTCTTGAACAGCAGTACCTCGTTCTGATTCGTCGCAGCGGTTGCCCCTCTTTTATTGAGACCATTTACAAGACCCTGGGAATAATTTGTATCCTGTTGGTAAGTGCGACGTATATTGTAAACTATCAACATAAACCACGCCCACTTCGCATATGCTGGCTCCAACGATCACTCAGAAGCCTATGTGATAACACGCATTGGCCAATCAGGATACATTTTAAACCACACCGTCATGATATCATGAATATGGATGAGTGGCACTGCAGAAGCTTGAAGGCCACCGTTGTAAAGACAGTTAGCACTCTGTTAAAGTATATGTTAAAGATGATCGACCGTGTTTGGGCCGATTTGACGGTTAAAAAAGGTAGATATAAATGTTGATTTGCTATTTTTCAAAGGAGTTTATGTAATGTTTATATCGCGTTTTGCTAAAAACTGAGTTGGAACTTGTGTTTGCCTACCTGTGAACGATGTCTGAGTGGTGTTTTAAATATGGCGTTTATCGCGTTTTGCTATGAAACTCTTCAAATATGCATTATTGGGGAGTATTAACCCAATTTTTTTTAGATGCCCCCTCAAAATATGTACCAACCTAAAAGAAACATGGAAAAAATACTCAAAAATCATTTGAGAGCGTTAACCCCCTGTACATGCCCCCTGAAGATTTGTTTTTGTGAAACGGCATAGCATCCTGACTTCGTGTGCAGATTATTTATTTTAAAGTACTTTCTCATGTTTACCTGTTTTAGCATACTATAGCATGACAACCTTTCAATTGCCTTATGAAACAAAACAAAAATAAAAAAGTAACAATTATATTAATAAAACACAGTGCTCAGTGGGTTAATATTTTATGTTTAAGATGATAACATGTCCCAGGCATGTCATACAATGTTCCCAACTCCCATGAAAATTTCTTGATATACAGTAATACTAGTGGGTGCATGGTGAACAATAATTATTATTATCAAAAACAAACTTACCCAACTAAGGTCATCGATAATAACTTCTGTCAGTGTCACTCTCAAACTTTGCCAGCAAACAATCCTTTTAGATGATATGATGTATGTACATTTACGAACCTATATAATTGTCTTACTTGAGTTAAAACCCATCAATCATGTCAACAAACCATGAATAGCTGATTAGTAACCATTCTAGATTATGTGTGGTACATATCACATACACAGTCTGGTAGCCACCATTGTGTATGTTTCTATAGTGCATATGGAGTCAGGGAACGTTAAGTTAAACTGACAACAGAGGGCGCCCTTCAACCAATACTTTCAGGGGGCATGTACAGGGGGTTGGAAATATCAAATTTATATTTTAATGATTTAGTCTTGTTTCTAATAGGACTGTACATGTTTTGAGTGGGCCAGAATATATTTTAAAAAAATAAAAAGGTGAAATAATACCCCTCCTAGCATTATGCATCACAGAGGATCTAGAACACTAACGCTTTAGGGGTCTTTGGGCGGGCCCCGGACCCCGGACACCACACCGTTGTAGATATGTACTATCTACTCGCCTGATTTCATTCCCCAGTATTCACGATACATTTTAGCCAAAATGTTTTCCCACATTTTGCCCTGTAGCCCGATGCTCGTGTAACACTGTCAATTTAATCATTTTATCATGGAGACTTTCTGATCTCGTTATGTAAACAGAAATAAACAAAATTGTGACAGATTAAGAAATGATTTTCCAAAATGGAAAAGGGATATTTTGACAGTATTGGGACATCATTCCGAGTCACTGGTTGAAGCAGTGAAAGTAAAAATCGTGAAAGTTCTATTTTATCAGCAGCCATGGTAACCTTTAGTCAAAGCACACACGGCTAAATTGCATCATTGATTTTGGGGGCATTTTAGAGGCCTATATCTCGAAATTTGGTAAAGATATTTTGATGCAAATTGGTACACAGGGTTAAAGGCACACAATCTGAATATAGAATCTGCTGTCGAAAGTAGTGTATAAAATTTCCTTTTCAAGTTATAGTGGTCCTTCAAAACCCACAAACATATGTTGTGTGTTCATTACCCCATAGAGGTATATAATTATGTTGTCACTGACAACATTTAGGTTAGTTGACTCTTTATGATCTCTTTTGTAATTGTGACAACAAATGTGGGCAATGCATTTTTGCACGTAAACAAAATCAATTTGGAATCACTTCCTTGTGAAAGAAGGGCATGCGATACCAACCTGACACCAACCAGTACACAGGATGGTAACAGGTTTGTATCTGACCCGCTCTGCGAAAAAGGGTATTAAGGGACGCTGTGCTACTAACGTAAAGAGTTGTTCTATGTGGAGAGGGTGAAAAAAAAATTCACAACGTGATTTTTTTTGGGGGGGTTTACTGGCTTCTATTATATCAATACTTTCAGAATTTATTTACAGAAATATTATTATTGATGAGTAAAGATGAACAAACTAACGTTTTTGTGTCCCTTGTGTTCGTCTTCTGTGTGACTCTTTGTCAGTTTTAGGGAAGAAAAACCTCAAAAGTTACGCTTTCGTAGTGATACGACACAAACATTCCTACAGGAGACCTGAAATTTTTAGAAAGATAGCTCAAAAGGAACATAACTGTTGCTATGGGTATTCAAGAGAGTTTCTTCTTAGCTCATTTCTTTTTCCACTTGCTGTGTTTAAAGGGCTGTATCTCTGAAGGCACTTCCGTTAATTTGTACAATATGAATATGCAAAAATCAGTATATCTCCAGAATGCAAAATGCCACAGGGTTCAAACCTACACCAAATTAAAGCTTATAATGTAACCAATTCAGCTATGTATGTAACTAAATTTTTTAATCTTGTCCCATAATACCCATTTTTGTGGAGCCGGTCACATATATAAGCCACACTTCCTTCTTATAGAAGAGATCAAGTTCATCCTGTGTACAGCCTTTTGATTTGCTTTATATTAGTATGACAGTATTGGGCTCATTGAATCATGCGTTTATGAAATTCGAGCATGATGCAGGATAACTTCCTTAAATACCCACTTGAACAGCACTGGGCACGGCTAATTCATTCAATATATGCTTAATGATTACTTTATTTAAATTAACGTTCCATAAAGATGATTATTAATGTAAAATAAAACATCATTAAAACCGGCATTCTGCGTCTCCCTCACAGCAAGTTTTGAAAAATCCCCCCCTCCCCCGCATCGTCAGTCTCATACATTATTAATTTTTTTTTCCATTGATGATGCTCGTGTAACGCTGTCAATTTAATCATTTTCTGATCTCAAAAATAAACAAAATTGTGACAGCTTAAGAAATGATTTTCCAAAATGGAAAAGGGATATTTTGACAGTATTGGGACATCATTCCGAGTCACTGGCTGAACCAGTGAAAGTAAAAATCGTGAAAGTTCTATTTTATCAGCAGCCATGGTAACCTTTAGTCAAAGCACACACGGCTAAATTGCATCAGTGATTTTGGGGGCATTTTAGAGGCCTATATCTCGAAATTTGGTAAAGATATTTTGATGCAAATTGGTACACAGGGTTAAACGCACACAATCTGAATATAGAATCTTCTGTCGAAAGTAGTGTATAAAATCTCCTTTTCAAGTTATAGTGGTCCTTCAAAACCCACAAACATATGTTGTGTGTTCATTACCCCATAGAGGTATATAATTATGTTGTCACTCTTGTCAATTATGTTGTCATTTATGATCTCTTTTGTAATTGTAACAATAAATGTGGGCAATGCATTTTTGCACGTAAACAAAATCAATTTGGAATCACTTCCTTGTGAAAGAAGGGCATGTGACTTGCATATTACCAACCAGATACCAACCTTACACCAACCAGTACACAGGATGGTATCAGGTTGGTAATATGTGACCCGCTCTGCGAAAAAGGGTATTAAGGGACGCTATGCTACTAACGTAAAGGGCTGTTCTATGTGCAGAGGGTGAAAAAAAATTCACAACGTGATTTTTTTGTTGTTGGTTTATTGGCTTCTATTATATCAATTCTTTCATAATTTATTTACAGAAATATTATTATTGATGAGTAAAGATGAAAAAACAAACGTTTTTGTGTCCCTTGTGTTCGTCTTCTGTGTGACTCTTTGTCAGTTTTAGGGAAGGAAAACCTCCAAAGTTACGCTTTCGTAGTGATACGGCACAAACATTCCTAAAGGAGACCTGAAATTTTAGAAAGATAGCTCAAAAGGAACATAACTGTTGCTATGGGTATTCAAGAGAGTTTCCTCTTAGCTCATTTCTTTCCACTTGCTGTGTTTAAAGGGCTGTATCTCTGAAGGCACTTCCGTTAATTTGTACAAAATGAATATGCAAAAATCAGTATATCTCAGAATGCAAAAATGCCACAGGATTCAAACCTACACCAAATTAAAGCTTATAATGTAACCAATTCAGCTATGTATGTAACTCAATTTTATAATTTTGTCCCATAATACATTTTGTGGAGCCGGTCACATATATAAGCCACACTTCCTTCTTATAGAAGAGATCAAGTTCATCCTGTGTACAGCCTTTTGATTTGCTTTATATTAGTATGACAGTATTGGGCTCATTGAATCATGCGTTTATGAAATTCGAGCATGGTGCAGGATAACTTCCTTAAATACCCACTTGAACAGCACTGGGCACGGCTAATTCATTCAATATATGCTTAATGATTACTTTATTTAAATTAACGTTCAATAAAGATGATTATTAATGTAAACAAAAACATAATTAAAACCGGCATTCTGCGTCTCCCTCACAGCAAGTTTTGAAAAATCCCATCGTCATTCTCATACATTATTAATATTTTTTCTATTGATGATGCTCGTGTAACGCTGTCAATTTAATTATTTTCTGATCTCAAAAATAAACAAAATTGTGACAGATTAAGAAATGATTTTCCAAAATGGAAAAGGGATATTTTGACAGTATTGGGACATCATTCCGAGTCACTGGCTGAACCAGTGAAAGTAAAAATCGTGAAAGTTCTATTTTATCAGCAGCCATGGTAACCTTTAGTCAAAGCACACACGGCTAAATTGCATCAGTGATTTTGGGGGCATTTTAGAGGCCTATATCTCGAAATTTGGTAAAGATATTTTGATGCAAATTGGTACACAGGGTTAAACGCACACAATCTGAATATAGAATCTTCTGTCGAAAGTAGTGTATAAAATCTCCTTTTCAAGTTATAGTGGTCCTTCAAAAGCCACAAACATATGTTGTGTGTTCATTACCCCATAGAGGTATACTGATTATGTTGTCATATTCAACATTGTACAAATTAGTTGACTCTTCATGATACAGCCCTTGTAATTGTACACAACAAATGTGGGCAATGCATTTTGCACGTAAACAAAATCAATTTGGAATCACTTCCTTGTGAAAGAAGGGCATGTTCCGATACCAACTGACAATTTCAGAAGTTAGGATGGTATCAGGTTTGTTATTACAAACCTGATACCATCCTGTGTATTGGTTTATTTTTGAGATCATAAAATAATTAAATTGACAGCGTTACACGAGCATCATCAATAGAAAAAAAAATTAATAATGTATGAGAATGACGATGCGGGGGGGTGGGGTGGATTTTTTCAAAACTTGCTGTGAGGGAGACGCAGAATGCCGGTTTTAATTATGTTTTTTTTTACATTAATAATCATCTTTATTGAACGTTAATTTATATAAAGTAATCATTAAGCATATATTGAATGAATTAGCCGTGCCCAGTGCTGTTCAAGTGGGTATTTAAGGAAGTTATCCTGCATCATGCTTCAAATTTCACAAAGAAGTGATTCAATTGAGCCCAATACTGTCATACTAATATAAAGCAAATTACAAAAGAGATCATGAAGGTCAATGAACTTGTCTCTTCTATAAGAATAATTATATATTATATATGTGACCGGTAATGAACACACAAAATATGTATTATGGGACAAAATTTAAAGGAGATTTATTACATACATAGCTGAATTGGTTACATTATATTCACATTTGTGTGCCTTTGAACCCTGTGGTACCAATTTGCATCAAAATACTTTTTTGCATATTCATTTTGTACAAATTAACGGCCTCCAAATGCCTTCAGAGAATCACTGCCCAATTTAAACACAGCGTTACCATGGCTGGATAAATAGAACTAAGATTTTACTTTCTTGAATACCCAGTGACTCGGAATGATGTCCCAATATGTTCATCTATCCTTTCCATTTTGGAAATCATTTCTTAAGGTCTGTCACAATTTAGGAATGTTTGTGAGATCGAAAATAATTAAATTGATAGCGTTACTCGAGCATCATCAATGGAAAACATGACATGTATGAGACTGACGATGCATTTTCAAACTTGCTGTGAGGGAGACGCAGAATGCCGGTTTTAATTATATTTTTAACATTAATAATCATCTTTATTGAATAATTGTAAATAAAATGATATAATAGAAGCTATATTGAAACCAACAACAAAAATGCCCAGTGCTGTTCAAATGGGTATTTTGTTATCCTGCATCTCTCCATAAACGCATGATTCAATGAGCCCTTTACGTTATAAAGCAAATAGCTGTCCCTTAATGAACTTGATCTCTTCTATAAGAAGGAAGTGGTCACATATATGTGACCGGCTCCACAAAAATGGGTATTATGGGACAAAATTTAAAAAATTGAGTTACATACATAGCTGAATTGGTTACATTATAAGCTTTAATTTGGTGTAGGTTTGAACCCTGTGGCATTTTGCATTCTGGAGATATACTGATTTTTGCATATTCATTTTGTACAAATTAACGGAAGTGCCTTCAGAGATACAGCCCTTTAAACACAGCAAGTGGAAAAAGAAATGAGCTAAGAAGAAACTCTCTTGAATACCCATAGCAACAGTTATGTTCCTTTTGAGCTATCTTTCTAAAATTTCAGGTCTCCTTTAGGAATGTTTGTGCCGTATCACTACGAAAGCGTAACTTTGGAGGTTTTCCTTCCCTAAAACTGACAAAGAGTCACACAGAAGACGAACACAAGGGACACAAAAACGTTTGTTTTTTCATCTTTACTCATCAATAATAATATTTCTGTAAATAAATTATGAAAGTATTGATATAATAGAAGCCAATAAACCAACAACAAAAAAATCACGTTGTGAATTTTTTTTCACCCTCTCCACATATAACAGCCCTTTACGTTAGTAGCATAGCGTCCCTTAATACCCTTTTTCGCAGAGCGGGTCACATATTACAAACCTGATACCATCCTGTGTACTGGTTGGTGTCAGGTTGGTATCGCATGCCCTTCTTTCACAAAGAAGTGATTCCAAATTGATTTTGTTTACGTGCAAAAATGCATTGCCCACATTTGTTGTTACGATTACAAAAGAGATCATGAAGAGTCAACTAACCGAAATGTTGTCATTGACAACATAATTATATACCTCTATGGGGTAATGAACACACAACATATGTTTGTGGGATAACTTGAAAAGGAGATTTTATACACTACTTTCGACAGAAGATTCTATATTCACATTGTGTGCCTTTAACCCTGTGTACCAATTTGCATCAAAATATCTTTACCAAATTTCGAGATATAGGCCTCCAAAATGCCCCCAAAATCACTGATCCAATTTAGCCGTGTGTGCTTTGACTAAAGGTTACCATGGCTGCTGATAAAATAGAACTTTCACGATTTTTACTTTCACTGGTTCAGCCAGTGACTCGGAATGATGTCCCAATACTGTCAAAATATCCCTTTTCCATTTTGGAAAATCATTTCTTAATCTGTCACAATTTTGTTTATTTTTGAGATCAGAAAATAATTAAATTGACAGCGTTACTCGAGCATCATCAATGGAAAAAACATTAATAATGTATGAGACTGACGATGCGGGGGGGGGGGATTTTTCAAAACTTGCTGTGAGGGAGACGCAGAATGCCGGTTTTAATTATATTTTTTTTAACATTAATAATCATCTTTATTGAACGTTAATTTAAATAAAGTAATCATTAAGCATATATTGAATGAATTAGCCGTGCCCAGTGCTGTTCAAGTGGGTATTTAAGGAAGTTATCCTGCATCATGCTCGAATTTCATAAACGCATGATTCAATGAGCCCAATACTGTCATACTAATATAAAGCAAATCAAAAGGCTGTACACAGGATGAACTTGATCTCTTCTATAAGAAGGAAGTGTGGCTTATATATGTGACCGGCTCCACAAAAATGGGTATTATGGGACAACATTTAAAAAATTGAGTTACATACATAGCTGAATTGGTTAGATTATAAGCTTTAATTTGGTGTAGGTTTGAACCCTGTGGCATTTTGCATTCTGGAGATATACTGATTTTTGCATATTCATTTTGTACAAATTAACGGAAGTGCCTTCAGAGATACAGCCCTTTAAACACAGCAAGTGGAAAAAGAAATGAGCTAAGAGGAAACTCTCTTGAATACCCATAGCAACAGTTATGTTCCTTTTGAGCTATCTTTCAAAAATTTCAGGTCTCCTTTAGGAATGTTTGTGCCGTATCACTACGAAAGCGTAACTTTGGAGGTTTTCCTTCCTTAAAACTGACAAAGAGTCACACAGAAGACGAACACAAGGGACACAAAAACGTTTGTTTTTTAATCTTTACTCATCAATAATAATATTTCTGTAAATAAATTATGAAAGTATTGATATAATAGAAGCCAATAAACCAACAACAAAAAAATCACGTTGTGAATTTTTTTTCACCCTCTCCACATAGAACAGCCCTTTACGTTAGTAGCATAGCGTCCCTTAATACCCTTTTTCGCAGAGCGGGTCACATATTACAAACCTGATACCATCCTGTGTACTGGTTGGTGTCAGGTTGGTATCGCATGCCCTTCTTTCACAAAGAAGTGATTCCAAATTGATTTTGTTTACGTGCAAAAATGCATTGCCCACATTTGTTGTTACGATTACAAAAGAGATCATGAAGAGTCAACTAACCGAAATGTTGTCATTGACAACATAATTATATACCTCTATGGGGTAATGAACACACAACATATGTTTGTGGGTTTTGAAGGACCACTATAACTTGAAAAGGAGATTTTATACACTACTTTCGACAGAAGATTCTATATTCAGATTGTGTGCGTTTAAACTTGTGTACCAATTTGCATTAAAATATCTTTACCAAATTTCGAGATATAGGCCTCTAAAATGCCCCCAAAATCACTGATGCAATTTAGCCGTGTGTGCTTTGACTAAAGGTTACCATGGCTGCTGATAAAATAGAACTTTCACGATTTTTACTTTCACTGGTTCAGCCAGTGACTCGGAATGATGTCCCAATACTGTCAAAATATCCCTTTTCCATTTTGGAAAATCATTTCTTAATCTGTCACAATTTTGTTTATTTTTGAGATCAGAAAATAATTAAATTGACAGCGTTACACGAGCATCATCAATAGAAAAAATATTAATAATGTATGAGAATGACGATGCGCGGGTGCGGGGGGGGATTTTTCAAAACTTGCTGTGAGGGAGACGCAGAATGCCGGTTTTAATTATGTTTTTTTTTACATTAATAATCATCTTTATTGAACGTTAATTTAAATAAAGTAATCATTAAGCATATATTGAATGAATTAGCCGTGCCCAGTGCTGTTCAAGTGGGTATTTAAGGAAGTTATCCTGCACCATGCTCGAATTTCATAAACGCATGATTCAATGAGCCCAATACTGTCATACTAATATAAAGCAAATCAAAAAGCTGTACACAGGATGAACTTGATCTCTTCTATAAGAAGGAAGTGTGGCTTATATATGTGACCGGCTCCACAAAAATGGGTATTATGGGACAAAATTTAAAAAATTGAGTTACATACATAGCTGAATTGGTTACATTATAAGCTTTAATTTGGTGTAGGTTTGAACCCTGTGGCATTTTGCATTCTGGAGATATACTGATTTTTGCATATTCATTTTGTACAAATTAACGGAAGTGCCTTCAGAGATACAGCCCTTTAAACACAGCAAGTGGAAAAAGAAATGAGCTAAGAAGAAACTCTCTTGAATACCTGCAGCAACATTTATGTTCCTTTTGAGCTATCTTTCTAAAATTTCAGGTCTCCTTTAGGAATGTTTGTGCCGTATCACTACGAAAACGTAACTTTGGAGGTTTTCCTTCCCTAAAACTGACAAAGAGTCACACAGAAGACGAACACAAGGGACACAAAAACGTTTGTTTTTTCATCTTTACTCATCAATAATAATATTTCTGTAAATAAATTATGAAAGTATTGATATAATAGAAGCCAATAAACCAACAACAAAAAAATCACGTTGTGAATTTTTTTTCACCCTCTCCACATAGAACAGCCCTTTACGTTAGTAGCATAGCGTCCCTTAATACCCTTTTTCGCAGAGCGGGTCACATATTACAAACCTGATACCATCCTGTGTACTGGTTGGTGTCAGGTTGGTATCGCATGCCCTTCTTTCACAAGGAAGTGATTCCAAATTGATTTTGTTTACGTGCAAAAATGCATTGCCCACATTTGTTGTTACAATTACAAAAGAGATCATGAAGAGTCAACTAACCTAAATGTTGTCAGTGACAACATAATTATATACCTCTATGGGGTAATGAACACACAACATATGTTTGTGGGTTTTGAAGGACCACTATAACTTGAAAAGGAGATTTTATACACTACTTTCGACAGAAGATTCTATATTCAGATTGTGTGCGTTTAACCCTGTGTACCAATTTGCATCAAAATATCTTTACCAAATTTCGAGATATAGGCCTCTAAAATGCCCCCAAAATCACTGATGCAATTTAGCCGTGTGTGCTTTGACTAAAGGTTACCATGGCTGCTGATAAAAATAGAACTTTCACGATTTTTACTTTCACTGGTTCAGCCAGTGACTCGGAATGATGTCCCAATACTGTCAAAATATCCCTTTTCCATTTTGGAAAATCATTTCTTAATCTGTCACAATTTTGTTTATTTTTGAGATCAGAAAATAATTAAATTGACAGCGTTACTCGAGCATCATCAATGGAAAAAAAATAATAATGTATGAGACTGACGATGCGGGGGGGGGGGGATTTTTCAAAACTTGCTATGAGGGAGACGCAGAATGCCGGTTTTAATTATGTTTTTTTTTACATTAATAATCATCTTTATTGAACGTTAATTTAAATAAAGTAATCATTAAGCATATATTGAATGAATTAGCCGTGCCCAGTGCTGTTCAAGTGGGTATTTAAGGAAGTTATCCTGCATCATGCTCGAATTTCATAAACGCATGATTCAATGAGCCCAATACTGTCATACTAATATAAAGCAAATCAAAAGGCTGTACACAGGATGAACTTGATCTCTTCTATAAGAAGGAAGTGTGGCTTATATATGTGACCGGCTCCACAAAAATGGGTATTATGGGACAAAATTTAAAAAATTGAGTTACATACATAGCTGAATTGGTTACATTATAAGCTTTAATTTGGTGTAGGTTTGAATCCTGTGGCATTTTGCATTCTGGAGATATACTGATTTTTGCATATTCATTTTGTACAAATTAACGGAAGTGCCTTCAGAGATACAGCCCTTTAAACACAGCAAGTGGAAAAAGAAATGAGCTAAGAAGAAACTCTCTTGAATACCCATAGCAACAGTTATGTTCCTTTTGAGCTATCTTTCTAAAATTTCAGGTCTCCTTTAGGAATGTTTGTGCCGTATCACTACGAAAGCGTAACTTTGGAGGTTTTCCTTCCCTAAAACTGACAAAGAGTCACACAGAAGACGAACACAAGGGACACAAAAACGTTTGTTTTTTCATCTTTACTCATCAATAATAATATTTCTGTAAATAAATTATGAAAGTATTGATATAATAGAAGCCAATAAACCAACAACAAAAAAATCACGTTGTGAATTTTTTTTCACCCTCTCCACATAGAACAGCCCTTTACGTTAGTAGCATAGCGTCCCTTAATACCCTTTTTCGCAGAGCGGGTCACATATTACAAACCTGATACCATCCTGTGTACTGGTTGGTGTCAGGTTGGTATCGCATGCCCTTCTTTCACAAGGAAGTGATTCCAAATTGATTTTGTTTACGTGCAAAAATGCATTGCCCACATTTGTTGTTACAATTACAAAAGAGATCATGAAGAGTCAACTAACCTAAATGTTGTCAGTGACAACATAATTATATACCTCTATGGGGTAATGAACACACAACATATGTTTGTGGGTTTTGAAGGACCACTATAACTTGAAAAGGAGATTTTATACACTACTTTCGACAGAAGATTCTATATTCAGATTGTGTGCGTTTAACCCTGTGTACCAATTTGCATCAAAATATCTTTACCAAATTTCGAGATATAGGCCTCTAAAATGCCCCCAAAATCACTGATGCAATTTAGCCGTGTGTGCTTTGACTAAAGGTTACCATGGCTGCTGATAAAATAGAACTTTCTCGATTTTTACTTTCACTGGTTCAGCCAGTGACTCGGAATGATGTCCCAATACTGTCAAAATATCCCTTTTCCATTTTGGAAAATCATTTCTTAATCTGTCACAATTTTGTTTATTTTTGAGATCAGAAAATAATTAAATTGACAGCGTTACTCGAGCATCATCAATGGAAAAAAAATAATAATGTATGAGACTGACGATGCGGGGGGGGGGGGATTTTTCAAAACTTGCTGTGAGGGAGACGCAGAATGCCGGTTTTAATTATGTTTTTTTAACATTAATAATCATCTTTATTGAACGTTAATTTAAATAAAGTAATCATTAAGCATATATTGAATGAATTAGCCGTGCCCAGTGCTGTTCAAGTGGGTATGTAAGGAAGTTATCCTGCATCATGCTCGAATTTCATAAACGCATGATTCAATGAGCCCAATACTGTCATACTAATATAAAGCAAATCAAAAGGCTGTACACAGGATGAACTTGATCTCTTCTATAAGAAGGAAGTGTGGCTTATATATGTGACCGGCTCCACAAAAATGGGTATTATGGGACAAAATTTAAAAAATTGAGTTACATACATAGCTGAATTGGTTACATTATAAGCTTTAATTTGGTGTAGGTTTGAACCCTGTGGCATTTTGCATTCTGGAGATATACTGATTTTTGCATATTCATTTTGTACAAATTAACGGAAGTGCCTTCAGAGATACAGCCCTTTAAACACAGCAAGTGGAAAAAGAAATGAGCTAAGAAGAAACTCTCTTGAATACCCATAGCAACAGTTATGTTCCTTTTGAGCTATCTTTCTAAAATTTCAGGTCTCCTTTAGGAATGTTTGTGCCGTATCACTACGAAAGCGTAACTTTGGAGGTTTTCCTTCCCTAAAACTGACAAAGAGTCACACAGAAGACGAACACAAGGGACACAAAAACGTTTGTTTTTTCATCTTTACTCATCAATAATAATATTTCTGTAAATAAATTATGAAAGTATTGATATAATAGAAGCCAATAAACCAACAACAAAAAAATCACGTTGTGAATTTTTTTTCACCCTCTCCACATAGAACAGCCCTTTACGTTAGTAGCATAGCGTCCCTTAATACCCTTTTTCGCAGAGCGGGTCACATATTACAAACCTGATACCATCCTGTGTACTGGTTGGTGTCAGGTTGGTATCGCATGCCCTTCTTTCACAAGGAAGTGATTCCAAATTGATTTTGTTTACGTGCAAAAATGCATTGCCCACATTTGTTGTTACAATTACAAAAGAGATCATGAAGAGTCAACTAACCTAAATGTTGTCAGTGACAACATAATTATATACCTCTATGGGGTAATGAACACACAACATATGTTTGTGGGTTTTGAAGGACCACTATAGCTTGAAAAGGAGATTTTATACACTACTTTCGACAGAAGATTCTATATTCAGATTGTGTGCGTTTAACCCTGTGTACCAATTTGCATCAAAATATCTTTACCAAATTTCGAGATATAGGCCTCTAAAATGCCCCCAAAATCACTGATGCAATTTAGCCGTGTGTGCTTTGACTAAAGGTTACCATGGCTGCTGATAAAATAGAACTTTCTCGATTTTTACTTTCACTGGTTCAGCCAGTGACTCGGAATGATGTCCCAATACTGTCAAAATATCCCTTCCATTTTGGAAAATCATTTCTTAATCTGCCACACTTTTGTTTATATATGAGATCAGAAAATAATTAAATTGACAGCGTTACTCGAGCATCATCAATGGAAAAAAAATAATAATGTATGAGACTGACGATGCGGGGGGGGGGGATTTTTCAAAACTTGCTGTGAGGGAGACGCAGAATGCCGGTTTTAATTATGTTTTTTTAACATTAATAATCATCTTTATTGAACGTTAATTTAAATAAAGTAATCATTAAGCATATATTGAATGAATTAGCCGTGCCCAGTGCTGTTCAAGTGGGTATGTAAGGAAGTTATCCTGCATCATGCTCGAATTTCATAAACGCATGATTCAATGAGCCCAATACTGTCATACTAATATAAAGCAAATAAAAAGGCTGTACACAGGATGAACTTGATCTCTTCTATAAGAAGGAAGTGTGGCTTATGTGACCGGCTCCACAAAAATGGGTATTATGGGACAAAATTTAAAAAATTGAGTTACATACATAGCTGAATTGGTTACATTATAAGCTTTAATTTGGTGTAGGTTTGAACCCTGTGGCATTTTGCATTCTGGAGATATACTGATTTTTGCATATTCATTTTGTACAAATTAACGGAAGTGCCTTCAGAGATACAGCCCTTTAAACACAGCAAGTGGAAAAAGAAATGAGCTAAGAAGAAACTCTCTTGAATACCCATAGCAACAGTTATGTTCCTTTTGAGCTATCTTTCTAAAATTTCAGGTCTCCTTTAGGAATGTTTGTGCCGTATCACTACGAAAGCGTAACTTTGGAGGTTTTCCTTCCCTAAAACTGACAAAGAGTCACACAGAAGACGAACACAAGGGACACAAAAACGTTTGTTTTTTCATCTTTACTCATCAATAATAATATTTCTGTAAATAAATTATGAAAGTATTGATATAATAGAAGCCAATAAACCAACAACAACAAAATCACGTTGTGAATTTTTTTTCACCCTCTCCACATAGAACAGCCCTTTACGTTAGTAGCATAGCGTCCCTTAATACCCTTTTTCGCAGAGCGGGTCACATATCCCCTTTCCATTTTGGAAAATCATTTCTTAATCTGTCACACAGAAGACGAACACAAGGGACACAAAAACGTTTGTTTTTTCATCTTTACTCATCAATAATAATATTTCTGTAAATAAATTATGAAAGTATTGATATAATAGAAGCCAATAAACCAACAACAACAAAATCACGTTGTGAATTTTTTTTCACCCTCTGGACATAGAACAGCCCTTTACGTTAGTAGCATAGCGTCCCTTAATACCCTTTTTCGCAGAGCGGGTCACATATTATGACAGTATTGGGGCATCATTCCGAGTCACTGGCTGAACCAGTGAAAGTAAAAATCGTGAAAGTTCTATTTTATCAGCACCCATGGTAACCCTAGCATCAAGTCATCAGTCAACCGTACCCTCGTTCAACGCGCCTACAACATCTGTGACAAGCACAGCCTTCCCAAGGAACTACAGCACATCCAAAATACCCTCGAGCGCAACGGTTACAATCCCAGCAAGACCAGCACAGCGAAGCCGGTTCCAAACCCCGAACACAAGGTAAGTGATCTAACCCTTTTCTGCTTGTCTCCCCTATCTAGGTTCGACGTCTCACAAACTACAACGCATTCTCCGACAAGCGGGCATCCAAGTGTACCACTCAGCTCCCAGTAAACTCCAAGGGCTTCTACACACCCACAAGGATAAACAGGATCCCAGTAACAGAGCGTGAGTCTACAGGATCTCCTGTGAGTGCGGTAAGGTGTACATCGGCGAAACAGGACGGAATCTCCCCCCATCAGACTTAAAGAACACCGAGCGCACGGCCGCAGAGGAGATTTCGAAAAGTCAGCTATCGTCAAGCACTCGCACATCAAGGACCACCAGATAGACTGGCAGGCAACCCAACTCATCACACCCATCGACGCTTGGCACCCCAGACGCATCAGAGAGGCCATCGAGATCGTCAAACACGACACTGTGCCACAGGACATCGGCTTCTACATTAGCGACATTTGGCGACCACTACTACGGACTGAAGGATCTTCTATATCCAAAGTCCATAACCCACCCCAGACTGAGGGATCTCCTGTATCCTAAGTCAACCACCCTCCATCCCCCTGTGCTTGTTAACAACTGATTCAGTTCAGCGAGCACACACTCCTCTCCCCCATCCCCTAGGATCCTAGTGTTAGCAGTTCCTGCCTGCGCGCCTCAACGAACTAATCCTCCAGCATCCATTCAAGGGATGATCCTCCAGCAGTCTACTTAAGCAGCAGCATTTTCCAGAGTCCGGCATTCCCCTGAGGACGATCAGATCATACTGATCGAAACGTCGAGTTGTACCTCCAGTTCTTTTCAGAACTAATTACTACTCAATTGAGCATTTCACATGGTGTCACCGCAATTACTCTTACTTAACCTTTAGTCAAAGCACACGCGGCAACCCAGAACACAACACAACGCCCTGCGATCGCGAGTGGCGAAGCTATGAGCACCTTTACCAGTCTGTTCCGAAGACGCTACCGTACTGAATTATTAAGAAATTATGTGTAAGAAATTCTGTTATAAACATGTTAAGTTCTAACTATGTATCAAGTTTGAAGTTCATACAAAGTTAAGTTGTCAGTTGATATGATGTACACTCTCAAAAATAGTAAAATAATTCAATGGAGCATAATCAACAATAAATTTTCTCTTAGATGACAGCATTTCAGACAGAATTATTTCTGAAAGACGATTGGTACCAATACTATTTAGACTAACAGTGGATAACTCAATCAGCGGATAATTCATTGTACTTGTAATAATCATCAATCTATTACTTTCAGTTTCAGTTGCAGGAATCCGTTCAAACTTGTAATATATTTTAAATAATTGGTTTATTAAAAAATTAGTGAAATTGTTTTGTATAGCTGTCTACACAGAGCAACTAAAGTTAAAAGTTGCAAGCCATCATTTAATCATAATTATTAGCCATAATTATTACCTCAGTCAAGTATAATTAATGTAAATAGTTGTACATAAAGCATAAGGGTAAATAAAGTAATTGTGCAAAAGAATACATGTATATGGACATTTGTTTTCACGACCCATTTATTTTTGTGTTCTAATTCTCTGTGACTCCACTGTATGAAACAGGGTAACATGTCCCTGTGTGATGTCTGCTAATTCCGGATATAAGACTTCAAGAGTGTGCAATGATCTTTTGTGGTTTATGATAAATGCGTACTTAGCGTAATAAGCCTTGCTTGTGAAATTTTTAATTATTCTCAACTTTGGAACTAAGGTATTTATACTTCAAGGGAATCTTCATAATCTCTGGACCCGTCAGAGAATTGTCATAAAGACAACCACGAGGAATAAGTTTGCCAGTGTCAAGTTGAGTAGGGCCTATATTTATTATGACTACTAACAATAAATCAGGCAGGAGCGTTTATAATAATAGACCTATATCATGGTGCGGCCGTCTTGATTTTCTCCCATTCAAATCAATGTAACCAAACCGAGGCTGGAAGGAAAAATAGTCTGGTTCCTTTTTGTACAATGCATATTAGCATTCATTACTGTTATTGGATACAGGGAACATGACCAAGATGGTGGCAACATGATAAAGAGTGAACGGACCTGCCTCCCGAGGGCGATGTGTAAGTTTTTCACAACGTGTCCCCAGGAAGGATTTTTTGTCCCCGCAATCAATCTTGCTCAAAACATGCAAAGAGACTAAACAACTCATAGTCCCCAAAATCCTGCTCAAAATCCCTTGTCTGCCCGTATTTATAGCTTTTCATATTTCCCAGAAATTACTATAAACTATAGGTTTCTAGAGACTTGTTACAATTACATAAGTTTCCAAAAATATTAAGCTTACAGCGCGCTAGAATGCCGTAGAATGTTCCATTGTTACATGCATTCATAAAACCGAGTCGAACGCCCTCTTGGGGTCAAACGTTCACAGAAATTATCTCGTGCAGCGTACATAACAACGTACATTCATATATACGCGTACAACGTGAAACAAGTCGCCTTTCTCATTGCGAGAGATAGCCGACGGCTATTTTGTTTCGACGAACCTGTATCTTTAACTTCCGGTTTGGACCTGAAAATGTGTGTAGTTAAGGAGTTACGAATTTTTTTTTAATATTAAACTTTGATTTTTGATGACGTCATCGTGACGTTTAAACTTTTAGGTACATGTACTAGTGACGTTTAAACTTTTAGGTACATGTACATGTACTAGTTAAGGTCTAGGTATGTGTGGGTCTCTGTGAGCTTCGCAAGTATGGGATTCTCTGCCGACAAGGTTCAGTGAGAAGAAGACGAAGAAAAAACTAGACGGAAGTGTTTGTTATATTACAAACACATAGGTGTTTGGGTTTTGTCAGGGCAGTGATGATGACGTCAGAATGTTTTTTAAAGAAACTTTGCATTATTATTTTTTTCTTATTAAAGAGTACCCTGTAAAATATGATGTGGTTACCAACGATGATTTGTTTGAAGTCCATTTCAATGATTTGAACTTAATCACATTAGCCCCTACACCAAATTCAAACTTCATTTCAAATGCAATGGTATAATAAAATAATAATGATCGAATAAAACTTCTCTTCAGACTACACCTAGAAGATCCTCAACAAGGTTACAAGGGAATTTCAAGACCAACAGATGTTAATTACCCTGAAATTTCAAAAAAATTCTGATTTTACTTTTTAACTGGCCACGGAATCTTTATTGTTCACCGGATGGTTTTACATACATCGATCAATACTCTTCCAAAACAGAAACAACCAAAATCGGAACAGTTCAGTGCTAGTTTTTTGTTCGAAGAACTGATAGCCTACGGTTTAGATTTAGTTGACATTTGGGGTCAACTACTCAGCACACCTTTCTCTGTACAAAATATCAACAAATGACGCATGTCTATGAGATATTTTTTGCTAAAGGAGGGCACAACTCAAAAGTCCCGAAGGTTGTCAAATAAAAAGTGGCCGTTTCATTTACCGAGACGTGTGTTCAACTGATTAGTGTACCAATGAAATCTCGTTTATTCTTGAAAAAACAGTTCAAATGTGAAAAACAACTGTTCTGCTACATAAGGGTCAACTTTGGTACTGAAATTCTTTGAGAGAAGTGTAGTTCCAGATACGAATTGTGATTTTGACGAAACCGTCATCCTCGCTAATAATGTACGGTTTTGAAAATATTGTTTTCATATTAAACTTTGACTTCCGGTTTGGACAGGAAGTAAAGGTCAAATTGGAGCTACCTTTGTGTAAATATTTTTCGACAATTATCAATCTATACAATGGAAAGATTGTGAATTTACCCCTTGTGGTTGTTGAGATATGATTTTTTTAAATATTAAACTTTGACTTCCGGTTTGGACAGGAAGTAAGGTCAAATTGGGTCACCTTCTTGTAAATATTTTTTGACAATTAACGATCTGTACAATGGTACAAAAATTGTGAATTTACCTCGTGTGGTTGTTGAGATATGATTTTTTTAATATTAAAATTTGATTTATCCTTATTCGATATCTGATGACCTCATCATGACGTCACAACTCATGTTTCATCTACGCGTTAAGTTCCATGTTTCAAGTTCATGTGAAGTTTGCAAGTATGTGTTTTTTTGTAGACAATCGATGGGGAGGAGAAGAAAAAATATATAATTTTAAATTCTTCCAACCGTAAGTTCCGGTTCAATCATGTGACGTCATTCATACTTCACAAAATCTTTCCTCATAATATGGGTGTCAATTGTGCCAAATTTGGTAAAATTCTGTCTAATATTATCTTGAGATAGCAAAAAGTGACTTTTTTAAGAGCGATGACGTCACCAAATATATTTTTAAAAAGAGCAGATCCCACTTAACATATATACCCAAAATGTTATTTCGAATACGCTTTCAGATTTGCGTCAATTTATAAAGAACGTGAACTTCCAGTTTGGACCGGAAGTAAGGTTCAATAAGGTCATGTCTTTGTATCAAATGTCGAGTCCTCCATGTTCTGTAGGATTTTGAAGGAATCAAGATATTATCTATTGTGGTTCACGAGATATAAAATATATTGTTTTAATTATAATTAATTACGTAATAATTCATTAGATGACCTCACCATGACGTCACAACGTTACCTGGAACTATATGTTAAGGTCTAACTATTTGTTAAGCTTTAACTATGTTTTGGCTGTACACATACATTTACAGATTATTATACATGTACAGTCCATTTTCGTAGTTTACAGAGCGCCTACGTTCGTACAGACAAGGTATAACAATGAAATGTAACATGGTGAACATATATTCATGATCAATCGAATAGCCAAAAAGAACAATATAAATGTGTTACGATGGATAATAAAATAATACGATGGATAATAAGAAGAAAGGAAATAAAATACCTAAATAAGTTAAAAGAAGATCTGGATCTCTTGTTTCAAAATCAAAATTAATTGATTTTGTATTTAAATTAACTCCAGTGCCTGAAAACCTTTTGTCAAGGGCGCATTGGAAAACTCTTACCATGAAATTGATTGGCCATAAACGAAAGCAACAATAGCAAATCAATCCTTAAAAAATCCTCTGCGCATCGATGACGGTTAATTTGACTGCATCAATCGCGAAAAGATGCGAATCATCGTATTTCACGATGAGGTAATTGAAGTCATGAATGCCAAAAAACGATCTTTTAGAACTCACTCTTAGATTTAAAACAAGCGTTAACAATTCCAAAACTGTGTACAAAAATGACAGCTTGAAATAAAGGACAACGATAGTGAAATTACCGTAAACTGTGTTGAACCGAAGGTATTATATTCTAATTAGATACTGCAGTGAATGCGTTTACAAGGCATATACACACACTGTATGTCTGTGTGAGAGAACGTCAAGGCCGTTCACATAGTATGGTTTTGCAATAGTGCTATAAACAATGGTACTTCTGAATAGTTGTTCATTTAAACTTCTCGTTTTCGACCGGAAGGAGAGGTCAAATTGGGGTCACGTCTGTGTACGAAAAATCACATAATTCAAGATCTATAACATGGTGCAAAGATTGTGAAAATATCTTTTGTGGTTCATGAGATATAATTTTTTGAATATATTATATTATAATTCGATATCTGATGACCTCACTATGACGTCACAACTTAGGATACAACTACATGTTAAGGTCTAACTATGTGTGAAGTTTTAAGGTTCTGTGACCTCCGCAACTATGTTTTTGTCTGTGGATATGTTTCACTGAGAAGAAGAAGAAGTAAAAAACTAGGTGTTCGAGTTTTGTCAGGGCAGTGGTGATGACGTCAGAATGTTTTTTAAAGAAACTTTGCATTATTATTTTTTTTCATATTAAAGAGTACCCTGTAAAATATGATGTTGGTTACCAACGATGATTTGTTTGAAGTCCATTTCAATGATTTTAACTTAATCACATTAGGCCCTACACCAAATTCAAACTTCATTTCAAATGCAATGGTATAAAAGAATGATAATGATCGAAAAATAAGTTCAAATGCATAAATTGCTAACTTTAATGTCATTACTGATAACAGACAATGATATTATTTTTTACGGTGATTGATGATGATGGTCAATAAACTGACATGTCTATCACAAAATCTAAACAACATCCTGATAATTCTGTGGTGAAACCCAAGCATGGAACACCCACCTTGCCTCAGTCAATCAGACTAATGAAATCTGCAATGACCCCCCTTTCAAAAAACATCTTGCGCAACAATGCGCAGTTACTTGAGCAAAAACAAAGACATGTGCCATAACCAAAAAGGTATGAACTTTCAGAAAATCGTTGTTTTGTATAGGTTTTTTTGTTTTCTTATTTTTACTGCTTTTTATGAACTGTTGGGTAAAAAATAGGTGCTGATTTGGACACTAATTTAAGCCAACTGTAAAAATTACAAAATCCACCAAATCGGACCGAATTTTGTATCTACTCAGCAGACCTTTCTCTGTACAAAATATCAACAAATGACGCATGTCTATGAGGTATTTTTGCTAAAGGAGACAACTTGTATTTTGGCATACATGTGTACACATGGATAATAATATTGGGAGTTTGTGTAAAAAGTATTTTTTGTGATGGGGAGGGAAGATAACTTGTATTATGGGATAAATGTGTAATAAATATGGACTTCTGTAATAATTATCCACCTCTGTATTAAAAACAACTTGTAGCATCCACATTCCCCACACGATATGTTAACCAAAAAAATGTAGACTTCCATAGGTAATGACCGATAATGACCGTTTCGGTCGGGTGTCCGGGTACCTGGTACAGCCTTGAGTTTGTGTAAAAAGCATTGGGGTATAACTGATATTATGGTGTACATATTCAGTACTCATAGAGTATTGTTTGTGATTTAAAAGAGAAATTACTGTTTGTTAATTATTTCGTTTATAACTGTTTGTGTGTTGTATTCAATAAAAAAGTAACATTTGAAACGCTTTATTTGTATGTGTCATTTACAGTTTTGCTCAATTGTTTACACACAAAAAATGGAACTATGCACACAATTCTGAAAACTTGAAGCTCATGTAACAACAACAAGACTCCAGACTGCTAAACTCTAAGCACAATTCCATTGGTTGCACTCAAATAGCAATTCTAATTCACATTTTTGCAAAACTCTAAGCACAATTCCATGGTTTATACTCTTTTGCTAAAGTCTAAGCACAAATCGCATCATTTAGCACACTTTGTTCACCTGGAAAACACCGGCCTTCCAAATGCCACACCCTAATTACCAATTGGTCTCAATCACTTCTTACCTGTTCAAACTCAACTGGCAAAACACTTCAATCATGTGTCAGAGCATAAAAGAGGCCTCAGGTGACCTCTACAGTGTTGGGGGGGAAATGGAGCAGCATGGAGAACAGAGATGAAGAGGGAGAGTGAGAGTAAGAGGAGGACGGGAGGAGGAGGACAAAGAGGACGAGGAGGAAGAGGCGAGCCAATATTTCTAATGAAATCCGCATGCTAGGTGTGGATCCGCCACGCCAGGCGCTTTTTCCCCTGCTGCTTGGCCAGGGAGAACATCGCAGCCGATGTAGATGTGGTCCTCTGGCCTGATCAGGATCAGAGGCGGGATGCGATACATGTAGATCTGTTTCACTGCATTTTCATATTGTATTTTTTGTAGGCCTACCAAAATTTGTTTTGTTTGCAGTCAGTTTAGTCAGCTGAACATTTTACTGTAGTATATTACAGTAACAAATAAAGATTTGCTTTGTACCTTTTTGTATTTGTGCACTGATTTCATCATTACTGTACATCCCCAGAAAGACAGTCTAAACATTTTCTTACTGTAGTGTTTCTCATTTTACAATAGGTAAAATAGGTAACATTTGTGTATTCTCAGAACTCTAACAATGTTGCAGTATCAACTATACCTGAACAGTATTTTGATGGTAGTGTTTTAAATTTATCACACCAGTGTTTAATTGATGCTCTGTAAGAGATATTCATATGATAGCTGTGTGTATCGTTTTGGTGGAAAGAATCAGTTTTGAGAAGAGAGAACATGGTTTTGAGTGCAGTGTTTCATTTTGCAAGAGATTTGTGGAGTTTTGACAAAATGGTTAACTTTTTTCAGTTTTGTGTTTAGAGTTTTGAAAAATTGAGCTATAGTTTCAGGAAACGTGTTTAAGCGATTGGGAAAAACTGTAACAAAGGTGCAATGCTGAGTGTTGACAATGTTCATTTTAAAAAGCCTGCAGTTTTGTCAACAATACATTGAAAAGTTCTCATTTCACCTCCTGGCTAATCTTAAAATCTTCTAATCTGATCTGTGCTGTGACCATTTTGTTAAAAGTACAACTGTTCTTACTGAATAATGGACACATCATGGTATTTCACTGCAGTGGTAACTTCTAGTGTCTTGGGTTCCTCTAAAGGTTGGTTATCAACATTCACCACCATCTCATGTGAGTCATGTCATCCTTTGGGTGGCTTTCGTTTCTTCTTACGATGGAAGATAATAAATAAATGATTTCAATTTCAAATGTTTGTTTACAGTCTCTTTCAATAAAAACACAGATCTACGTATTGCAACTATGTATTGTAACAACTGATGTTCCCTTGTAAATAACCCTTTAGTCACACTGGTAACGAGTCTATTTTTTCATGAATAAAGATGTTACTAGTATACAAATGATTACGTGTTTATGCAAATTTTTGTTCTAGTTTAAAGAGCATGGTGAAAGTGAATTTTGATTGTTATGTTGTGACGTATGTGTTTTCCGAGCGTATGATTGGCTAGAGGTGTGTCTGTAGCGGGGTTTGAAACTAGGCAAAACATTCTGACTGTTTGAAGTGGTATACAGCAGCTTTGCCTACATTTTCAAATATGATTTTAGGCCAAGTTCTGCCCTGAAAAACCATGAGTAGTACTATTTCAATGATATATAAATGCATTTGATAACATATTATGTGGTGAAGTTTTATGATTAGTTTATGGGTGATAATGTAAGGACTGTGTCCAAGGTCACTGGTAAGTTTATATAATGGACGGACTACCACTGTTACTTGAGTTCATAGAAGCCATGATTTTTGTTGACATTTATATAGAGACATGTTAGTTTAGTATAAACTAGACATGTTTTGTTTTAAGAATAAGGGGCAAGATACCCATGTTAAATAATACAATACAAATGACGTCAGCGTTAGCCATGTTGGTTATTTGAAAGTTAAAAATGACCGCTGTTACAGATAACGCTTTGAATCGTTTAATTTTAAATCTAAGTGTATAAGTTTGGGAATTGTAATAATTTTCCAGATGGCTCATATGCTGGACGAGAGGACGAGAGGGCATAATGACCACCACCCTGATCGGCTCCCCATCCCGTTAGCCTGACGATCGATGACACTTAGTAAATCCATGCGAGAAAGTATAAAGACCAGCGCCACAAGCTACTTCAGATCTTGCACACGGGATACAACACTGGGAAATTGTGATGGGCCCATCGCGTTTTTTGGTTTTTTTTTGAATGACTGACCAGCGTGCCGTATTGATATACAGGGTCAGAAGTGAGAAGTGAGATTTGAGAGGCCATATCTGAGAGGCCATGTGCAAAAGGCAACGTAGATAAAAAGTAACACAGAAGCGGTACAGTAAACGTATTTTTGCAGACAAATCTGATCAATTTGTTTGGGTGGTAAAACTTATTTGGAATCGCTGAAATGTAAAATATTTTGCTTATAATAAAACCACTGTGAATTTCAAAGAGGACAGTCAAGTCCATATGAAAGAACGCATAAAAGCAAATTCATTTATTTAAAACCATTCTTGTATAAACAAAGACAATATTATGAATTTTAAGGCACCATCGATAATTAATTGATCACCTAGTTGTTACTCTTCCTTAATTTATTTGTAGATATTTATATCCCAAAATTTCTCATTAATTACATTACTGTTTAATGTTATAGTTTGTCCAGTTTGAATTAATTATTAATTAAATTTGTTTGAAGCTAATTCGATTGTCAGCTTGATTTTCTTTCTTTTCTTACCTTGTCATTGGATTGGTCTAAATAAACTACCTTTCTAAACTTAGGAACGTCGCAGCATTTCAGGCGCGCGTTACAGTTATTACCTTCCTCACTACAACGGAAATACAAGTAGCCAGGGAAGAATAGCCAGGGACCATACATCTACTTTATGTGACACTGTAAATGTATAGGTATAAAAAAAAATAAAAAAACGGCTTATAAATCAAATAAAGCTTTGCCTTTTTTGACATTTTTTAGATACTTTTGTACACCTACTGGATAGTGGGCCTGTGGCCCAAAATGATTAACATCTCCAAAATATCTGATGGAAAGTAAAGATGCGAATACAATAAATGGACTTAAGTGCAGTACATATGTCACAGGTCTCTCTGGAGTAAATATGTGTTAATGAGAAAATTGGTCGGTTCATTTAAAAACACGTATGTGTACATGAAGTGCTTAATATTTAAAAGTCAACTAATTTTAATCTTAAAATTATAAGACAAATTACCTATATAGATGTACTGGAAAGTCATATATTGCAGGCACAACATCTGCTCTGACAGTCTGAGCCTTGTAATTGTAGTTTGACCCGTTCTATTTTAAAACAAGATTCTGCTTTAAAATAGCAGTCTGAGCAAAGCACAAATTTCATTGAGGTCTCGCTTCATACACAACACACAGTCATGTAATACGGCCGGACATGTATTGTACAAATGCCTCATTGAATGAGAATGGTAGGGAGTCCAGCACTTTTTCATGTTTTTTAGGAACCCCACAAGTTTACTACCATTGGAAAGAGTAATGAGTACAATAGTACATTACAGATTATTAATATTAAGCACAGTTGACAGTATGGAAAGAGAATTTCAAGAGAAATTGTTATGGTTATATAAAACCTCAAAATTAGGTGTTTTCAGTCCGTCAGTTTTTCACTTACGCAGGGTATATTCATATCACAAAATTGTGCTGTAGCCATTAAGAAAATAACAAAATGGTCTTTTAAGTTTACCGTAGATGTCCTAGATTACCTTAAACAATGATCTGGAGGTATCTTTTCCTGTGAAAATCAGCTTTGATATTTCAAATCATTAATAAAAACTTGATTATTATACATGCCGACCCACAAGCCATGACTGCAATGCACAGAAATAGATAGTAGTCGTGACAATACAATGTCACACATTTATTTTCATGTTGGCAACAACTTAATCCATATCTAATCTAATCTAATCATTTATTGTTTTAAGTGCACCACATACAATTATCTCAGCACACTGTACACCTGTATAAGAGCCCTTTCCATTAAAACAGTTCCAGTAAAAGTTAAAAAGTTAAAAAGTTAAAAGATAAAAGTTAAAGTAATTAAAGTAAACAGCGACTACCATAATAAGAACAGAACAAATGAGTTTTAACTAGGGCTGTGCGTTTTCGGATATTTTTGGAACCGGATACCCGAAATCAGAAAACTTCGGATACCCGGATACCCGTTTTAATTTTTGTTGAAAACATGCCTCCGGTGGTGTACAACTGTAAATGGTAACAAATTGACTTTTATAATACAGAGGATACCATATGCTTAAATCGATCTTTTCTTTATTGGAGTGCAATCTCTTGAATTTAAAGATAATTGTCTGTAAAAGTGTAAACATTACATTGTTCAAGAGTCACAGATTTCTGTTCGCACCGCTCAAATATTCAGTCCGAATTTTAAAAAGTCGTTTACGGGTAAATGGAACCGAAAAATGGAACCGGGTAATGACCGTTTCGGTCGGGTATCCGGATACCCGGATACCCGGCACAGCCCTAGTTTTAACCAATGACTTAAAGGATTCATAGCTGCGGGCTGCACGAATGTTTGATGGAAGATCATTCCATACCATGGGAGCAACAACAGAGAATGTACGATTACCATAATACTTAGTCATTATAGAATTCACAGGTGGAGGCTCCAAACGAATCTCACTACTCTGCCTTGTTGATCTCTGCGGAACACGGAGGTTAACCAGGTCAGTGAGGTAGATCGGCGCTGTGACATTCTCAATTATTTTATAAGTAATAGCAAGGATTTTGAAACGAATCCGCTGTTCGACTGGCAACCAATGAAGATCCCGAAGCACAGGAGTAATACTCTCCCGAAGTCTAGTTCCACTTATCAGTCGAGCAGCGGAATTCTGAATGAGTTGTAATTTTTTCAGTTGATTTGAATGAAGCCCAAAAAGCAGACTATTACAATAGTCCAACCTGGAGGTAACAAAAGCATGAACAAGTTTCTCAGTTGAAGATTTTTCCAACATTTTTCGAACCTTCCCAATCTTCCATAAGGCAAATGACGCCGATTTACAAAGACTTGTTACATGGTGCTCCATGCTCGCAGCAGAGTCTAAAAAAAACTCCAAGATCTCGTACGTTGGACGAAGGATGGACCTAAACATCACCCACCCGCACACCGACCGCGGCAGCACCGTCAGACACAGTCTTAAACTTTGACGAGAACAAAACTACCTCCGTTTTACTGTCGTTGAGTGCGAGCCAATTGGATCGCATCCAACGTCTGATCTCGTCAACGCATGCCTCAATGGAGGCAATGACTGATGTATCCGCCGGTGTATCACAGGCGATGTACAGCTGGGTGTCATCAGCATACATGACACTACTGAGACCATGACGGTCGATAATGTCTTCAAGTGGCACCATATAAAGGGAAAAAAGGACAGGGTCCAATACTGAACCCTGTGGAACACCAAATTTCAACTGGGCCTCATCTGACACCATCGATCCAATACGCACACGCTGGGTACGATTTGTTAGGTACGACTTTAGCCAGCTTAAGACTGTTCCCCCAATACCAAAACGGGTGCACAGTCGCCTAGTGAGAATATCATGATCGATGGTGTCAAATGCGGCAGAAAGATCTAACAATACCAAAATAACGTCACGGTGCCGATCAAGAGCGAGTGCAACATCATTCTGCACTCTCAAGAGTGCAGTCTCAGTGCTATGTCCCTCTCGGTAAGCGGATTGACATTTTGCATACATGGAATTTGTCTTGAAATAGCAGTTCAATTGTGATAAAACTATCTTCTCGAGCAACTTTGATAAAAATGGAATGTTAGACACTGGTCTATAATTAAGTAACTCATTTCGATCCAACCCATATTTCTTAATCAGAGGGCGCACTAAAGCTGACTTACACGCAGCTGGAAAAACACCAGATTTGAGTGAACTGTTAGCAATGCGACACAGAATAGGCGCCAACTGATCTGGAAACTCCTTTACAAATTGGGTTGGCATTGGATCAAGAGAACATGTTTTATCTGTCATCTTACGTACAAGTAAAATAATATAATTGGGTGTTACTGATGTAAATGAATTAAAAGACAAATTGTTTTGCACAAAATTGTCCAAAAACTCTGGGCCATCCATCAAAGCCATTCTAATATCACAGATTTTCTGTTTAAAAAAGTCCATAAATTGTTGTGGTAGTAGATGAGGACTAATATCAGGTAAGATCAAAGACGATGATTTCTTATGACCAGAAATTTCATCTACAATAGAAAACAGAGTCTTCTGATCAGAGTTCTCTATTCTTTTCCGATGGTATGACGCCTTGACCCCATCACAGTGTTTATTATAGATGGAACGGGCAGAAACAAAAGTTTGCCTATCAACCTCGAGACGCGTGAAGAGCCAACGCTTCTCTAAGCGTCTAAGAGTAGTCCTTTCCTCCAACAGCTCCTTCGTGTACCACTTAGCTCTCGGCTTGTCTAGTAATGTCTTAACCTGAATCGGGGCAACTTCATCAAGGACATTGCTAAGAGCTGTGTTATAGGAAACTGTCAGCTGGTTTACATTAGAGACATGATCTGGTATATCCTTCAGCGAGTGGTCTAACCGCTCTTTGAAGTCCGTAATATTGATGGCGCTCAATCTACGATGTTGCTTTGTGACCTTCCGCGTAGGTGGACGGTGCATATCTAATGTAAAATGAATCGCAGTATGATCAGAAGGCAGTGTGTGATCCAGGACAAAATTTGACAGGAGCGAGTCACCAGCTCTCGAAATCACCAGATCTAAAGTGTGGCCTTTCTCATGAGTAGGCTCACATATGTGCTGCACAAGACCAAGTGAAGAAATCAAGTCACTGAACCGCAAGGCATCAACACATTCTGGGTTATCCACATGTAAATTAAAATCGCCTGTAATAATGAGTTGACCTGGTGAAAATATTATTTTTTCTAATAGTGTAGAAAATTCGGATAAAAAGTTGGTAGCAGTAAAACGGTGCTCTTCAGAATATGGTGGACGGTAAACCACTAAAAGGTGTATCAAATCATTACCAGTGTTTACATTTATGTCCATGAGCTCAAATGACTTGTACGGAGCAGTTTTGTTGATTGTCACTTTCAAGTTAGACCTGGACAACACAGCGATACCTCCACCCCTCCGACGGTCTCGTGGTACATGGTGGATACTAAAACCGCTAATTGATGATGTGAACTCTGATTTGATGAAATCCGCATTCTTATCTGTCATCCAGGTTTCCGTGAGTATAGCTACATCAGTATGATTGTGCAAAATTGAATCACAAACTGCTGTGACCTTTTCTCCAACGATCTGGCATTCCACAATGAAAAGTTCATATTTCGACTTAGCATGTACTTACGCACTCTCTGAATTTGAGTGAGGTTTTGGTAGTTCACAGAATCAGTGTCCTTTGTTCTCACATTGTGACGGAAAAAACATCAACAACAGTTGGAATCCTATGGCGCAACCTTGTACCTGAACGTTTACCTCGAGTGCGTTTCAGAATGTTCATAGATTTAAGTATTGAGTAATGAGTACAATAGTACATTACAGATTATTAATATTAAGCACACACAGATATGTTAAGTGTAAATTACAGTTTGACAGGATTTATACATTGAAACATAATGCTATAAATGCTTCCCCTGTGACAGACAAAGACTTACATTAGACATGACAAGGACATGTAACAGGCATGTGAGACCCGACTAATAAATAATTGATAACAATAAGTACAATTTTGATAATAATTTGAATCACTTTTGTTTTGTTTATTTTTTAAAGGGGCAGTATCATCACGATCAGAGCAGACTTTCGACAGGGCATAGAATCGATGTTCTAGTTTAAGATTAACACAGTGACTGAAATTAATGGCTCATTTATGCAGCAGCAACGGTAATATGACCTTATCATGTGGGGTATTATGGCAGTCACTGAGTTAAAACTAACATTTCGATTCCATGCCCTGTTGATCATGACGATACTGCCACTTTAAACTGTATATACATATTTAAAAAGTATATTGTTTAAGTTTTTTGAGAATGAACCAAAAGAGGTTTTTTAGACCCAGTTTAAGATGATTCCAAAATATAATCCCACGAAAAAAAAAACTGTTTTTACATAATGTTCTGTTATAATTAATGTAAAGATTACCCTTCGATGCACCACGGGTGCCATATTTTCATCGATATAGGCAAGCCACACCGAGTCTTGCTCTTCACTTCATCATCTGGCCCAGAGTTGGACATACATAATCTGTATTTTGGTATAAAATAAAATTGGTCATGGGCCTTGAAAATAGGCTCTATCGGTCAGTGCTCATAGTTTTGTCATGAATTGTTTTCTTCATTAAAACCATGGTAGGAAGTAAATTTCTCTATTTTAAAACAAAAATTAACAAATAATAAAAATATGATCTTAATTTTTAATGTTCACATTGTAAAACAAAGTCTTGTAAAAACCAGTGCAGTAGACTCGACATAGTGCATGGAGACAATTTCCTCCATGCATATAGTGGACTTGCACTTGTACTTGCACCTCTGACAAATCCAACCATGTTTTTTTGCAGTTTGCCATAATGCATCCCCATTAAAATCGCCCGTGCGGCACTAATGCGTCATCATTTTTCGAAAAAAAAATAACTGCCCTATCTTGCTGAATGTTTAAGCTTTCAGAAAAACATAGTTTCATATAGGTTTCATCGAATCCTTACACATGTATTTTGAGGTTTTTTAACTAAAACATTGGTAGAAATAAAGAAAATAACAACACTCTGCATTGACAAAACTCACCGTGTTACATATCAAAATGAAGAGTTTGTTTTCGTCTACAAGACGATGACATCATCTTTCCAAACCCGGTTAAATTTCGCGAGATATTAGCCTACAACGCGACTATGTTTCGTGATGTCAAATCAAGATGGCCGCGCCCAGGAATCACGTATCGCTAAGTGGCTCTGATCGTGCGGCATTTTTCTTAAATACTTCAACAAATAAACGATGCCAATGGGCATAATAAATAGTACAAATGAAAAGATGAATCTTTCAACTACTGAAACGTTGTTTAAAATGTTACATTTAATGCACAGAAACGACAAAAAAGGCTTATTAAAAATAGCTACTTTTACACGGTGATAGATAATATCATGTAAAAAAGGAGAAAGTTTCCACGCTCATTTCATTCCGTTACGTTATATATTAAACTCCGTACATGTATGAGATCCAGTAAGACCTCGTGCTGTGTGTACATATGTGCAATATGAACGCGCGATATGGGCTGTTCGTACATATACGGAATAAGTAAGACTAATTGCGGTGACACCATGTGGAATCTCAATTGAGTAGTAATTAGTTCTGAAAAGTAATAGTAATTCAGCATGTTGTTTCACTTAACCTTCCGGAAGGAGAGGTCAGATTGAGGTCATGTCTGTGAACTAAATGTGACATATTTCAAGCGATATGGGCTGTTCGTACTAGGCCTGTGCGAATAATTCGATTATTCGAATATTCGCGAATAGTTGTTGCTAATCGTACTCGTATTCGCGGTTTTTGAATTATTCGATTAATCGCGCAGGCGCGAATACCTGCAACTATTCGCGAATAATGATCAATTGCCGTGAAGTGTTTGCTTACTATTCACGACTACTATTCGCAAGTAATCCTATTAAGCTGGCAATTACACCGTTTTGTCTAGTCATGGTGGTAAGCTTTGTTCTTGTAATGTTTGCAAATAGTAATGCCTTTGAGGAAGCCGACAGGGCAGGCATGGATGGCTATGACTGCAGCGACTGTTACCTGCAATAATGTATTGCCTTTACATGGCATAAAAATTGCGGTCGTGAACTGTTCGTTAACTATTCGCGAACTATTCGCGAATACTATTCGCGAGTAATGCCGCCAATTGCGCTGTTCTGTCTAGGCACTGCTGGTACGCATTGTAGTATTCGCGAATAGTACTCACAAGTAATGCCTTTGAGGAAGCCGATAGGGCAGGCTGGATGGCTGTGACTGCAGCGAATGTTACCTGCAATAATGTATTGCCGGCTTTACACAGCATACAACTGCGGTCGTGAACTGTTTGCGAACTATTCGCGAATACTATTCGCGAGTAATGCTGCCATAATTGTGGTGTTCTGTCCAGGCACTGCTGGTAGTTGTACGCATTGTAGTATTCGCGAATAGTACTCGCGAGTAATGCCTTTGAGGGAGCCGACAGGGCAGGCTGGACTGCATAAAAGTTGCGGTCGCGAACTGTCTGCTAACTATTGACTACTATTCGCGACACTATTCGCAAGTAAACACTGCCAATTACACCGTTTTGTCTAGGCAGTGGTACGCATTGTAGTATTCGTGAATAGTACACGCATAGCCGTTATCATCATTCAGCAGGTAACAGTCACAGCCAGCCAGCCTGCCATAGCTGCCATAGCAGGCTGGCTGGCTGTGACTGCAGCGACTGTTACCTGCTGAATGATGATAACGGTGCACTTATTTGTCCTGTTCTGTTCATAGCCTTGCTGATGTCTAAAGCGCTTAAGAATAAATGTAACACAGTGTAATACATTTGTATAAAGAATAAATCACTTCATCACTGCCAGCAACTGAACAATAGGCATTCTGGAGCAGTGGCGTAACTAGGGAACAATTTTCAGGGGACTAGGGTTTGCACCACTTTTTCTAGGGGGAATATCAATACTTGAATCCTGCAGTCTCAAACAGTGACCTATTTTTTCTAAATTCTGCACCCGCGGGGGGTACTTGCAGAGTGCTGAATGAACATACTTCATATTTTTGTAGCATAAACTTGTCCTAATAGTAAAATTGCATGGCTATTTTTTATTTTGTGTAGAGGACTAGGCTAATCGATTTGAAATAACAAGGGGGACCGTTAACTTATTGGTATTTCTCTTAACGGCGACTTAAATATAAACAAGATCTCTTCAATGTGTTCATTTTATGGCGTTTAGGTGGACTTCCCTCTGTTGATATGGGATGAACGTAACTGCGCGTGACTTAGCATGTGCTCAATGTGCACTGTTAATGCTAATTGTGCTGGAAGTTTCCCACGCTGCCAGAGTAATAACTCGACGGCGATTGGATTTTCACTTACGAAAATGTATTATTTCGAGTACAATTTTGCAAGAAATAAAGAAAAAACAACAACAGGCATTAAAGAGCTTAATGTATGTGTTTGTTTATTGTCTGAATGTTACAAATAGGCCAGAAATTACTATCAAAGCAATTGTTTTTAATGTTTTAGTACTTTTATAAACCGCGGGAAAAAATTGGCCAACTATTCGCGAATAGTCGATTATTCGCGAAAAGTTGCCGCGCGATTAATCGAATAGTAAATTTTACTATTCGCCCAGGCCTAGTTCGTACATATACGGAATAGTAATTCAGCATGTTGTTTCACTTAACCTTCCGGAAGGAGAGGTCAGATTGGGGTCATGTCTGTGAACTAAATGTGACATAGTTCAAGATGTTTATGATGATGAAAAGAATGTGAAAATATCTTCTGTGGTTTCAACCGGAAGGAGAGGTCAGATTGGGGTCATGTCTGTGAATGAAAAAAGAAGAAGAAGAAGAAGAAGAAGAAGAAGAAGAAGAAGAAGAAGAAGAAGAAGAAGAAGAAGAAGAAGAAGAAGAAGAAGAAGAAGAAGAAGAAGAAGAAGAAGAAGAAGAAGAAGAAGAAGAAGAAGAAGAAGAAGAAGAAGAAGACGTAAAAAAAAAAAATTAAAAAATTAAAATTAAAAAAATTAAAAAAAACCAACAATAACAAGAGGTGTTCACCTAATAATAATAATTGTAAGGGGGCCGAGGGCACTACTGTAACGAGTTGGACGCAGGTTCAAGGATTTGAGGCTGGTGGCTCATTAACTCATGTCTCTTAGCTTATTTATTGTACCGCACGAGTGACCTAACCTGCACAAACTAATAAAGGTTGTGCAGGAGAGATAATGAAAAGGAAATCAGATTTAGTACATGTGCATATAATGAATAAGCTCGATTAGGGGATCAATTCCTTAACTTAAATGGAAATTAGAGTTATATGCGACCCATTCATACGTAAATTAATATTCAGTTCCAATCAGGTTCGCTGCTAAACACCTTAGGAATGAGGGCCTAATGCAGGCCTGATACTATACGGAGGCAATGGAGGTAATTGCCTTGGTGCACCCTGGTCATTGCTTTGGTGCCCCTTGAAGTGTTCCAATAGAAATTTACATTTATTAGTTCTACATCTTACAATGGTGATAAAATCTAATTTGACTATTTGTCTAGCCTGTTAGTATGCACAAATTACATCACTTAATTCTAACCACAGCTTTATACTTATATTTACGAATCATAACTAGAAACTAGCAAATCTCCTTAAAGTTTAAACCATAGCAGTCTACAACAGCCAATTCTCTATTTATCTACTCCTTAAACCATAGTAACAATGACATGCCAATGAGAAGTTTCCCGACAACACAATTAAGGCAAAAAGGCATAGTTCACTAACATTCGCAAGCCGGCTTTTCTTACACACACATACACACACAAACTTTTGTTGCATACACTGTGTGGACATTCCTTTGTTCTCGTGTACTTAAGGATATGAAATTCTTAAAACCCTTGCCATTTCCACAGAAGAGTGTTTTTGGAGCGGATTTCGTCTCAGTTTTCCCTTTTCATAATATCCTCCATTTTGATACAAAAAACCTGCCTAGACAAATGCTTACTTTCCGAGAAAATCTAACTTTTCTGATGTTCGAAAACACTGTGTGGATGTGTGTAAGTCCACACAATGTATCAAGTACCTACATTCTGTGGACATCTTTTGTTCTGAAGTCCACACAGCGTATGCAACACAAAATCAAACTATCACACACACCCATACCCCATTGCCTAAATGTTGTCAGTAACAACCACAGACATGACAAAGCCACTACCACATTAACATCTTATATGAATTAATAATTGTGACTCCAACTACAAAAACACAACTATGCACAGTCCCAACAGTGGGCGCATATGCCTTTCTATATATCCCATTAACTCATGTGTGTCTTACACAATGCCTGCACATTACATAAATTCCTTTCACTTTTCTCAACTTTTCTTATCCCCAAATCACTCTTTTTATAAAGAGCATAAACTACAAATTATAATAGCAGTGCCCTATGACTATTGAAGAATATAATAAAGTAATGGATGGGTCTTTATCACTCTAATTTACTTATGATATTTCAGGATAAAAATCAGATTAAAACTTTGATAAAACTTACCTAACAAAGGTTGTGCAGGACTGGTAACCTGTGACCTTCAAGTTAAGTAGGTCAGTCAGCCACACTTGAGCAACTTAAAACAAAGAGCGCCACCATTGATCAATATGTGCTTAGTGCCTGCATTATTGTTGCACTATAGAGACATACAATGTATAAAACATCTAAACTGCAGTAAAAACAACTAACTATTGAAGTAGCAAAGTGGAAAACATTAATATCAATTGAATTGGAAAATTGGAGGATTATGTCATATTAACCCTTTCATTACCAGCCAGTTATGTAAGAGAGTACCCTTCTTTACCACAGTAATTAGGAGCCCAATGTCACTTCAGCACCAGTGGGTTTTTCACAATTTCATTGAAGTGCGCCCTCACTCTGCAGTAATAGACACTTTTTTTTACATGTGTATTGTACATACCAAATGGCTCAGATATATTTGTATGTTAAACTGATGGTAAAAATGAGTATACAAAGGGAGGAAAATATTGTGCAGATTTTTTACGTGTAAAAGCAAACCAATTAAATATTTAGATCAGTATTTACACTGAAGAAAAGTAATACAAATGGGTGATATTTCATGCAAATACGGTACATGTATAAGATTTCTGTTCCATGTGAAAAACAATAACTTGGATGAGATTTTTTGGGATTTTTTTGGTTTTCTACTTGGAAATGAACCATTTATTTGTATTCAATGTACATACATCACAATCCATGCTAACACCCCCCCCCCCCAATTCAATGTTGGTTTGGACTGTAATCTGCGGCTTGTCTGACCTTTCCCAACATTGAATTGGGGGGGGGTTGAAGGCAACTAGTACAGATTTACAATCAAGTGATGTGGTATTTCTCAAAGCAAGGAACTATGCACATAGGTTGTGTACATTGTTTACAGATCATCTTTGTTTGTTTTCGCCAGCCTAATTTGCGGTTACTGCAAACAATGCAGTCGCGTTTCTTTCCATTTGGGGTTTTTGCCAGGATAGTGCTGTTGCCCTGTCAACTCGACAGGAATATGGTATCTCAACTGACTTTAGTGTTGCATTACGTTCCCAACCCAACAGCAAGCCCTGCACAATCCCTATACGAAAATCAAGGTTACTGACATTTTTGTTCCCTGCTATGCTGGTGAATATTACTCTGCTATTGACAATACAGATATTCAGCATATGGAAAAAAACTCTTTTCCACCATTTCAAGCTTCTGTGTGTATGATTGTAGTACTGAAAACATTGGTCGGCAAGATCAGTTCCACCCATGTTTTTGTTGTAATCTTCAATACAATTGGGCTTCATAACATCACGAAATCCACTTGTGCTCTTATTACACCGAATTTGCTTTTGGACAAATCAGTGTTGCCTACATTAGTAAAGTGTTACAGATTTTTTGTCTTGCCAAACGATACACAATTGCCCACCTTTCACCCCCAAAAAATGGGTCATCTCCTTTCTTCATTTTATGGTTTTTGGGGTTTGCGGCCTGGGGTATTCCCTGTGTAGTGTAACGAACAGTTCCACAACATCTGAATCCTAGTTTAGCAAGTTTAGCTAAAAGAGCTGGGCTAGTATAGTAATTATCACAATATATTACGTGTCCCTTATTCTCAAGTCCATGGACCAGATCAATGACGACTTTTCCTGCAACTGTTGGGTTTGGTGGATGGCAGTCTGACTTGGAATCTACATGTATGTCTGCATCATAAACAGTTTGGGTGTCGTCGGCTCCTGTGTACAGTTTCCAAGCACACGTGTATCCTGTTTTGGACTCGTTCAGGGAGAATGCTTTAATACCCCGTTTGATAGGTTTTTAAGGCATGTACTGAACAAAACTTAAGCGTCCCTTGAATTTCAACATACTCTCGTCTGGAGACAGATTGTGCGCAGGGTTATACAGGTTGAAAAACTTCGGGACGAGGACTTCTATCAAGGGCCGAACTTTGGAAAGTTTGTCCCGTTTAGCCAAGGCTCTACGAGGAATTTTGTTATTTGAGATGTGGAGAAACCGAAGAATTGAACTGAACCGATTACGGGACATGATCGACGGATAGAATGGGATGTGAAGAACTTCAGATGTCGACCAGTACATCTTGTATTGAGAGGATTTGTTTATGCCCATAGCAATGAGAAGTGCCACAAATGCCATCATTTCTGGAATGTTGGTTGGGTGCCAGGAGAATTGTTGAATTGTTGATCAGGAGTCTATTGTTTGCTGCGCATAGCGATTAGTCTCGTCGACGAGCATATCCCACACGAGTTGAAAAAAATACAGGTGAAGATCTCCACTGCCGACAGTGTGGCAAAGTCGCCGGTGGGGCCAGGATTTCCAGTGACTGCACAGTCCCACACTCGTAATGGTCTCGTCGTTCCCAACCGGATCGGAAATCTAACTTTCCTGTCGTCCTCCTTGATCTCGGCCGGCTGTCACCTTGGTAGGTAGGCTGCAACAGAAAAACAAGGCAAAGGAGGATTAATCTCGGTCCTTTCTGTAAATACTATGTCAATGCTACTTTGCTGCATGTGCACAAGCCACAGGGGGTCATGCGCAAAATGAATATTGTGCTGAGAAAAGAAATATGGTGGCTTCCATCCACTCTCCAAAACTCGTTGTCGATAAATTTTCGTTTTAATGTGGGATTGTGAATGTGAATTTCCCCAACTTCTTGCATAATACGACTTATAAGGGCCTTTCGAATACGAGGCTATATTCTTTTGGAAGCTTGAGACTAAGAGTGCATTTTCAGCTTGTTGACGCTAAACAGCACGACCGGCTATGGGTGGATGTTAAAATTTCTATGCTATATCTATACATCAACTTGCTGTTTCAATGAATACAAATATTACCCCAACAAACTACTAAAAATTGTACACTTTCACTTGACTTTTTTGACCCAGTCCAGGGGGTGGGGATTTGGTCAATCCTATTAGAGGGATCCATTTTCTAAATTTACATTCCTCAACTCCAACAGTTGTAACCCCCTTGAGCATATAAAAAAAAATGCATCCAATATTTACGCTATAGCCTAGGAAAATAAGTGAATTACATTAATTTGCATTGGGCCAGGAAGAACAACGTTAACTGTTACTAGTGTTAGTTATTCATTTTTACTGTGATTTAGGCCTACCTCTTGAACGATTTCCGCTGGAAGTTTTAGTTCTAATGTGCTGTCGTCATCCGTTACTTCGTCATCTGATTCTGAGCCACTGTCTGCCAAAATCTCAGCCAAAATGCCATCATTTATGTCCGTTTCCATCATGATTGCAACTAAAAACTGACCGTTGTGGAAGTGAGTGGACGCTAGCACCGGGTAAACCGCAAAAAGTGACGCGCTTTTTCTTTTCATGAACTTTTATACACTTCATTCCCGTCAATAGAGAGCGCCAACCAAAAAAACCACTCAAGCATTTTCAGGTGGTGAATTAAGTAGCCGTGGTCGTCAAGGGCATGCCGATTCCCAGCACCTTTTAGAGCCCACGGGATCTAAGCGTATCACAACAAAGGCTCTTTTTAGAGCCCGTGGGATCGAAAGGGTTAAAACAACACTTGAATGACTAGGTAAGTAAGTACGGCTCCTCACAATAATAATAATACCCAAACACCGAAAAATAAATGATCACAGTTTTACATACAATTGATGATGGTATCAAAAATTCCTTTAAATGTTTCTGTCTCAGGTGCCATCGTATTAGGGAAAACGAATGATACGCTATGTTATAATGATGAAAACGAAACTGGTTTGAAAGCAATAATGTTTGCATCATTTAAGTTACATAAGAAGTCTATTAACTTCATATAGGTAATAGAGTTTTATAATTATACGTTATTTATAATCCTAAATGACACTCGGTATACTTAAATGTTCTTTGAACATTTCCTATGATTTGCCAATAAGTATATACAATATTGGTTTGAGGAAGGGTGGGTTCAGTGTGACTTATTGGGGCGGTCATTGGAACTGGGAAACTCTACCCCCCCCCCCTACCTCGCCCCGATTCCCACCACTACCTTAACAATACCTTAAACAACCAAATTGTATAAGCCAATGTGTTCAGTCTCGTGTGTATAATGTTATGATACCCCGTCTATGTAGTTCTTTCCAAAGCATGTTTTCAGACTCATTGTCGTGGTGAGGAATACTCCTGCGTTTCTTGAAGGTCTTGTCATAGTAGTATTCAGTATAATTCTCACCATTCTCCCCAAAACCATACACGCTGACCTGCATGTACATTTCAGAAAGAGAAGGGGCAACATCGTCACGATCAAAATTACACGTATCGTTTTTTCGTTGTTTTCTCAAAACCATGAGCACCTTTTGTGATGAAACCAGACGCTTAAAGGCATTATACAGGTGGAGGGGAGTGGGTGCTGTCGCCCCTCCCATTTTTCTTGTTGTTTTAATAATACACATTATAATTGGGAAAAATAATATTTGACATGTTTGTACCCTTTAAAAGGGGTGGTTATTGTTCTGTGAATTCAATTAATTTATTTTCCAGACACAAATTTTCATGGGGCTCCTTTTTTCCCCAAAAAAATTTCGCCGCCCCGTTCTTGACAAATCTGCCGCCCCTTCCATGACAACAACATGAAACTTTCATAGACTGATTTCATGATATATTTCTTGAAAACTATGTAGCCTAAATGAGTTTACGTTTTCAAAAACCAATGATGTGCCTTTCCTTAATAAGCAGTGGGCGTAGTCAGGATTTTCGCAGATTTTCTGGGAAGTACATTTACCGATACAAAACTCAAATGAACGGACAAATTATGTCAATCATAAATACCAGCAAGTTTGTGAATTTATCGACAAACACTATTTTGCCAACAAGTTGGGGCGGCTACCCCCTGCCCCCTCACCGCTTTGGCTACACCACCGCTTGTTTCATTGATTTTACCCAAAATAATAATGAAAATGACAATGACACCAGTATTCGTACCTCATCGCATGTATGTAAAGCCAACAGTAACATTATCCCACCCGTCGTCGGTCTATGATAGGTTTTATACTGATCTGTGGAATTTACCCAACTGAAAAATACCACAAAGAAGACAAAAGATTAATTAATCTAAACCAATATAATCATGCTTGAAAATGTCACATGGGCCTACATTACAAAACTAAACTATATGCTGGATAACGCTCCACGATTCCATTCACAATAGACTATTCAACTGCCAATTTGGGGTATGCATTTGGAAAATAAAAACACCTGTCTTATTTCAACGAAAACAAAGCAATCTTCCTCATACATCTATCTCCATCTTGCAAAGCTTTAAACTCATCATACACTATATGCCTACAGGTAATTTTGACAAAAATAAATAATCAATTTATATAAAACTTAATTGTGTAATGTTGATGATGGTGTAAAAGACACGATTAAATAAGCTGAAACTTTCACAGGTTGGTTTTTATACATATTTGTTAATTCTATGGTATGGGTGCATTGTTTAATGGTTGCTTTTAAGTCATTATACACTATGTATAATATAGCCAAGCTGGTTCTCAAATCATCATTACTCTTTTTGCATCAAGATATATAACCAAACCTGTGAAGGTTAAGGATAATGACGTCAAGCCGTTAATAATGAAAAAGCATTCCGATGTTTCATATTCACTTTTAAGTTGCATTTTTCCCGTCCAGAAGTTGGGAATTTGTATATTAATAATGTCAATGTTTATAACACACTGGTTTGTGTACACATTGTAAATACATGTACACTGTATTGTATAGTGTTATTCCTTCCATATCAATCCCCTCCCTAACAAAAAGATAGGGGCATATCCAGGATCTCAAAAGGGGGAACAAGACAGAAAATGGGAAACACTGTCACAATATTTTCCCTCTTTGCGCTCCCCACCGCTGGAACAGCCAATGAAAAATTACTTCCTTACCTCCACTTTAGATACCTTTCGAAGTCTGGATGGATCAATTTGATATCTGCAGCTTGCAAAGACCGTTGAAACCGCACGGCAAGTCTGACGGGGGCAAAAACCGTGGTGTTCAAATCTACACCATGAGTGTTCATATCAGGCCATTCGCCCAATATAAACACCCCGGTGTTGTTTCAATGCCCCCAGTTTATGTTGGGTAAATGGAAATTGAGATATTTCAGTATACCTTAATGAAGTCAACACGTTAAAAGGAAGGTACAACAACATTTCTGAATTAATATCCGAAAGCTGTCTTAATGAAACAATGTTCTCAATGTTTTTCTGTAAAAATTGTGATTGCCTTTTTTCACTTTCCTCGTACAAGCTTTGCAACATTGAATTTAGCTGAAACTCACAAAGATTTTTTTGAAATGTATAAAGAAAGAAAGTAAGCACTTTTCTATGTCAAATGGTCTCTTCAGAAAAACATTTTATTATAAAATAAAAAAGAGCCAAGACTCAGGACCCCTGGTGCACCCCACCCCTTCATCAAGATTATTACCCACCCTTCTCCATTCAGTGGTGGTCTCTGACCATTCAGTACTGCTGCAATGTAGGAGTATGCCGACTGCCTATCTGCAACGAACACATACCGAAGACCCTGCATACAATAATCAAGTACAATGTTACTGAAATATTATATTGAATTACAATCTCTAACTAATTATATGTTTTAACTTAGTGATAGTTGAGATAACCGACAAGGTGTTACTGCAAACCGACCTGATATGTCACATTATTACATTATTAATAATTGATTTAATTCTTTCTGATCAACAATTGATTTGATTTTTGCCCTTGGACCGACGCATCTGTGAAGCACTGTAGTTTCGGAGTGACTGAGGAAAAACTTCCCAAGTCACTCAGGCAGGATTCAAATCCACGTCCTCCTGCTTATTAAGATCTTAACCTCTCGATCACCGAGCTTGCCCGATAGCAGGATGTCGGCTAGTATCCTTTGTGGAGACGGATATCGCGATTTGCATTAATTTATGTAATTCTTGTGACGGGCGATAAACAAATGATTTGACTTTTGCCCTTACACTGACGTAATATTATATTAATTAAATAAATGTTATTAATTAAAAACTGACATATACCTCGTCGCTCGGGGGGTATTTAAACCCAGTCATCCATCCGTGTCTAAGGCTGTTTGCTAGTGTTACCATACCGAAGCAGTAGAAAGATGTTCTATAACCAACGTCTTCTTCATGGCCTTCGGTTAATGCTGTGTTTACTCTGTAATTATACCAGGAAAGAAAAAAACTAGGATTTACCTCAAATATACAGAAGAGAATTGAATTATGTTATAAAAACACAAAATATTCCTCACATAAATACAAATACATTAGTCTAAACTGGAACATTAATTTGGCTAGTAGGGAGATATAAACTCGATTAAACATGTTTTTGATTTAGTGTTTTGGTTTTGAAATTTTGTTTTGGAGTTTTTGTGTTTCGTTTTGGTGCTTTGGATATTTAGTTTTGTCAGTCGTTATTATCATCTATTCACTTTTATGCGCTTGAGATGACATATCGATTGATAGCAGCTGTCCATGGCAGAACGTATTATAATTAACTTATTGAAAAACATCAATGATTACAGTTTAACTTCCTTTGTGTAAAGGTGATTGTGATTTCAAACATCTATTGATCTGGTGTGTCCTTTGTTATCACTCACTGTAGATTCTTTAATTTGGTTAATGTTACATTTAAATCCCGGTGCATGGTCGCAATATAGAAACACGCGCGCTTGAAGGGACTAAATCATTTAGTACGTTTGAATAGCGTGTAAAACGTTCATATAGGGGCACACAATCCCTTCTCAAATGGTGTAAACAGACTAATAGAGACCCTCTAGACCCAAGAAAACCATTTCAAGCCAAAAAAAAATTATATGGGTGCCCAATATAGAAACACGCGCGCTTGAAGGGACTAAATCATTTAGTACGTTTGAATAGCGTGTAAAACGTTCATATAGGGGCACACAATCCTTTCTCAAATGGTGTAAACAGACTAATAGAGACCCTCTAGACCAAAGAAAACCATTTCAAGCCAAAAAAAAGTTTATATGGGTGCCAGCACCACAATCCCTTCAAAAAATATTGTTACCCAAATTTTTTGCACTGCTGACATTCTACAGAGAAACCAAGAGATTATATTTGTCTGGCCATTCTAATACCCACAACCAGACCTCAAAATACACATCTGATGACTCAGGGGGCCTCCATGTCTGGAGCAAGTGACAGGATGACTGTTGAACCTTATGTGTTCCATCGCCTGAAAGAATTGGGAATACACAAACCGTTCCGCGGACAGCGTGGCAAACCATCCAGCATAAAGAGGTCAGTGAACTGGAAAGCTAATTGGGATTATAATAACAAAGTGCACAGGAGTCTGCTTCGATCACTGTCAATCGAGCATGTTTACAACGACAACACAAACTGTAAAATTGGCCTGATTAATGCTAGATCAATCAGAAACAAAATTGAACAATTCGTACATTATGCCATAGACGATTCAATTGATCTTTGTATAATAACTGAAACATGGCTCAAATCATCTGACACTTTTGAAATAGCAAGCCTGCAACCCCATGGATACAAATTCTTGAGTTCCCCTAGAGAAAATCGAATTGGTGGCGGTATAGGGTTATTCTACAGAGATAACATATCTGTCACTGTTGTCGACCTCGCTGCATATCCATCTTTCGAATTTGTACGATATCAAGTAAATTTTCAGCATTTATCTATTACCATATGTGCCATTTATAGACCACCATACTCAAATGTTCATCCAGTGACCGCATCTGTATTTTTCGATGAACTTAACACTTTTATGAGTGAAGTATTTCTCTCCAATCATAACTGTATATTTCTTGGTGATTTTAATATACACGTCAATAAATCCAACCACCCAGACACTATAGTTTTCAATGATCTATTGAACTCCTACGGTTTATACCAACTGGTTCCATTCGTTACCCATACGTCAGGAAACACACTTGATTTGATTTTGTCTCGACAAGATGCCGGTAATGATATTGTAGTATCGAATGTGGACGCAGGACTTTTTCTATCGGACCATCGATTCATTACTGCGAATATATCTACATCTCGTCCTCCGCTTGTTCGCAAAGAGATAAGCTTCCGCCGAATTAAAGCCATTGACCATGACTCATTAAGGTTAGATTTGACAAAGTTGTCTCAACATATTAATTCAAGTTGCGACTTCAATGAAATGGTAACTACCTATAATATGGAACTTAAAACCACACTTGATAAGCATGCTCCATTGAAGAGCAAAGTAGTCACCGTCCGCCCTAAGGTACCCTGGTTCGACACCGAAGCTCAAAAGCTCAAAACTACAACTAGAAATGCCGAAAAACACTGGCTGAGACACAAAACTGATACTAATTATAACAGATTCTGCACTCTACGTAATGTATATAAACAACATCTTGAACATAACAAGATCTCTTATGTGCGAGATAAAATCATCTCATGTGGCTCCGATTCCAGAACCCTCTATCAAACTGTTGCTCGTCTCACGGGTTCAACAAAATCAAATCCGCTTCCAGAATCCACATCAGATGTTCATCTGGCGGGTGAATTTGCACACTACTATTAGGGATGTTAGACCAAAAATTGCAGTTGCTTATCTCAGCACCAAATTCATAATGGTGGATAGAGAAAAAAATATCAAACTGAAGGGGAAAAAAATGAAAGTAATCGATTTGACGGTTCAAAAGTTACAGATTTTTGACTATTTAATTTTCGGGGTCTTTCCTGAAACAATACAATGGCATTTTACTGTAGAAGAATGGCACCACTGACAATGGCACCACTGACAAATCTTCAGCGTAAAATCGCCACAGACTGCTAAATCTTGTGCACGGATATAAACATCGTTAAAGATGGCGTCCACCGCGTACCGTCAGAATCGACACGGAGCCCCCTAAAAATGCGTCGATTAAAAGGTGATCCTGACTGAAAGTCGATCGCAAACTTGGTGAAATTGTATAAGAGATATCAAAAAATATCCAGTAGTAACGATTTAACAAAAAACTTACGAAAACATGAAATATTAGGCTTGGATTGGGCGCATGATTTCAACCTATCCCCATGCTTAAAAAACGTGGCTTGTATCGGTAATCGTCGGAACTGTGTTCGGTTAACATCGGTATGAATGGATTCTCCAAATATGGGCATTGTAGCAGACCGGGATCACCTTCGGATCAGCCCGACATCGACCGAGTTTTCAAAGCAGCTGATACGGGGCAGTGCCGCGGTGCACTTCGCTGGCCCTCGATCCGTCCGCTGCGCGGCAAGCGGTAACATTTTCACAATTTTTAAACAGTGTTATCAGCTCTTTCTGAGAAGTTGTTTGTAACAAAAACGGGCTCATATTAAAGGAGATATATTCCTGTTTTCAGAAATGCCAAGATATTTTCAAATATATGAGTATTAGTATTTTTAAGACATTTTTGAAAAGAGTATGGTTTTGCACTCGTGTGTGTGTGTTGACGTATCGTTTCGCCATTTCAGGATTTTTTACTGCTTCCCGTAACATGCCTACTACTATTATGACAAAATTGACTCAATTCGCTCAGATTTAGATCAGTATCCTCTATTCAACCCACAACATCGAGATGTTAAGAAATTCAAGGCTTTCACAGCGGTAGATGATGAGGAAGTCAGCAAAATCATAATGAAGTCAAAACCAACAACCTGCAATTTGGACCCGATCCCTTCGTCCTTGATCAAAAGGCATTGCGATATTTTTACACCTATCATTAGCTCAATTATCAATGCATCATTTTCGTCGTGTGACTTTCATACTAGTTGGAAAAATGCATCCGTAAAACCGTTGTTGAAGAAGTCTGATGCTGAGAAAACTATCGCTAACTACCGACCAGTTAGTAACCTGCCTTATTTGTCCAAATTGACAGAAAAAGCATCCATGATTAGTTTCAACCAACATCTCAATGACAACAACCTCCTCCCAGAGTACCAAAGCGCATACCGAGCCCAAAATAGCACAGAAACTTTACTCGTCAAATTATTCAACGACCTCCTTCACAACTTTGAATCCAAACGCCTAACACCCCTCATCGGGATTGATTTAAGTGCGGCTTTTGACACGGTCAACCACGATCTACTACTCAGAATTCTGGAGTCCAGGTTCGGTGTATGTGGAGACGCGTTAGAGTGGACGAGGTCATATTTAACCGGTCGAACCTTCGCCGTGTGTATTAAGAACAGTTACTCGCATCCTATAGCATTGGATTTTTCGGTAGCACAGGGTAGTATCAATGGACCCATATATTTTTCTTGTTATGCCAGTACGATAGAAACAGCTATTGATGACAACCTTCAACTGATAGGATATGCTGATGATCACTGTGTTTATGGGCCATATAATCCCGGTGACAATCATTCCGAGCATAGTATGACATCATCATTGTCATCTACAATGCATGATATTAAACAATGGATGTGTCAAAATCGGCTTAAAATGAACGATTCTAAGTCCGAACTCATAGTATTCGGAAGCAAAGCATTGTTACCAAAATGTCATCTTGATGAAATCATCATTGATGAATGCTCAGTACGCCGATCAGATACTATTAAACTACTCGGAGTTCAACTAGACCAACACCTCACTCTAAAAAAACATATATCTTCTAAAGCTCGTGTTGCTGCATATGGAATGCACAACCTCAAAAAATTACGCAAATATCTAGACATAACCTCATCTCTCAAAATAGCTAATAGCCTTATATTTTCTCACATGGATTATGCTAATTCACTTTTTATTAATTTGCCTAAATCATCATTATGGCCACTACAACGCATACAGAACCAAACTGCTAAAATTATCCTTGGCAGATCGAAGTTCTCAAGTTCCACAGATGCTCTCAAGAAACTGCACATTCTTCCCATACATGTCCGCGCTGAGTACAAACTGGTCGTTCTCGTGTACAAGTGTCTTCACCACCTGGCACCCCCATATCTTGCGAATTTAATTCGGCTACGTGAAAGCCATTATTCTACACGTTCTGCCAGTGACTGTGTATTACATGTTCCGTTCACGAGAAATGCCACATTCCGTGACAGATCTTTCAGTGTCGCTGGGCCCAAATTTTGGAACGATCTGCCGAACAATGTGAAGAACTGCGATACGCTTGAATGCTTCAAATTGAATGCTTCAAATCAAAACTAAAAACCTTCCTGTTTGCACGAGCATTTTCTTGAGTATTATGTTTCATATGCTTGTGTGTATTTGTATATTTGTATAATTTGTATTTCTATTCTTTTTTGTAAAGCGCCAGTGAATGCTTTTCAACTGCAGTATTGAGCGCTGTACTAAATTGTATAAACATAAACATAAACATTACATTAGGATTAGTGCGGCAAACATCAATGAGTAACAGCTGTACAGTTTCAATGGGTTGTCTGCTGGCAGGGTGGTTTGTTTACTTTGAAAGCTGCTTACCAGGTCAATAGTTCACCCCAGCTTGAATTTTTTTTACCATGTTATCAGACACTGTATCAATAGAGAACTTAAGGAAAGTGGCTGAATTTGAGTTTTCCATGACGTAGTAAACAACAATTGTTTACAAACGGACTGAATAAAATAGCACCACGTTGTACTGCAAGGTATTAAGATAATACAAATGATTAGGGGTCTATACAGAGGCTGTCAAGAGTAAGGCAAAAGTTATTAAAAATCACTCATAAATTCCCAAGATATATCAGACAATCTGATTGGAAAAAACGTAATCACGTGTGGGTGTATTAGTTGGAGCAAAGGCTTTGATCCTCAAGGCCAAGGCTTTGACCCTCAAAGCCAAGGCTTTGACCCTCAAGCCTTAAGGCTAAGGCCAAGGCTTAACCCTCAAGGCCAAGGCCAAGGCCCTCTAGCATAAAATTACTACTAATATAAAACATGTCACATCATAACGAATCGCTCAAAGTAAGAATAAAAAACTTCACGTACAAATATATAAGTTCAGGTCTTCGTGGATACCATTTAAATATAACAAAAAGAATGGTTTGCTTCCATACTGATGCACATTAATCTAAACCGAGTATAACAAAAGGGGGATCTAAGAACGGCTGTTTTTAACTGATGTTACCTCGTTATTATGTAACATGGAAGTAATTTTATTTTCTGGGCCATCACGGTTAGAAATATTAGCATTACCTAAAACAGACAAGACTATATTCACCCAGAATTTGTCAAATATCTTGGACCAAAATCCACTGAATGGCTTCGAGATTACTTCAGCACCTGTATCAAAGTTCAGAAAATCCCAAAAATATGGAGACATGCTAAAGTAATGGGAATTCTCAAACCGGACAAGGCCGCCGAAGACCCGGGCAGCTACCGTCCAATAAGCCTACTGTGCATAATCTACAAAGTGATGGAGAGACCATGGAGGAAGAATTATATACAATCGTATCCAACCCATTGTGGATCCTCAACTCCCACCTGAGCAGGCCGTCTTCCGTACAGGACGCTGTACAACAGACCAAGTAACACTCCTCACAGAAGACATAGAGGACAACTTCCAAAAATGTCTCAAGAACGGTGCTGTACTGGTCGATCTATCAGCAGCATATGACACGGTATGGCATAAAGGTCTTGCCCTGAAACTACACAAAATCATACCTGATAAAACCTTAGTAAACTTTCTCATGACAATGATCACCTGCAGTAGCTTTACAATGACGGTTGGCGAAGAAACCAGTAAAAATGCTTCCTGAAAAACGGGATCCCGCAGGGCTCAGTGCTCGCACCGATTTAATTCAACATTTACACTGCTGACCTACCAACCACTGTCTCAAAGAAATACATCTACGCAGATGACAAAGTACTCCTAACCTCTGCCAAAAACTTTAACAAGCTTGAAACAACACTTGGCACCGATATGGAATCCTTAAGCCGTTACTTCAAAAACTGGAGACTCCGACTTAACATCACCAAAACTGTTTAGCAACTAGACTGGCTAACTACAAAATCAAAGTCGTTTGCAATGGCACAACCATCCCGTATGATGATTTCCCCAAGTATCTTGGTGTTACCTTGGACAGATCTCTAACATACAAAAGCCATCTCACACAGCTCGCACAGAAAACCAACGCTCGCAACTGTCTCATTAGACAACTAGCAGGCCTTTCCTGGGGCGCAGACTACAACGTTCTTCGAATCTCAGCAATAGCTTTAGTATACTCTGTTGCAGAGTACTGTGCACCGGCATGGGCAAGGAGCACCCACACCAGCAAGATTGACGTAGCCCTTAACAACACCATGCGCACCATCTCAGGATGTATCAGATCAACTCCCATTCAATACCTTCCAGTAGTCAGTGGAATTGCTCCTTATGAAGTGAGACGACAGCAGCAATACCTTGCTCTTGCGCGACGTGCCGCTGGGTGTGACTCCCATCTGCTTCATCAACTGTTGACAAACACTAATAAAAAAAAAACACCACAACTGCGACTGACATCAAGAAATCCTTTCCATTAACAAGCCCACAAACTGCTAGAAATTAGCACCGGATCGCACCCAAAGACTTGGGCACTAAACACGTGGCGGAATATGTGGCAAGAATCAGAATCCAGGACGTGGATAATTAACTACATTTCGCCACTGCTGGGTCAAACTGAACAGACTAAGAACTGGCCATGGCCGATTTGGACATAACATGCTCCGCATGGGACTAAGTGACAACGCTAAATGTACCTGTGGTCATGATGACCAGACTGTACATCACATCGTTCATGACTGTATTATTTACAGATGTGATGGAAATTTAACTGAACTTGATCGACCAGTCTGCATTAAACTGGATCCATAACCTAACCTTGTCATGTTAACTTTGTATGAACCATACGATAAATAAATAAATAAAGCAGTCCACAGCACAAATCAGATGATGTTTTATCTACCCCATATAACTGTACGCAAGTTAAGTATAATTATATCTCCCTGGCCCCACAAGTACAAGTATACAGAAAATTATTATAGCTTTGTTTTGGGGGAAGCAGCAAAATGTACTATCATGGTAACAAAATGTGATGCTGTAAAAGTGAAAGTGTGTCAACACACAAATCTAGGGTGTTTTCCCTCCTCCATGGTAAAACATGATTAAATTAGATACTGCAGACTTTGCAGACAGCTGACTCCAAGTTGTATGTTTGTAGAAAAGCAAAATTTCAAACAAATTTACGTGAAAAATTCAAAAATCGATGGGCCTTGAAGAGCAAGGCCCTAAAGTTGCAAGGCTTTAAGGTCAAGGCTCAGCATCAAGGCACTACATCACTGGAATGGACAGACTTACACAACTCGCACTCCAGCCTTACCAACCCCCAGCAGTGAACTCAACCACATCAACAATCGACATTGGCATAACTTCAACTCCAAATATTCACGATGAGTCTAAACTTCAGCTCTGTGTCTTGAACACTCAATCCATATGTAACAAATCGGATGAATTTGTTGACTTTGTACTTCAAAACAATTTGGATCTTGTTGCCATAACCGAGACATGGTTTAAACCTGATGATGACTTGCTACCCCGTGAGTGTACTCCTGCTGGCTACTCTCTCCATCATATCCCCAGACCAATAAAGACCGGTGGAGGGGTTGCACTACTCTTTAGGTCCAGTTTATCTGTCAGTATGAAAAATGTTAACATTGACTACCTAACATTTGAATCTCTGCATGCTGAGGTAACGTGCAACTCTAGATCTGTTCGCCTTGTTAATATACTGAACAGCAAAAGAAACGCAAGTCCGAGGACAGCAAAAGAAACGCAAGTCTGAGGTCTTGTCAAGTTTTCAAACAGAAGACAAACATTTTGATTCTAATCACTCATTTAATGAAAAATGCTTTCAATTTGTCAGCTGAAAGTGACTGTTGAATGTGAAAATCTTGCAATGCAATTTCAACAGTCACTTTCAGCTCACAAATTGAAAGCATTTTTTCATTAAATGAGTGATTAGAATCAAAATGGTTTGTCTTCTGTTTGAAACCTTGGACTTGCGTTTCTTTTGCTGTCCTCGGACTTGCGTTTCTTTTGCTGTTCAGTATATTTATCGACCAGAAAGGGATGTTGATGGTAAACATGTAAACTTCTCCAGTTTTCTGCAGGAATTTGAAAAATTCATTGTCGATTATCTCTTACACCCATCTGACATTATTTTAACCGGCGATTTTAACATTCATATGAACATTATTTCAAACAATTATGCAAATCAGTTTAAAGATCTGCTCTCTGCTCATGGACTTATACAGCACATCACAGCACCCACTCATCGGTATGGTCACTGTCTTGACCTCATGATAACGCGTGAAAATACTTCACCTCTTATCTCGAATATAACTATTCATCCTGGCTTATCTGATCATTATGCAATCATGGTAAATTTGAACCTTAAAAAACCTCCCATACCTACCATTTCTGTAACTACTCGCCACTAGAAAAAAAGTAAATATTAAAGATTTATGTCATGATGTTGAATCTCAACTGGAAAATGTAAACCCGTTGAAGATGGTGAGCTGGATTATTTTGTCAGTCTATTTGAATCTACTGTCCGTAACATCTTGGATGATCATGCTCCGCAAAAAACTCGAACTGTTAAACTACAATCTGAATCCCCCTGGTTCAATGATGATATCCGTGCTGCAAGGAAAATCCGCCGTCAACTTGAGTAAAGATGGCGTGACAATGGGAAACTTGGAGTACATCGGCAAGAATACTGTAACCAACGTGATATTGTGAAGAACATGATTAACCAGGCAAAAATAACTCACTACTCATCTCTTGTGGAAGATAACTCTGGTGATCAGAAAAAACTCTTTAACATTGTTGAAAAGCTGCTTCATAAACCCAAAGCTCCAGTGCTTCCATCTACACACTCCGATCAGGACCTCGCAAATGCTTTTTCAAACTTTTTGGTCACAAAAATTGAGAATATCCGTCGTTCTTTTCCCTCAGTACCTGCCATTCTATCACAAACACCATCACGCAAGGATCCACAATGTAGACTGTCCATGTTTGAGCCTACTAGTGTTACGGAGATCAAGAAACTCATCATGAAATCGCCTGGAAAATCATGTGAACTTGATCCAGTGCCAACATCGCTAATAAAACAAAATATTGATGTGTTTGCTAAGTATATCACAATTATTGTAAACAGATCTCTTTCTTCCGGTTGTTTCCCTGATAGCCAGAAGGTTGCTCATGTTAAACCACTCCTAAAGAAACCCAATTTGGACAAGGAAGTTTTCAAAAATTACCGACCAGTAGCGAATTTAAAGTACCTTGGAAAAACAATCGAGCGAGTTCTTTCATCACGGATCTCTGACCATGTTCGTGCTAATAACCTGTCGGACACATTTCAGTCAGCCTATAAACCATTTCACGGAACGGAAACTGCTCTTTCTTCGCGTCAACAATGACATTTTATCTGCCATGGATGAGGGGAAAATCACTGCATTAGTTTTGTTAGACTTAAGTGCCGCTTTTGACACGGTCGATCATAAAATCCTTCTCTCCCGCCTTCAATATCATCTTGGAATACGTGACACACCCCTGGATTGGTGTAAGTGCTACCTTTTAAATAGGCCTCAGCATGTTTGTATTGGTAACGCTATCTCCGAGCCTGTTATTCTTGACTATTCTGTACCCCCAAGGCTTTATGCTCGGCCCACAGTGGTTTACTGTTTATACCTTTCCAGTTCGTGATATCATTTTGAAGTATAATTTAAATTACCATATTTACGCTGATGACACGCAGCTTTACATTACTTTTAAATCTTCTCAAGAACCTGCCGATTCCTGCATTAAAACACTGGAGAAATGTATTCAAGAGATTCGAAGTTGGATGAGACAAAACTTCCTGAATGAAAAAACGATGAACAAACAGAATTTGTTCTATTTGGATCACGTCAGCAATTGTCTAAAATTTCTCTTCCATTTATTAATAATAATAATAATAATGTATAGATTTATATAGCGCACGTATCCACCAACTAAGTGGCGCTCAAGGCGCATTATATTATTATCCCTGCTCATAAGGCTCATAAGGCTCATAAATCATTCCTGATTTAACCATCTCAGCTCCCTGGGGAGTATACAGCTCAATTGCTGCCATTTCTAGCGCATAGAGAGCAAACCATCTCTGCCTTCACAAGTACCCATTTAACCCCTGGGTGGAGAGAAGCAATTATGGTTAAGTGTCTTGCTCAAGGACACAGGTGTCACGGCTGGGGCTCGAACCCACACTCTGCTGCTGGCAACACCAGAACTTGAGTTCAGTGCGCTAGACCGCTCGGCCACGACAATCCACTTTACGTGCATTATACAACACACGGGACCTACGGCTTTACGTCCCATCCGAAGGACGAAGCAATTATGGTTAAGTACCTTGCTCAAGGATACAAGTGTCACGACCGGGGCTCGAACCCACACCCTGCTGCTGGCAACACCAGAACTTGAGTTCGGTGCGCTAGACCGCTCGGCCACGAGTTTTGTAACAATTGGTAACTCGCAGATAACCCCCTCATCATTACAAGCACGTAATTTGGGTGTTATATTTGACTCGACAATGACTTTAAAACCACATATCTGCAACATTGTTCGCATATCATCATTTCATATCAGAAATATGAGCCGAATTAAGAAATACTTGAATACAAGTGCTGCTGAACAAATTATACATGCGTTTGTCACATCACGGCTCGATAACGGGAATGCTCTCCTTTACGGTCTCCCGCAGAATCAAATATCTCGTCTTCAGCACATACAAAGCACAGCAGCTCGTGTTGTGACTTTGTCCAGAAAGTCATGCCATATCACGCCAATCTTGAAAGAACTGCACTGGCTTCCTGTTTCACAGAGAATTGTTTTTAAACTTATGCTAATTGTTCACAAATCTTTTAATAACATTGCTCCAATTTATATTTCTGAACTGCTTAAAGTCTACACTCCATCACGCAATTTGCGCTCCAGCAACATGTCACTCCTAAAGGAACCAACTTCAAAACGGAACTGGGGTGATAGGTCGTTTTTTGTCGCAGCTCCGAGACTCTGGAATCATCTTCCAACTAAACTCAAATATTGTCATAGTATAACCAGATTTAAGTCGATGCTTAAAACTCATCTTATGTCACAACTCTTCAAAGATGATGTATATTTGTAATTGCATTGTAGGTACATGTATCTCGGTACATAATTTTTTCCCCTATGCTATCATTGTATATTGTTTGTATTCATGTTTTTCTTTGTTTCCGCGCCTTGAGCGCCCAGCAGGGTGGATATGTGCGCGCTAAAAATCTTTATTATTATTATTATTTCAAAAGGTGCTTACTGCGGAATTCTGTGCGCTCACACTGCACAAGCGTGCTATGTAATGAAATGCCTAGCTCACGTACATCTCTATAGGAAAACTTGTCATTAACATCATCAATTTATAAAATCTGGTTGATAATAATAAATACGATATATGATATCCTTGTTGTCTTACCTTTAAATATATTGAAAGGAGTGTTCAATGTACAATAATGTATGTTTACATGGATTTAGGCACTGCCATTGTAAGTTTCTTTATGTTTGGCGGAGAATGCTCCCGCTATTGTCCCGATTGTCTGCCGTTAAGCTGTTGTTATTGTTTACCTACTCTTGCAATAGCGTCCCCACAAGTCATATAACACTTCTAAAATCATACGACTGCTGTATGCTTCAGCGTTTTCTTTTCCAAAGTGATCGATTAAGTATGGAGGGTCTGGTTTGTATAAATCAATGTACAAATACTACTCTTCCAAAAGGGCGCTTGCGGTGCGTTTTGGCATTGATTCCTTGTTAAATTCCAGAAATGTCTCAAGGTAATTTAAAGATCCTTTCTCTATGTTTAAAGTAATGGGATCAATGGTTTGAAACATATATAAACCCTTTATGTCACATGTGACATGTTATTACACATAAGGCACTCAATAGTTTCCTCAATCTAACAAAAATCAATCATCCAATAGCCGTCTGATACGTCCTCCAACGAAATTGAGGCTTTGACCTCAGCTGTGACCCCAAAGGATTAGACTGTCAAGTAGATTGATACAATCGAAAGGCCACTTTGGTAAATAGTCAACTTTATTAGAGTACAAGATTACAATAGGTAACACTTATACCATATACAAAAATATAACTTTTAAGTAAATATTAAGCAATCACATGATTTTCATAATGGTGTTTTCTAGCGTTAGCATAACATACGAAACACTAGGATCATCCAAGCTAAGAAATGCCACAGACGGCTAAATCTTCACTATCGTTCTCATTATCAAAGGTCACGTTGTACCAGCTGTTTTCTAACTCTGCAATGCACTTTATTGTTGCAGTTGTCTCTAGTTCTTTGTAGATAGCTGCATTTATTTATTTTATTTATTTTATTTATTTTATTTATTTTATTTATTTTATTTATTTTATTTATTTTATTTATTTTATTTATTTATGATTTGTTGCTCTCTGTACTGGAGAATACACAATTATATTGTCAACACTACAAAAGGATTTTACCTTCTCTGGATGTTACCCCCAGTTTGTACAGGTATTGAATTTTCTATTGTTTTGAACATATGATTATAAGTATTATTATTATATTGTAGATTAACTGTTCTCATCAGTATGTTACTGTACGGATGAAAATAAAACAAACAAACACACAAACAGAAAGTACGCAAAGGTCTATGGTATTTACCAATGGTATACTTTCCCTTTAAAACAGGATCCCGTGCTTTTCGTTTCCAAATAATGTCTGTGATGATAATATTAAAACATACTCAAATGGATAGAGGGAGAGACAGAGAGTGTGTTATGCTCACCTGAATACATAATCATGTAAATCGATTTCATCTCCCACATTCGACCCATTCAATATGCCACCATTCCCAACCACTGCACATCTGACGCATTGACGATCCCTGTCAGAAAATCCACCATCTTTGCGCGTACGATCATCAAACAGGTACTGGTTGTGAGACGAGTTGAGAGCTGCCAAGGCAGTGAAAACATCTGTTGGATGCAATTAATAACATACAATTAAAGGGAAGGTATGGTACAGTTAGCATAAAATGCTTTTACAAGTATACTTCCTATTTTAATCAAGATGTACAATAATTAGCCAACCTCTTATGAAAGATTCAGCTACATAATTTGTGCCATTAACAGTCTCGCACAGATTATAATTATGACCTGCTCCCACAAAGTGAAAGTTTAGGCATTTAAAAAAAAATTAATAAAAAAAACTGAGATGTCTGTAGCTCCCACATCTGTAGAAAAAAAAATATTTCCAACGGTACCAAAAACTTGGGGTGCACTTATCATTATTTAGTTATGCTTTCTAATAATATCATTTTGTTAAATGTTCACTTCGTAAGCACAAACCAGAAACTAACATTAGACGACTTCACGCTCACATCGTGGGAACAGGTCACACATGAATTGAACTGAATTGAATTCAAATGGTATATATTGTATAGAAAGGTTTAGTTGTAGACCATTTCGAAGCCTCACATAATTGTTTCATGTCCCGCCATCCGTTAACTCTGTGATATTTGGATAGGCGCATGTATTCTTCATCGCTGTAGTGTTTGTCCCAGGCCAAGATGGGTGTTTCGGGGACAAATTTCCCCCTGGCGAAGGGATCACGGAGCAACGTTTTGCGAAGGGATGTTGGACATCTCTGTGATTTGGGGAAAATACGAAAGTTGGGATTATGTATAGGATTATGTATAGGTAATTTGTCAAGTGATTTCTCACTAGTTGCCATCCACTGACATTAATTTTTTCGCAACGAAATGTTAAAGTGCGTTAAACACATGCTTTACATTTTGTATTCAAGTCAATTTTTAATCAGTCAATTATCACGAATTAGAAAGTGAGTCAGATTAACTCAGTGACTGAAAATAATACCCCACATGATAAGGTCATATTACTGTTGCTGCTGCATACATGAGCCAGTATCTTAAACTAGGACACTGATTCCATAATCCATGCCCTTTTCAAAGTCTGCTCTGATCGTTACGATATTGTCCCTGTAAGCCACACAAGATCATGGTTAAAGTTCATTTTCTGGCAAACAATACTGTCGCTCAAAATTAGTTTAAGGAAAAGTACAACATTGGTGTAGTACGTTCATTTGAACCCTCTAATTTTAAAGAAATATTTCATTAAACTACGAGATGGTGCTCATGTTTTAGAGATAAACGATAAAAAACGGTGTTTTATATGTTTTTTCGATGTTTTACAAAACAAAGGTGGTCAGGTAACGTGTTCATGTTTCCTCAAAGATGAAAGCACTTCAGACGAAATCATTTATCAGGATAATTGATATAATGTACTGGATAGGCCCGACATGTACTTGTGCTGTTTAAATGATGATCTGGTAATTACCAATGTTGTACCTTCTCTTCAAATGGATTGTTCACCATTGGTAAAATGGCTGTAAATGCATCCATACTTTGTCAGAATCAGGAGAGATGTACAGACACCAACTTATGAAAGTTTCAGCTTATTACATTGTCATTAATTAGATATTTATAGTGAAAATGCAATCAGATTAGTTTCGTTTATTCTAATGTGGAAATAGATCATTATTAAGAAGGAAGTCGTGGGTTCGAATCCACAGAGACTCAGAAAGCACTGTGTACAGTGCTTCATACATCGTCATATTTCATATTTGTAATACACTTTTCTAAATTATGACAGCATGTCAGACGGAATAATATCTCAGGGTGTATCACATCAAGTTAGTTTTTAATCGGGTAAATACCCGAATGTGGAGTGTCGTGGCCGAGCGGTCTAGCTTACCGGACTCAAGTTCTGGTGTTAGCAGCAGAATGTGGGTTCGAATCCCGGCCGTGACACTTGTGTCCTTGAGCAAGACACTTAACCATAATTGCTTCTCTCCACCCAGGGGTTAAATGGGTACCTGTGAGGGCAGAGTTGGTTGATTAGCCCTATATACGCTGTAATGGCAGCAATTGAGCTGTATACTCCCAGGGAGCTGAGATGGTTTCAGGAATGATTTATGAGCCTTATGAGCAGGGGTAATGATATAATGCGCCTTGAGCACCACTTAGTTGGTGGATACGTGCGCTATATAAGTCCACACATTATTATTACTATTATTATTATTATTATTATTATTATACCAAAGGTGTACATTTCCCATAACAATAATTATAAAAAAGTTGCACTCAGAAAAAAACGAACTTCGTATAAAATAATTGTTGTTGTATCTTAAATTTTTGTCCACTAAATAGGCATAATATTGCCTATACCTATGTTGATAATTGCACTTTACAGGAATATAGCCCACCACAATATCAGCACCCATTACTTTAAAAGCATTTGCGGATCCAGGGGTGGCAACACTTTAAAAAACGAAGTGCTGAATATAGCACCTCAAGTGCAGTCACTATACAAGCTCCTAAAAGTGCTAAAATTAGCACTTGAGGTGCTATATTCAGCACTTCGTTTTAGAGTGCATATACAAAGTACATTTTAGCACTTTTTAGGAGCTTGTATCGTGACTGCACTACAGGTGCTATATTCAGCACTTCGTTTTTTAGAGTGAAGAGGGTGAGGCATGTACCCCCCCCCCCCCTTTTATTTCGAGACCTTAGATCCGCTTTTTACTCACCATATAATCCAGAAATTGAGTGTCCAAAATGCTTTGCTTTTCTTGGTATTTCCAGGTTGATGTTCTCGTCCTAACTCTCTCAATAACCATCTTCAGAGCAGTCCGGTATACGCTATCCTGTGGAAGTTTGGCCCAGTGCATCTCAACCCTCTGGATAAATCTCTCATCTTGTGTTAGATTGCGTCTTGCCTCATTACTTGATGGACTTAAATTGGATGTTTGCTTCTTTTCTATTTTTGTAACAATGAGTTGATTGTAATTGTTATCAAATGTTACAAATGCCGAAGTGTAGAAACCTCCATGGTTAAGCTTTCGATATATGAATGCTGTGAAAAAATACAATTATGGGAAATTTACCTATAGTCGTTTTGTAAATTAGCCACGCCCCTAAAACAACCCATAAATAGCTGAGTGATCATTCAATTTAACAATAAGAACATTTCCAAAAATATACTATAGTCTTGGAATTAAAAAAAATATCTTAATACATGCAATTACAAAGAATATGTTATTTATTACTTAAACAAAATACAAACAAATAAGCAGTGTTGAAATCACCAGTTCTTTTCAAAACTAATTACTACTCGAAATAGAATGTTCACATGATGTCACCACACACAGTCTTAACTTAAAATAAACAAACACTCAACCCCCCACTACGAAGGTCAAATTGGTAAAAACACAAGAAAAATACAAATGAAAATTTTGCTATAATTAGTACGCGATGGACGGGATTTGACACTGATAATGTTTCACATACTTCGTTCACGGGATTCTGTCGCTATGGATTATTAATAGCATTGATCGCGGTTAGCCTAATTGCCTTAAAATAGAATGTTACGTACAGATGTTTGTGACGTCATTACCGATCCATGATATTGTTATCTGAAATTATCACTTCATTATATCACAATAAGTTCCATATTAGTAGGTTCTGATAACAGCCAATACATCATCTAGGGTGGCATTTTAATATCAGTTTTTGTCTTGAGAACAGCTTCACACTTAAGAAAGTATTAGACAAATTTAAACAGCTTTGTTTTATTCAAAGATACGCTTACTCGATTATATACACAAAAGCAGTCAAGTCTTTCTTTTGTACAATATCAGAGTACTAATATTGAATCCCTGCAAAAATTGTGGTGTTAAAAACACCAGTGGTGTCATCTTAATTATTCCATGGTGTCCATGTTTTTGTAGTGTATGCATGACTGCGGTACAGTATTCTATTTGTCAGACTTGTATGACTCGTAACTCAGACTCGGACTTGAGTCCGACTCAAGTCACATTTTTTGGGCTAGAAATTGTCCCGTCACTGTTGAAAATTTCCCGCCTGCTTAAAAATCCCACGCCACTGTAAATCAATGTAAGTATGTAACAGGTTCGTGTAGGCCTAATGCGATAGATTTTAATACATAGACCTATACATATGTACATCAAAACATACATGTCACTGATTTTGTTCATGGTGTAAACTAAGAGAGAACCAACAAAAAGGAAACAATGGATCCTTGGTTGACGGTTACTGTTTGCAAATATATATTAAATTGGGAGGGTGGCCTTAGCTTCGATCAAAACCGGACCTTCATTAGAGGGGTAGACAAGATACAAACATAAAAACACATCCATTTATAGGGAAAAGGGAAAGCAAAGGATCATGTGGAGGGATCCATGGGGAAAATAGTAGCCAATTAAAAATGGGAGTGTGGGAAGTAAACAAAGGAGGAATTAGTGAGCCACATAATAGGACGGGCTGTATGGTAGATGCAGTGGCTAGGAAAAGAATAGAAGGTCACACAAATGGATATGACAATGGGGTCAACACCATACAAATACATATGCATGTACGTGTGTGTGTGTGTGGGTGGACAGGCATTACATTCACTGTGTGGACTTGAGAAGAAAAGATGTCCACACAGTGCAGGAAGTGTATGCGCTGTGTGGACTTACACACGTCCACACAACGTTTTTGGACTTTGGAAAAGTACGAATATCTCGGAAATTAGAGATTTGTCTAGGCAGGTTCTTTGACTTAAATCGAAGGATATTATTAAAAGGGAAAAATAGAACGAAAACCGCTCTCAAAACACTCTTCTGTGTGAAATGGGAACGATTTTAAGAATTTCCTATCCTTAAGTACACGAGAACAAAGGACTTTGGAAAAGTACGAATATCTCGGAAATTAGAGATTTGTCTAGGCAGGTTCTTTGACTTAAATCGAAGGATATTATTAAAAGGGAAAAATAGAACGAAAACCGCTCTCAAAACACTCTTCTGTGTGAAATGGGAACGATTTTAAGAATTTCCTATCCTTAAGTACACGAGAACAAAGGAATGTCCACAGAGTGTATGGACCGTAAACCTGTGTGTGTGTGTGTGTGTACGTGTTTATGGTGTAAACCGAGGACATATAACAAAAGGGAACAATATGTCCTCGGTTTGCGCAAGTGTCCTCGGTATGTAAACGTGTACAAATCTAATGGGAGAAGCCTCAAAAAGTTAAAGTCCAACAACAAAGGGAACAAAAGAGGGGAACAATAGGGTGTCAAACGGTGTCCTCGGTTTACACCATACACAAGACTGTGTGTGTGTGTGATACTAGCCCAGATGTTTGAAACTTGACATAGGCCTAATTATGTATAAGATTTTCTTTTTTTCTTATTTGAAGTGACTCGGACTTGGACTCAGTTTCGACCTTCGTGACTCGTGACTTGGACTCGCATCCGACCCATATGACTTGGGACTCGGACTCAGACTTGAGGTTTGAGGACTTGAATACAAGTGTGATATTTGTATATTGTCTATAAATATATACACATCGGACGCAAAAGAAAGTGTTTACCTGAAAACACGAATGAAGCAACCATGCAGATTGCCAAAATAACTGTGAATTTTCTGTGAAAAAAAAGAACAACTATGAATTATCTTTTTTGAAGGGAAGGTACAACATTGGTGATTATCATATTATTCAACTAATGAATAATCTAAAAACATGTTATTCAACCTAAAACATGTTTATTCACAATGTTCTCATGGTTTGCTAAATATGGTAGGACCTATTTTCATGAAATTTTCACGGGTTAGTTTTAGGATATATTAGTGAAAACTAAAGGGTTGAAATGAATAGAGAAATTAACTTAAATTACCAAATACCAATGTTGTACCTTCCCTTCAAAGTGTTTAATTTGATTAAACCTATCAGATATTTTGAATATATAGAACGCATATTTGGCTAAGGTGATCCAAAATTGGAATTGATAAAGCGAACTAATTTTGAAAGAAAATTTAGTTTAATAAATGAAAAGAAAAAAAACATTTATGAAATTCGGATGTTGGAAAACTGATTGACAGCCGAGCTGGCCAATCGGAGGACTGCCCGTGCCCTCGGCCCATTTACATACAATAAATTGTGTGGTTACGTACAACCTGAGGATTAAAACGCGGGGTCCCACCTTTTATTAAATTGAGATTTTAATTTACTGGTACTAATTCTTGACGGATGTTTTCGCTCAATGTCTCAAATGACAATTTATAAATTTCTTTAACCCCACAAAAATAGTAATTCAACATTTTACCATCAAATTGGCCCAAACACGGGCGATACATCTTGAAATGTGATAAAAGCCACTCAAGGTACAGGGCTACAACATAAGAGAAATAAAAAGTACATAGACCCAGAGGAGCTGAAAATGGGAATTGAGATCTCTTGAAACAGGATAGATCGTAGGATGGAGGGCACAATGCAAGGAATTCAAAACAGGAATTCAACAATTTAGTTTTCTTTACATTGAAGGTTACCAACCAGTCATTCCCCCACTTCAAAACACTCTCCAAATATTAATGTTAAGTGAGAAACCCATTAATGGGCACAGCAATTGGCATTGGAATATTGTTTTAAATGTTACAACTGGGTTTTAGGTAAAACTTGTAGCTCAGGAGACGATCAGAGGACGATCAGAGCATACTGATCGAAACGTCGAGTTGTAACCTCCAGTTATTTTCAGAACTAATTACTACTCAATAGAGAATTTCACATGGTGTCACCGCAATTAGTCTTACTTACAACTGGGTTTTGTTTTGGTTTGTTCTTGCCAAGCTCACATCGTGCAAGGGGCAGCAATATGAATCTATACCATCTAACTGTGAGTCTACCTTGTTAGTCTAACCGCATAAAACTTGTTTGTTAACTTGAAATAGACTTACTTGAGGCGATCCATGAAGATACCAATCGTTCTGAATTGCAGCTCCAGTTTCGTTGACTGCTGGAATTACAGTGATAATGCGTTATCATTCCTCTACGTCGAAAGGGCAAACTATGCCAGTTTGTCTTGATAACGAAACTCAACATCTGCTGGTATATTTTAATTATTAGGTGTTTGGGTTGGTGCCCAAACGCCTCTTGATATTGTTCGTTTTTTTTTTTAGGTGTTTGGGTTGGTGCCCAAACACCTCTTGATATTGTTCGTTTTTTTTTTTTTCTTCTTCTTCTTCTTCTCAATAAGACTTATCCAGAGACAAAAACATAGTTGCAGAGTTCACAGAACCTTAAAACTTCACACATAGTTATACCTTAACATGTAGTTGTACATAAACCTTAACTGTAGTTGTACACTAAGTTGTGACGTCATAGTGAGGTCATCAGATATCGAATTACACTAAATCAAAGGTTAATATTTTCAAAAGATCATATCTCATGAACCACAAATGATATTTTCACAGTCTTTGCACCATGTTATAGATCTTTAATTATGTGATTTTTCGTACACAGACGTGACCCCAATCCGACCTCTCCTACCGGTCGAAACCGGAAGTTGAAAACTTCAAATAAATTCAAAAAATCATATCTCATGAACCACAGAAAATATTTTCACAGTCTTTGCATCATCTTAAAGATCTTGAACTATGTCACATTTCTTACACAGACATGACCCCACTTTGACCTCTCCTTCCGGTCGAAAACAGAAGTTTAAATGAACAACTATTCAGAAGTTGACAGCCATACTGTGTGAATGGCCTTGACGTTCTCTACACACAGACATATCGGCCTATAGTGTGTGTAAACACATTCACTGCAGTATCTAATTAGCATAATTACATTCGTACGAAGACCGCACAGCGGCGACAGTGGTGGTAAATTAACCTATACTGGCTATATAGCTAGAGCAAGCTGTTACATTTGTAAGGTCATGACCCGCCATGCATGAGCAGCAAATGTACTATTTGTCTAGCAATAGCATGGAATCCAAATTGTTTTCATTTTCGGAAATGAGTTGGACAAAGCTAGTTTCTTTTATGTGCAAGTGGATGGAAGAAATAGATGGTATGGTTTAGTGTGATATTGCCAATAAACCATGTCTAACCATGGAGCAAGGAATGGCCTAACGTTAGGGCTGTTGGAGCTAACGTTATAACTTGCGATCGCCACGTTGCCGGTAACGAACAACTGTCAGAATCTCTGTTACAGGTAACGTAGGAATTATTTTAAAATGAATTTGAAAAATATCTGGACCTAATCAGACTACATATTTTTTGGTAAAATAGTTGGACTGATATGAAAAATATCCTTGACAATTTAACATGTGTCGTCAGACTTTTAATATCTCATTCTCGTCTGTCCCTCAATATCGTGTCTATTGTTGACATATTAATTGTCATACTTTTTGGAAGTGACAATTTCAAAAAAGATCATTCCTGGTGATTATTTTCAATAGTTACCATGTTAATACCTTGACCGTATAAGTTACCCTAACCACCCCAAATCCATCAAAATCCTCAAAGGGGCACTTTTTGGGGGGGAAAAATCAGCACTGTTGAAAAATGGGATCTTTATAACTGGAGTTTTATCAGATACTTAAAAGTAATACTTGTATGTAGTTGCACAAACATAACTTTGTACATGGGCCAAGAATATTCAACCTTTGGCGGTGTGAATAACTAAGCATGGAAATGATGCTTATTCAGCTGAACTAAAGTTTTGGGGAACTTAAGTTAATTTTTCATAGTGTACACAATGAAGATGGGTGCTGACCCATTTATTTTTTATTTTACATGTATGTATTAATGGATGAACAGCCGACATTCCTAAAATTAATTACCATTTGATTTACAGATTTATGGGTACCACTCTGAGTGGTACTGTACAAATGCTTCCATGCCATTTGTAGGGCTGAGAAAAGAAATGAGAAGAAACAGAAACATCAAGGTAGGCAAATATTGAAAAATTCAGGTAGAATGTCGTATCTGGCCGCCACAATTTTTCATTAAATATAACCAATAATGTAATCTTACCTACCTGGTAAGGTGGAGAACATATGGATGATGATGGACATATACTTCAAATTATTCCAGGATATTTATTTCATGAAAAATCAGGCATTTTTGGTATACGATGACTTCCTCAGTCATGTCAGTCTGATCTTGTAAACTCCACAATTAGTGACCAACACAGTCATTGTAGTAGTAGTAGTAGTGGCAACTATAATAGGATCCTTCTATTTTCTGAAGGGGAGGATTTTTTTAGAAGGAAAATCAAGTCCGAAAACCATCATAAAAGTGGATTTTAAAGATAGTTTTCGCTTTCTGTACCACCAAAAATTGACAGAATGACTTTTTATCTGGTTAGTGGTTGCAAAACAAATCCAAAAAAGCCCTTAAAAAGTGGCGGCCGGATACGACATTCTTTCCAAAAATTCAATCAAGTTTCAAGTATGCAGTAAGCTTGGGCGATATCGATTTTTTTTCATCCATATATCGGCAAACATATCGCGATTTTCGATAATATCGCAATTCTTTTTTGCATTCATAGCCGATATTTACCCCTCTACAAGTGTCACAATAAATTGCAAATTCATTTGCAGAGCGTGTATGTACTTCTGAAGTAGTTTGCTTTTGTTTCTCATTTCTAAAAGCTCAAAAGACTGTTCTGATTTTGTTTCCATGGAATTTCTGACTTGACTCACAATGTCGATTTATTTTTTATCGTGATATATTTGTATTCGCGATTCGCCGATATGCCGATAACTTAAAAAAGGTTCTCGATATTGTAATCGAATAAAAAGGTATCGCGATATTCGATATTATCGTGTTTATCACCCAAGCTTAATATGCAGTATGTTGCTTTTTCGTTTCTTTCTATCTACAATGCCCATTCCCCTTACTCACTTATTCCTCTATTTCTATTAAATATTTATCATTTCTTCATACATATTCAGGTCAATATGAGGTCGAGCGGTACGAATGCAGCACTGGACCCCAGAGAAGAAAGCCGTGGTCTTCATCAGAGTTACTCCCTGACAAACTGAGAAAAATTGAGGAAAAAAAAATGATAAGTATTCACAGTGCCAAACCTTGATTGCATGCCAACTGTTTGAAGCAGCCCAACGGAAAGATGAGAGGTTACTTTTGCAAATCGAAGATAAAGATCTTGTGGGTTTAGAAGTTTGCTATCATTGTCTTTGCTATAATGAGTATGTACCCAATTCTTGACAAGGCCAGATCCATCAGATGAAATACCTATTTGGTACAATGATGCATAAATAAAATTCTGTGAAGAAGTCATCCAGAAGAGAATAATAAAAACAATGAAATTCTTTTCAGAAAGTCATTACATCGTAAGTTCATCAAGTATGTACAAGAAGTGGAGGGAATTGACTGGAGTTGACCCACAATCTGAAAACACGTCTGAAAAGTACATTTTCTACGCTGGTAATTCATAGATCATTTACTAAGAATACAATTGACTTGGTGTTGCAATCTGTCGCTGCAAAAGAACTGGTATAGAGACTGCAGTTGGCTCAGATACATGATGTACTGATACTGATATAGACAGCAGTGAAGGTGCTGGAGAAGCAGAGAAATATTTACATGAAAGTGCATATCTTCACACACTCTTCAATGCATCAGCTGTACTATATAATACACTTATAATGAAGAAATCACATGGCATTACAGCTGCCCTGGCCATCAACTTCAGATGACTTATCCTTGCAGACTGCTTAACAAATGAGCCAGTAATTTTCAATTGCCTGCTTTGTTATCTTACACTAGGACACTCATTCCATGACCCATTGAAAGTCTACTCTGATTGAGATGATATTGCCCCTTTAACCATTATCTTTAATTGAAAAGTTCTGTTGACTTTCTTTTCATGCACCAGTAAAACTTTTTTTTTTAAGTGTGCTAAAGGTTCAACAATACTAGCCAAAACCAATTAATGCCAGGGACTATAGGTTCACTTGTTGGAATATTTAGTACTTCAGAAAAAAATTATTCTTTTCATTGCAAATTAGACCTTGAAGTTTGGATAACCTTTATCCTGTATGAAATGGATTATTATTTATGGGTGCAAAAATGGATGGAAAAGGAGTATCATGACCATGACAAAATAAAGCAGAAGTGTCATACAAAAGATAAATTTGTTTTGCATTTCCTTTATTTAAATAACTTATTAATTGTGTGTATTAACGAAGAATGTGTTTTATCAATTTAAATATTTACACAAAACGTTGACAATTAATAACCAATACTGAACTTTTTAAAGAAGATTTACAAATTGGTCTTTGATGTAGGCAGGGTTAGATCCAGGGTTGCCCAAAGAGGGTGGGGCTCAAGGCAAGGAGATGGGGGATGGGAAACGAAACCCCAAAATATTGAAATGTATGGTCAATTTAGAATGTTTCCACATGATCAATTAAATTGGAATACTACCCCACGACACCATGGATCATACCCTGGGAGTAAGGGGTAGAGGACTGGGGGATCACACGTTCAGGGAGCAGTCGGGTTCAGACCTTTTATTCAAGGCAATTTTTTTTTTTAAACTGGTTCATTTTTTACAATGACAAATATTCCCCAAATATGGAATCCCCTTTCCAAACTCTTCCAAACATTAAAAAAACATAGCCCATGTGAACTATTCAAATTATACAAAATTGAAATGTACATTAAAATGCACAGTTTTCTAAAAATGGCCGAAAGAGGGCGCTATTTTCATGTCATTCAAATGCAAATATCTGCCAAACGGGCAAGTTTCGTGATTGTGGATTTATATATTAGCAATTTACATGTAATGATCTACTGTTTCCACGCTCATGCCTGATATGTGTCACAAAACTCAATTTCTGAACACATTTTCATTGCACACCCCGTGGTCTAGGAGTCTAAAGTCAAGTCACACGTCGAACTTAACTCCCGTAGCCATAGTCTCTTGTCAAGTCGCACTTGGCACCACGGATGCGAGTTTTGTCATGGAACCTTTCTGAAGAGAAAACCATATTTACCGAGTTCAGACTTAATTCGGTTGGAGGAATTTAAAATTATATGGGATGACTGAACCGGAAGTTAATGTATTCAGCACATTATGTTATTTTTTTAGGTGTTCGAGCGACAGCCATAGCCAATAGACTAAATTAATGTATTTTTAAACAACTTTAGGTGATGAAGCCATAACATGAACCCCCAAACACCTTGAGTTTGTTTTTTACCAACTCTATACCTCTAGTTATAATTTTTATTTGTGTTACTTGTCTTCACATTTGTCGTTTGTCTACTTTTCTTTCAATTTTGGAGATTAGCTAATATAAAAGTTGTATCTGATGTTTTTCCGAACATTTTCTTTTTCATGGATTTACAGTAAATATGTACCGAAATTAATTATGGTGCGGATCGATCCCGTCATAAAATAATGTTGGAACTTTTTGACAATTATTTTATGAATGATCCATTTCAAAGTAGACCATATTTGTTTTTCTTTCTAAAAGAAAATAATCAAATTCATGAAATTGCCGGTAAAACACAGGATATATACATCTTTAAATTAAAACAGAACATACACTAATTTAAATACAATCGACGTTTTGTTTTATTATAACAATACATTAAATTAAACTGCTTAGATGGCAAAGCTAAAAAAGCTCTGATAAACTATTAAAAATGCATGCACATTGGGTTCAGGCAACAATCTCGCTCTCCCAAAACTAAGCTATAACTTCCATAATCATTTTCTTTCTATGTTATATTATCAGACATTTAACTGATTCAAGTTCGTTACTTTGATCATATTTTAACCACTTGCTATTTGTGTATAGTTACTATATGATGTATTTTATACATTTATAAAGTGAATTGTCTTGTATTGTTAAAGATGTATCGCCCGTGTTTCACCAGTACTTTTCGGAAAATGTTGTAATCGTTGGAACACTGATAACTTCCTTTTAGAAAGAAAAACAAATACTTCGTGGTGAGATATTTTACAGAATGGTTGTCAGAACCTTGGTTCAACAGTAACAAAAAAAAAAAAACTGATTATTTTAAATGAGCAATTTGTTTTCACTTCCTCGAGTACAGGAGCAATGTTCTGACGGAAAAGGACATTTCCTGCCGATAAATTAATTGCCGATGAATTAGCGAAAATCACGGGCGACACACAACATGAAGCAAGCGTTTTGGGGCATTTTGTACTTTATTGTTAATTCTACATTATTATTTCGAAAATGACACTTTGTAGATTCTTTTCTTATAGTTACCAGCCAGATGGGGAAAAAAGGCCAAAAGTGTAATTACAAGGTTTTAAATGCTCTGTTTGGCAGTCTGGGGCGCGGTATCGAACACAATGGGGAAAAGGCCTACACTGTGAACTTATCTATTTCAGGAGTTTTTCTTTATTAATATGCAGGGTTTTAGGCGTGCTTGGTAAACCTTACAAACTATATGGTGGAAGTGTGGATCATATTCATGGTGACTGCATTGCTCGTCCCTCCTGTAATTATTGGGAATTTATACAAAAGTCCATGCACCCAGGGATTTGAGCCCCTGTTTATAATGCATTGGTTTCAATGAGCAGGAAGCTAATCTTTCATGATCCTTAAAAAGGACACTATCGTCATGATCAGAGCCAGTGCACGCTCGTGGGGTATAATTTCAGTCACTGAGTTCATATAAAACTAGGAAACCGATTCCATGCCCTGTCGAAAGTCTTCTCTGATCGTGACGATATTGTCCCTTTAACTGTAATATTTACAGTCAAATACATACCAATTTAAGTTAAAGGGAAGTTACATTTGTAATTTTCAAAGTAATATTTTCCTAAATCACTTGCCTGAAGTGCTTTCATCTTGAAGAAAAACATTATTATGACGAATGTGAGTACCTACTGTGATGAGACTTTCACAGGTTAGTTTTATGATATGTTTCCTGAAAACAATAGTTGAAATGAATATAAATTACCTAATAATGGTGTACCTTCCCTTTAAACTACACTTGAAATGAAATCACAAATATATTAACCGTTATTCATAAATGACCAAGACAGTTTAGATCTGATCTGACGAAACGTAATCACGTGGAGATGTATTAACGGATGGTAAAGACATTGCTTATCAAAATCAGAGCAGTGCGTAGGCAAAGTGCCAGCTGTTTACGACGCGTGACACGGATTTGAAAGAATAAGACCGACGAAGATTGTTCTGCATCACGCTGACTCATAAACCCAAATATGGACTGTGTCTCTGTTGGTGAAAGTCCAACCTGGGCTGGCTAACTCATTGACTCGTGTACTTTGAAAGTATTTCGTGTGTCCCCAAAATGACTTTGGTTTATTCAACAACAAATTCAAAATAGTTACCGGTACATTTTGAAAATGAAATCGATACGGTAATTTATGAAATGAAAGTTTGACGCTTGGTATTTACCGCATAATAATTACCTGTTTTGTGAGTGGTCACCGGCGATAAAGGACCGAGCCAATGTGTCCACGCCCCAAACCTTTCATTATCCTGTGATAAACACTGCTCCACAAATTTGTATTTACGCCCTTAATATGGGCGTAAATAGCTGTGGGAAGTAGGACAGAGGTATATCAACTATAAACCCACCTATTGTTGACTAGGGGATTGGTCACTTCTATGGGCCAAGTAAATACTCTTCGGTAGTACAATATACTACGTTTGAAAACTGAATTTTAAATCACTCCATCCCCAACCTTTAACAATTTATGGGACTAGCACAAAATATATTTATTAGCTATCTACTTCATTTCCTTGTGTACAAATTAATGATTCCATATTTATTTAGTTTCTTCCAAAGGTTGACTTCTGCGTGGTTGTCGTGATTCACATATTCAATATGCTTTTCAAAGGTCTTGTCATAGTAATGTTCAGTATACTTGACAGTGCTTCCTGCAAAACCATACGCATTGACCTGTTGGAAAACAAAAAGAGAAAGATGTAGGCACATTCAGCAGCAGCGTCTCATCATCATCATCATCATTTTCCACATCATCTTCGTCATCATCATTACTGTCGTCATCATAATTATCACTGTCTTCATTATCAGTAATAATAATAATAATAATGTATAGATTTATATAGCGCACGTATCCACCAACTAAGTGGCGCTCAAGGCGCATTATATTATTATCCCTGCTCATAAGGCTCATAAGGCTCATAAATCATTCCTGAAACCATCTCAGCTCCCTGGGGAGTATACAGCTCAATTGCTGCCATTTCTAGCGCATATAGAGCAAACCATCTCTGCCTTCACAGGTACCCATTTAACCCCTGGGTGGAGAGAAGCAACCATGGTTAAGTGTCTTGCTCAAGGACACAGGTGTCACGGCCGGGGCTCGAACCCACACTCTGCTGCTGGCAACACCAGAACTTGAGTTCAGTGCGCTAGACCGCACGACAATCCACTTTACGTGCATTATACAACACACGGGACCTACGGCTTTACGTCCCATCCGAAGGACGAAGCAATTATGGTTAAGTACCTTGCTCAAGGACACAAGTGTCACGACCTGGGCTCGAACCCACACCCTGCTGCTGGCAACACCAGAACTTGAGTTCGGTGCGCTAGACCGCTCGGCCACGACACTCCGTATCATCGTTAGCATCATCACCATCATCACCATCATCATCACCATCTTCACCACCGTCACCACTGTCACCACCATCATCACTGTCACCTTCTTATTCTTCTTCTTCTTCTTCTTCTCATCATCACCAATATCAAAACTAGCTCTCTCATCTATGCTAATTAATTTATTCGCTCGTTTATTTATCCACCATCTGTTCTTCTGTTCGTAATTCCTCATACTGTTAATCATAATTATTAATCTCCACTTACATAAACCTTTAACACATAAACCTATACAGAACAAACAAGCAAAACATCCAAAGACTCAAACCTCATCACACGTGTGTAACGCCAGAAGCAGCATGATGGCCCCTGTCGTTGGTCTATGAATGGGTTTGTGCTGGTCTGTTGAATTAACCCAACTGAAAAGCATTTGGAAATCTATAGTTAATGTAAATGCACTACCCCTTGCCGAAACTAAATAGGAAAGGTTTAATCGTGAATTCAAATATTAGGTTGTTCAGATATTATGTTAGAAATGGATGGTGAAAACTTTTAGTACAATCATGGTGACAAAAGTGCATTAAGTGGTGAGATTAGAGAAACGATAGAACACTTGTTCATCTATATACTGCCAAAAACATCTTAAATTAAAAGCATGTTTTTGTTAAACAGCTTTTGTGAAAAAAACACCAGCAATATACGTTTGTATACATTAACAATATAAACATAAATAATTGATAAAGACATGCATAACTCGCTATATCGAGTATTGTCTAAAACCTGAAGAAGCTTGGGGACTTCAATATTTGAAGCATTAATAGCACTCTTATTCTTTATTTAAAAAACATGTAAATGTCGCTCACCTAAATTTCAGATATCTCTCAAAATCCGGATGCACAAGCTTTACATCTTTCGCCGATAACTCCTTTGGAAACTTTGGTGGAGATCGCGTGCTGAAAAATTATAATTATGTGTAGTTCCATTGTTGAATACATATTGGGTCGGGGATCGGTAGTGGTATTTTATTCGCCTTTCACTTCTGTAGAACCAGGTTCGAATCCCACATCATCGAGGAGATATCAGGAGCGTACCCAGACAAGGGAGGGACTCCGTTTTTATTCATTTATTCACAACAACCCCTTCCCGGCCATATAAAAATAAAAAAATAAGGTCAAATATTTCGCTGTGGGGAAATTGTTTTGATTTAATGTTTGTTTTTCAGTTAAACAACATGAAAATGAAAATTAAAACAAAAATCATAACAAAACATAAACAGTAAATTTACGGCTATCCAAGTCACTATATATACAACGCACCAGTTATATCACCGTCCATGTATTATCAATGTTGACAAAACTACATTGACTGCCTATCTTCTCATTCCGATTTTGAAAAATTATACCATTCTACCCCTAATATTGTTAAACAAAATATGTATGTCCAACCAAATGATTAGTTTTTTTTTAAACGTTAAGGTTTGAAAAACTGGCATCGTGACCGTGTATATTGTGCATGGGAGTGCTGGACATGTGTTTAGGACAAACAGTATGTGTGAAATATAAGGCATTTGTGTAAAAAGGCATTTGTGTAAAAAGGCATTTGTGTAAAAAGGCATTTGTACGAAAGACCATTAGTGCCACTCTAAGTATATATTAGTAATCCGTAATAACAGATTAGTAATCCGTTATTACGGATTATTAATTCGTTATTACGGATTATTTTTTCTAAGGCGGACACACAGCCCTCGCGTGCAACAGGTGTGGAAAGTTATATTATTTTATTTTCTCAAATTTAACAGTACATCAGCTGTGACAGATAAATGGGTCAGTTGAGGATATCGGAGGGCCACGTTTTATGATGCTACAGGCCTGCTAAAATATTATGCCAAGTTTAGTCCAGATTTTTGGTACTTTTTATTATTACAATTTAAACTTATTTTGCAGGTTGAAGAACGTTTTTGATGTAAATGTATGACAATTTAAAATTTGTTTGTTTACTAGAGTTATCAGTTTTGTAGCAACAGTTTTGATAGGTTGTTTTGTAACCACAACAAGGTTTCATTGTTTACTGTACATGTAGTTTAGTTTTTACTACTACATTCTCAAAAGTGGTTGAATATTTTGTATTTTATTTTTTAAATCTTCACACCAATTAACAAGAGTTTTGAAATTAAATCTTTCAAAACATAATAATATTTTCACATCAAAATTACTTTGTAAAAAGTTGCTGATACATCTAATAAGTAATAAAAATTTAACTGATGTTATGGATCCATGATTTGAAAACTTAAATTCCAAGTAAAATTAATCAGTTTGTATTTACAACAAAATGAAACAATAGTCAACATGCATTGTTTGTATTTATCAATTGTTTGGAATTTTGGGATTCATCAAAGATTCAAAATGGAAATTATTTTTTTTTTCAACTATTCTGCACCCCATTGCTACGGAGCTGTTGAAGTGTCATCAGAATTCTTAAGATCCTGAGTAAATTTATCTCGGGAAGACGACATCTTATATGAAATATGTTGACATCCAGCCGAGAAAATTATTTTATGGATGACGACACCCTTTCCCTCAAGGCATTGACTTTCTGAGGTAATTTATCTCAGGATGAAGACATCCTAATTAGGATAACGACTTGCCAAGTACTTCTTGTGATAAAATACATTGCCGTCTTATGTACATTTATACATACGCACACTGGTGACAACGCTAGAACATTTTGTTGATGTACCTACATATTAAGTATTACATTGTGGATGTTAACCGGTGATGTAACTTATAAATGCACGCTATCTTTTGCCACTAATATGAGTGTAAGTACTAGCAATACTAGCAATACTATCAAATAATATACATGTATGGTATTTGCTTTCTGAAGTCGTTGTTTTTTAACATGGAGGAGCCCTTATTAAAACAGTTTTTATATTTGTACAACCTTTTACTTTTTGCTAAAGTACTGAAAAGAATGAGACAGTTTGAAGTTCCACAACAACTTAAGATGTGCACTTAAATGCAAGTAATGTACGCCATCATTTTCCATTCTAAAGTTGACTGTGCACTGCCCCCCCCCCCCTGTCACCACTCTGAACTTTATATTAAATGTGTTGGGATACGAGTGATAACAATAAATAAAAGGAATACGAACACCAGATAGGCTATACATATTTCTTGAAAACGAAATTATATTAAATTACTCTCATTATTTACATTATGTACAATATTATGAAATAATTATTTTGCTAAACCAAGCTGGACATTATTACGTTGCTGAGTATAATACAGTGTTGAATTATCAAGATAAATTTACTTTGAAATTTCCTAGGAAAACCAGGTGCTTAAACGGATATAACGAAATTCATTTCACACGACTAAGTATATCAACACTCACACACACAAAAAACAACTTTAAATTAACTTTTACTTTTATGACCTAGTCTCTAGTCTTCTTTTAGCTTAATTAAATATAGTAGGTTATGCCTATAACCTGTCCTCATATATTTTGAAGTGTGCAGAAGTTATCACTCGGATATATATATACTACCGGAATAAAGTAACTGTGCATCATTTGAAGTTATGCTATTTTTTAATGAAAAAAGATAATACAATGATTTGTGGTGTTCTGTTAAATCACTGTTTAACTGTTAACAGGATAATCTCGAAATCTGTATGCTTGGACACTAGGCTTCGTGACACGTCCTTGAAGAGATGTGGTGTCAAAAGTCAGTTCACAAACTCAGTATCGTGTGTGTCCACCATTGGCGTTGATGCAGGCTTGACAACGACGACGCATAGACGACACTAAGCGATTGAAGAAAGCTTGGGGAATGTTGTTCCATGTCTGAACCAACGCTTGTCCCAATTCAGCTAACGTCAATGGCTGATTCTGGGCTTGACGTAAACGTCGCTCCATTTCATCCCAAGCGTGCTCGATAGGGGACAGGTCCGGAGAAACAGCTGGCCAGGGAGTACCGGAATGTTCTGCTGTCTCAGGAAATCTGTCACAACACGAGCGACATGTGGACAGGCATTATCTTGCTGAAGCGTGATGTTACGTCCTTGTCTTTGAATGAACGCTTGCACATGAGGCCCAATGATCTCGTCCCTGTATCTCAGACCTGCATCAACGCCAATGGTGGACACACACGATACTGAGTTTGTGAACTGACTTTTGACACCACATCTCTTCAAGGACGTGTCACGAAGCCTAGTGTCCAAGCATACAGATTTCGAGCTTATCCTGTTAACAGTTAAACAGTGATTTAACAGAACACCACAAATCATTGTATTATCTTTTTTCATTAAAAAATAGCATAACTTCAAATGATGCACAGTTACTTTATTCCGGTAGTATATATATCTCTTGGTTGGATCTCTTGTGTCCACCTTCTCTTGTAAATTCTTCTTCCGTCGACTCTCGACTCTCTATACTGCCTCTGCGGGCTTCTATCCAAACATATCGGCCATCTAGGATAACATAAATGTATAATATCGAATACAGTTTTACTAATAAATCTATTTTCCAAATTATGTAAACAGAACCAACATTTCCATAGATTTAAATACCCTTCACTTCAAAACAAATCATGTTTTAGTTTCAACGTTTATACAATAGTTTTTTTGTTTCTCTTCAACGACTACTTCATTATTTCATTTCCAAATGACTGGTTAGTTTTACACTATTCTTATACACGGAAATTTCTTTATAATAAAAGTTAATGTTACACATAATCATTCAAACTTACGGTTATTGTATTGTTGCTGATCTTTAACGGCGAGGAAGAGTGCTTCTGTGTATGATGTGGACCGGCAAGGCGATGTTTTTTTGCCTACCAATTTTATGGTGATAAGTTTGGCCTGTTTGCCAAATCTTACTGTTTGATACTAGCTTGATCTACAGATACTTAGATCACTGAATTTGCTGATATACAGTTATACCGGTCCTAAAAGATAAGCTCACTCTTGTTTTCGATGTCCTCTCTCTTAGATCATTTGGTATTCTACACACACTCTCACTTTACTCACACACACACAAAATATTGCTTTGTTACCGAGACGTAATAGGCCTCACATGACAGAGTAAAACGTTAATCGAACAATAACCATGGCTAACAAAATAAAGCAAGCATTGTTATAATATTGATCATCGTCGTTGAAAAAGATGCACTAACGCTAAGTGGCTAAAACGGGAAGTCCGCGGGAACTATAAACATCACTGATTGGACTAAAACTTTTGGACTAGACGATTATCTTAACAGGTAAGTGCAAAAAAGCGAACTCGCGGAAAGGTAAGTGCGGACAATAGCTACACATACGAACGGGACGATACAACAAAACCGGGACGACAAACAATTAATTAGGAACGCTGTGACACCCCCACCCACAACCCAAACTTAAAACCAACCATAATGACATTATGACTCACACATCCATGACAAACAGAATGGACAAGGATATTCGACTCGCCGCGGGTCGAATAAGCTCAAAAAATTACCCTTATGCGACCCGCCGCAGTATTTCTACATAATTTTAACCCAAATGGAAGTAAAAACGAATAAATTGCTTGCATTCCGCACTCACGGTCGGTAGTGACATGGAAATGATAATCCGTAATAACGGATTAATAATCCATAATAACGGATTACTAATCCGTTATGACGGATTAGTAATATATACTTAGAGTGACCACTCCACTAATGGTCTTTCGTACATTTGTATATAGATTATGTGACTTGTTTACGCTTTGCATGACCTTTAGAGTGCCAGGGTGATTTTCCGCCGGGCAAAAGTGTGTATGCAGAATTTTGTATTTCTCCATATAACATAAAAAATAATTATTTTAAGATGTATAAGATTTGAGATGTAATAGTGCCTTATTAAAAATAAGTCGACTTTAATAAGAAATGTTCTGCTGATATCTCAAAATATCAGATTTTATGGTTTCTTGTCATACATACACCAGTGTACACTGAGTTGTTTCATCACAGTGATGGACATCCAGTGAATAAGAAAATTATCGGTGGTGCAAATGCGGCGTTGGCCCAATTTTTGGTTTCAATTTAAAATTTAAAAAGGGCCCCGCCCCCGCCCCTTGGCTACACGCCTGGCCCACATGGAGATTAGATTTTCAAACTTGATTACTTTTGTTTTCCCTAGAATAAACCAATCTGTTTTTTTTTTTTTTTTTTTTTTAATAACGTTTTCTCTTCACGGATTATTTCAGCAACAGTGCTTTTGGTTATTTTGAGGAATCATTGGGTTTATTGGTAATGGCGGAAAAACATAAATGTTACAGTTATACATAAAACCTTCTAGGTTTAAGGTTGACAACATCCCTTGTAATATTTCTGTCTCAGACGATGTCATTTTTAGTAAAAATTTATGAAACCATTTCCAAAAGGAATTTCTGTCATTCGAAGACAGAAATTCGACTTTGGAATGAATACGAACCATCTGATTGGAATTTTCACCTAAGTCTTTAAAAATTGATCTAACACTTTTATTATTCATATAATGTAATTTACGTATTTAAAATCAACAAAATAATGTACCTTACCGACTGTTTTTGTGATATTCAGGCGGCCGTCTTCTATTCAGCACTGCTGAGAGGTAGGAGTAAGTCCACGCGCAATCAGCAAAGAACACGTATCGTATACCCTTGATTTATGACAACAAAAATTTATTTTTTGTTTATATCTAGATTCATCTTATCACGGATCACCGGTGCACGAAGAGACTAATGACATAGCAATGACCATGCAGGTCGCAGCGGTATTGAGCTCCCGAAGATAACTCTGGTATCTAGCGGAGCCCCTACCCCTAAGTCAATGGCGCTACCATTTCGGGGTTACGAGTTCCCACGGTACAGTGGCCACGCGTATGAGGTCGTTAAACGTGCAACCGGCTATTCCAGTGTCCTTAAGTTGTTACACGTGTGTGCCTTCCATAGAGCATACTGGTATGTGTAAGCATTTCATGTACTGAATTTCTCGTGCTGAGAATCGGTATGAGAACTGGCAAACTAACAAGTAAACAGCCTTGGTCAGTGCTGTTGATGACAATGTCAGTGAGCAGCCTTGGTCAATGCTACTGGTGACAATGTCAGTGAGCAACCTTGGTCAGTGCTGTTGATGACAATGTCAGTGAGCAGCCTTGGCCAATTCTATTGATGACGTCAGTGAGCAGCCTTGGTCAATGCTAGTGGTGGCAATGTCAGTGAGCTTGAGGAGGAATAAGCGAGGACATGTCTAGTCTTGCACCAAGACATTTATGTGAATTTTGTTCGCAATGCACACAGTGTACAGGTACAGCGTGATGTGAACACATTCACGAAACGTCTGGGCTCACAACTACGTGTTGCAGTATGTGACGTACGTGTTGAAGTCAAGTTCAACTTCATTCCTAACGTATACCGGTACCAGACGGGCAATGAAGAAAGAACAGAATGGCTGTCCCTATACTCGATGTGGATACTTACATGTAGTGTCGGATAAACAAGTACAATAAGAGCATTTTACTGTGAAGGAAGGTTCTCACGATAAACTGGAAAAATATGATTTGTTTTATCCCAAAGTGGATACCCCAAAGACCATATAACCCTGGAAAGCTCCTCGAAAAGGTGTACAGCAACAGTTTTCGGGAATAGTGTAACCTTATTGGCAAATCCGTGCTGTTATTCACCTTGTCTTTGGGTGGCTGGTGAAATCCAGTGAGTTCATGTTGTAGCAAGGTATTGTCAAGAGTTATCATACCGAAACAGTAGAACGAGGTCCGGGTACCAACATCCTCCTCGTGACCTTTGGTCAAAGCTGTGTTAACTCTGTCATCAAAGAAACACAATGATAGATTTATTGTGGAAGCAGCGTTCAGCTGGACATTAAGTAGAATCGTACAATCTAGCAGGGGTCAGTGAATATTTTGGAAATGACATCAACTGACCTGAAGACATAGTCATTTGCATCAATCTCTTTCCCCTTCTTGGAGCCGTTTAGTATGCCACCATTGCCGATGACCGCACATCGGATGCATTTACCATCATTCGGAATGCTACCTTTGACAAGACGATCATCAAACATATACCTGTTGTGAGAGGAATTTAAGGCAGCTAGTGCAGAGGCGATATCTGTCAAAAGGAAAGAAACAAATTTATAGAGGAAGATTTCTGAGTCTGACCAATGTACATAACTGTATCTATAAAAAAAAATACCTCATCATCAACACCACTTAATAGCGCCATTATAGCTCTTTTTGGAGTGCTGCAGTGGAAGAAAAACAAGTGCCTGAGTGGCAGTTAAATTGTGGAAGGGACAACAATAATTTGTTCCATTGGAAAAAAAATTCAGTTATCGTTCGAAATGGTTTCCTGTGACTGACCAAGAAGTGGATGGAGATCATTAATTATGTGGAAAGTTACATTCAAATTAACCGGTCTATAAACACAATTTGCCACATTGCATATCGAACGGTGGAAACGAACGGTCAAGGCAGTTTATTTACACTGGCAGTATAAAGTATTCGGTTGGTCATGCAAAGTGGCTGGATTTCTCAAGCATTTACTGGCAGGGGCGTTGTATGTCAACCCGTTGTATGTCAACCCATCAAAGAGTACAATATTAAAAGGAAGAAAATTCATAGGCCCCAATACAAAAACCATCAAATATTTGTTATGTCTTTACTATATGCCGCAACAGACATTCAATTCCCCCTACCATGTGGTAAAATATAACATTATGAATTTGTCACTGGCTAAAATCCTATAGATACGCCACTTTACAAAGAGGAAACACCCTATACGCACAGACTGGGGTGTAACACCAGTGGTATCAATTGTGTTCTGCCATGGTGTTTTAATATTATTTGGTGAGTTGCCTCTTGGTGTAGTTTTTAACACCCCAGTTTTTGCAGCGTCTAGAGAGGGGAAGTAAAGAAAACTACAACCAAGAACGGTCATTAACAGTCTTAAAGTAGAGAAAATGTGAAATCTAGTTCGAGAACAGACTGGTGATCGTCTTACCCATTTTGCTCATATCCCGCCAGCCAAAGATGCCATTGAAGTTGAATAATCGATCGTACTCGTCAATGCTGTAGTGGTCATTCCAAGCCAAGATGGGCGTTTCTGCAACAAATTTGTGCGCCGTAGCCTCCGTTATCATCTTCATGCGTACCGATGTGGGACATTTCTAGGAGAAGTTCGTTTTGCCAAATGATTAGACTTGATTAGACTTGATTAGAAATATACTTCTTAAGCTATAAGCTTATGTCATAAAGGGAGTGTAGCCTACAACTGTGGTAATTACCCGATAACAACACTACACTGTAAAAACGCTGTTTAGAATTTAAACACATTTCTAAACACTTAAATTGTACTCACTTTTTTTCACATATTGTGATTGTGCTTTTCTGTGATGTGTGTTTGGAATGCTAAAAACCGTATGAACAGGTATCAAAAAGCTAAGCACGTTTAGCTTCGTGACATGTACAGAGGATGGCCGTTTGGCGTTAAACGCATTCCTAAACGCATTTATTTTGCGTGTTTTTTTTTACAGTGTACTGAATTACATTATTGTTTTAACTGAAAACTGTGAAGTTGGTGATGGTACCATTGTCTGATATTCTGATAATCTTCATTTATTTATTTAGTTTTTTTTACTTGCAATGTTTTACAAATTTAAATGGATCACGTTATCTTTTACCACATTAGATTAAATGAACAAAATCTTAATATATTTTCACTATTATCTAGTTAATAACAACAACATTAGCAGACACTTTTACATGTTAGTTTCGGCACATATCTCTTCATTTATACATACCATAAGTATTAATGCATTTACAAACATTTTTTCAATGGTGTACAGCCATTTAGGAGTTCAGAGTTCAAATTTTCAGACTCCAGTTTATTAAATATAAGTTTTAAATAGTTAGAACTGTGGAGCTAAAAGGATGTGGAGATAATATAAATACTGATGTGGAGAAGTACAAATGTACAAACGTTTGCCGGACGGGAAATCTCCTCAGTACTCTAAAGGCCACGTAAAGTGTAAACAAACCACATGGTCTATAGAGATCCGAATTCTGAGAGGGAACCCAGCGAAACAGGCCTTGGGCGGGGTGGAGGAATGTCCCTGTCCCCGCCCCCATCTTTACGCCATTTCCAATAGGCCTGTGATCTGTCTGCCTGTCGCTATATAATTTATGTACCCGACTCTCTCTGTTCATCCGTCCGTCGATTTACAAAATCTCATTTAAAGTTTCCACCTACCATGTAATGTAGGAACTGGCTGTCGTGTACGCTCTGTTTTTCGTCCGAATGCCAGCTTGTGCTCCTTGTCTTATCCTTACGAATAACATTATGTAGAAACTTGGAATACAAGCTACGATGAGGGAGTTCTTTTAAGTAATTGTAAATCTTTGTAATGAATTTCTGTTCGAATTGCTCGTTCATTAATGTTGGTGTCGTTTTCGTTTCCCTTGTAGCTACTGTTGTTGATGTTGATTTGTTTGTATCTGAAGTTGTTGTTGTTTTCTTTGCATCTGTAGTTACTGCTGCAGTAGTTGAAAAGTGTCCATTTATTGAAGATGTTGACTCTATGTCAGTGATATTTCCATGTTTTGTTTTAACAATCTTCCTCGTGCTTGTGTTGAAGTGCATCATCTTCTGAGAATCAATCTTTGCAGTCCTGATACGTGACACCGGGGTGAAAACAACAGTTTAACAGGACCAACGTACATAAAGCCGACACAAGTGGGATCGTGAAGATGTTGGTTTTTCAAGGGGGAATAAAGCTACACAACAAAAATATACAAATCTATGTAGTGGTCTTATAGCAGTGGCGTAGCCAGAATTTTCAGGGGGTCAAACATTATTTTTTTTGGGGGGGGGGGGTAAATGTACCGACACAAAACTCAAATAAACTGTCAAAATTCCTGACTTCCAGAAGTTCCAGTTTATGAATTTACCGACAAACACTATTTTGCCAACAAGTGGGAGGGGAAAGCCACCCCTTCCCCACCCTTTGGCTACGCCACTGCCTTAAAGACCATGTGAAATGTTTGCGTGACCTTTAAAGTAAAGGGTGATTTCCCGCCGGGCAAAACTGTGTATATTTGTATGCAGAGTTTGTACATTTTGTACTTCTCCACATAACATCATGGTTTTTTTCTTAATTTTCAGAAGAATAAGATTTGAGATGTAATATTTAAAAATATTATTAAAAATAAGAACTTTATTTTATTTTCTACTGACATCTCAAAATATAAGATTTTATGGTTTCTTGACATAGACCAGTGTACATTTTGTGCCCGGCGCAGTTTTTGGGGTCTCTTTTGTAAACATGTGATCTCATAGATCACATCGTCTATACTTCAGCAATAGCGTAGAGCAAAAAAGCTCTACTGAAGAGGTATTTTCCGCCAGTTTTGTGAAATAATTTTCAAACCGACTAAGCATATTTGTAAGACCCTGCCAAGCATCCTAAAAACACAAACATCACCACGACCCATTTTCTACACTCATGTCAAGAAATAGGTTGTTTAATTTTTAGAGGCAACTTTAGAAGCAGAAAAAGGCAATGCTTTGCATATAGTGTTGTTGTACATTATTACGGCAACTTGAAGAATCGACCATTATTCGACAAGTCATCTCTCCCTTGGAATAACTATAATATGCTAATTTTTTGGGGGGTGGGGGCGTTACTAAAGTTGGGTTAAAGGGAAGGAATAACATTGGTAATAATATTTTAGCAAAACTACTTCTACGGGTATACAAACAATCTGTAAAAATTTCAGCTTATGAGAAAATAGTTAAAATGCATTGAGATTGTATTCATCCTCAAGTAGAATATCGAATTTGACATAAAAGCGACACCCCCTCAGACAAATTTATTTATATTGTCAATTGATACCACATTAACTGTGACACCATGTAAGTTCCATATTACAATTCGACCATTTGTTTTATTTCTTAATTAACAGTTACATACCTTTAAAAATGAGACTACTTACGTTTTGTTTTCAGCGTACACATGCCTTCTGGGCACAAGATTCGAAAAATGCTCCAGGGCAACAAATGAGATAGTCACCAACACGCAAATCAAGAAGATGATTCTGAAATCCCTGAATCAATTCAGATCAATAGAACAAATCATCAGTTCTTCAGAAGTTGACATGTGTGGTATTTTAAAGGGCCTATGAAATAATAATTAAAAAAAGGACTTAAAAATATGCACACTTCTGTTTCAATTTTGACAACGTTTTCCCTGAATTGAAATTTATGAATTCCTACTAACTTTTTAAAGATTTAAGGTGACATCTAAAAGATCTGTATTGTCTTATTTTCCTGGAAAAGTATGAAAAGAAATATAAGGTAGCGCGTGGCAATTCGTTTTAAAATATAGTTTTGAAAACACTTTAAATGGCAAACCACGTATACCAGAGTGAGTTAATTTAGACACAATAATTCCATGATTTATTGTATCAAAAGCCTTATAACTAAATTAATAAAGAATACCAGTTTTAAGTTTTCCTTCGTGTAGACTTTTAATTAAATTATTTTTTTAATTTACTTAAAAATGCTTTGTTTACAAAAACAATACTGATGGTGATATAAGAGAATATTTTTATCAATGAATTATAATAAACGGTTATTGGCAATCTTTCCAAATACTTTTCTTAAAAGTGTTTCAAATAATTATGTGTTATTTGGCTATTTCGAGACCATCTGGAAAAATGCCTGTACCAAAAGAAAGCTTGATTATAATATGTGTGAGAAGTTTTGCAATCATACTTGCTGGGTCTCTAAGGAGGAGTCTTTCAGGTAGTAGGTCGTGACAACAAGCCTGTTTAATATCAAGGGACTTCAATAACTCTTCAGTCTGAAATTGTGTAACAGGTTTCCAAAAAAATGAGGAAGCCACAGGATCTGACAGGTATTCATTAAAAATGTTATGATAATTAACCTTGCTTGCTAAATTAGGGTCAGTATTAACAAAACAAATCATTGAAGGCTGTGGCTATCTGTTCAGGATCTGCGTATTCACAGTCAGTCTCATCAGAAGATCCTCCTCTTTAAGAAAATTATTTATAAAACGCCAGATTTTACTAATATTATTTTTACAATTTGTAAATAAGTCACCATAGTAGTGTTAGGGGAGTAGTGCGATTACTTGAGTACTTGCGAGTAGTTATTGCTAATCGTACTCGTACTCGGTGACTTTTAAAGTGACATAATTTGTGATTGATTCAATTGGGTTAAAACAAAAATAATAACAATACAAAATATTATTAGATTCAAAACTGATTTCTGCAGAAAGTGAGTTAGAGTAAATTGGTGACTTTCATGGCTCTTCTTAAAACACACATTTCAACAATCCAATTACGTTTTAAAGTAAGTTTTTTTAATGTTTTCTACAGAAAACTCCCCTTTTTCATCGAGGAGGTCATTAACATAAATAATGTTGGATTGGATTTAATCCAATTGCTAAAATACAAAGTATTTTTATTAAGTTTAATGTACTCATTACCCCCAAATAGTTTTTATTTTAGCACTATTTAAATGATATTTTTCCCGAATATGTGTTGAATTAAGTTCATACCAACAAAATGTAAGTTCTCTATAAAAAGGAGGCAATTTCTTAAAAATATTTTGGTGACACTTCACCGTGTTCTTGCTCATATTGAGAATTAAATAATTAGGTCCACATAACTGTAAACAATAATCACAAAAGCTTGTCCATTTTCCCATGGGATTGTTGAGCAATTTAACAATCCACTTGATTTTCAGAGCCAAAGTGTGTATTTCAATGTTTATTACGTTAAGGTCACCTTAACTTAATTTTATCTTGTTTTACGAGATATTTTGTCTATTTTACCTTTCCATATAAAATAGAGAATAAGTTTGTTTATCTGTATTAAAAAACTTGTTTGCCATGGGAATGACAGACCCTAAAAGGGCATACCGAAAGTAGGCTATTTATAATAGTTACACGTCCTGGTAAGGTGAGGTTCGTTCTTTTCCACTGATTAATCATAGTCCTGAAATTAGTGATTTTTTCTTCCCAGACAAGATCATAACGCTCGTTCATATTTTTCGAAAATAAACACCTAGTGTCTTAATTAAAAGGCTCTTGTTGCCAATCAATTATTTCAAGTAGGTGCTGGTTAAGATCTAAATTTCCTGTAATAAGCCATTTTGTTTTTGAAGGTGTAGTTTTGGCCGTGCGATTTTTCCAAAGTTTGCTACAATTTCTAGCAATTTTTTTAAATTAAATTGATGTCTGACAAAAATAATGTTGTATCGTCTGCATACATGGAAATGTGGTGATTGGTGTTGTGGTTGTTAGCCAATTCGATACCGGTACCGCAAATGTCTGGGTTTGTTCTTATCTTATTTGTAAGGACCTCTGCGAGAAGCAGAAGAAGAATGGCAGAAAGCGGACAACCTTGTCGCAAACCACGACTAAGCGTGAAAATTTCAGACAGTCATGTAACCATTGTTACTAACGCTAATTTGGATTTTTCCATGCATTGTTTTGATCTAGCGAATAAACATCTGACCAAAATAAATTTTTCAGTGTTTCAAATAAATACTCCCAATCAACCGTATCAAAAGCCTTTTCATAATCTAAAAAAAGAATCGCAGTGGTTGTATTATTGTTTTGACTAACATGAATAACATCAGTGATTCTAATACCGGTATTGTTACGAACGGGACTGTCTTTTATGTAACTGTTCTTCTTGGATTATGTCCCCAATAATAACAGCACAACAACAACAGCAACAACAGCACAACAACAGCAGCAACAGCAGCAGCAGCAACAACAACAGCAGCAACAGCAGCAACAGCAAGCAGCAGCAGCAGCAGCAGCAACAGCAGCAGCAGCAGCAGCAGCAACAGCAGCAGCAGCAGCAACAGCAGCAGCAGCAGCAGCAGCAGCAGCAGCAGCAGCAACAGCAGCACAGCAGCAGCAGCAGCAGCAGCAGCAGCAGAAGCAGCAGCAGCAGCGGCCGCAGCATCAGCAGCAGCAGCAAGCAGCAGCAGCAGCAGCAGCAACAGCAGCAGCAGCAGCAGCAGCAACAGCAACAACAACAACAACAACAGCAGCAACAGCAGCAGCAACAACAGCACAACAACAACAACAACAACAACAACAACAACAACAACAACAGCAACAACAACAACAACAGCAACAACAACAACAACAACAACAACAACAACAACAACAACAACAACAGCAACAACAACAACAACAACAACAACAGCAACAACAACAACAACAACAACAACAACAACAACAACAACAACAACAACAACAACAACAACAACAACAACAACAACAACAACAACAACAACAACAACAACAACAACAACAACAACAACAACAACAACAACAACAACAACAACAACAACAATAATAATAATAATAATAATAATAATAATAATAATAATAATAATAATAATAATAATAATAACAATAATAATGTGTGGACTTATATAGCGCACGTATCCACCAACTGAGTGGTGCTCAATGCGCATATTATTACCCCTGCTCATAAGGCTCATAAATCATTCCTGAAACCATCTCTGCTCCCTGGGGAGTATACAGCTCAATAGCTGCCATTACAGCGCATATAGGGCTAATCAACCAACTCTGCCCTCACAGGTACCCATTTAACCCCTGGGTGGAGAGAAGCAATTATGGTTAAGTGTCTTGCTCAAGGACACAAGTGTCACGGCCGGGATTCGAACCCACATTCTGCTGCTAACACCAGAACTTGAGTCCGGTAAGCTAGACCGCTCGGCCACGACACTCCAAATGACTTTAGTGAGAGGTAAACCTAGAGCTTTTGATGCTATTTTGTAGTCTATATTTAGTACTTATCGGTCTCAAATTCTTCAAATTTATTCGATCGCCTTTTTATATAATATAGTGCTCGGCGTTGAGATATTGATAATTCGCCTTCTTTAAAGCTTCTATCCATCGATTGAATAAATATTGATTTTATATTTCTCCAAAACTCTCTGTAACATCCTACGGTAAGACTGACCGACAGCGGGCAGGGTGAAACCAAAGTGCGCCAATATTGATAATATTCAGTCGGTAAGCCCCTACACTATTAGTAAATTCGAAAAACAACAATGAACACAGTTTTATATGAAACCTATTGGTGTTAAATTGATCATGGTATCAAACAGGAATGAAATACGTTGGTCTCATGTGCTATCATTTTGGTAAAATAGTGAATTAATGTCCAAAATTAATTGGTGTTCCTCCGGAAACAAACACAAATCAATGTACGAACGAATACGAAACATCTTAATTATTTTCTTGGATAATGACACATAATAAACTGAAACTTTCACAGGTTGGTTATTTCATGGATATCTTGCTTAAAAGAAAGTAAATCATTACCAATAGTGTATAATTGATTTAAATTACAAACTTCCTCAAAATGTTTAACGATCATTTTATCATCATGTAAACTAACTTACAGCCGTAATACACTCACTGGCCAAAAGTATTGCAACATGCTCCAAATAGCACTTTAGGCCTACAGTAACAGGTGAGATGATCAAGTTAATCCGATTTCATCGATCGTGTATTACATAATTTCTGAGCAAGAACAGTAAAAAAAGAGCATTTGACTTCAAAACACACGCCCTTTCAAGAAGTCTTAAGTAGTGTAAATAAAATAGATTATTGTAACACAGTTCTCCAAACTGAACTTTGGTGTGTGTTGCAATACTTATGGCCAGTGAGTGTACGTACACTTGATTAATGTAATTTAAAACGAGCAACTGCTTGCCTCATTAAGTTTTCTTTATTATTACTATTTTTTGTTTACTGACATATTTTGAACCTTGGTACAACCTTGAATTAAAGGAACACCTAAAAATATGTTTTCGAAAATTACACAATACCACAACAGAAAAATCACTTACATTATTCGCCCGATTCTGCTTATTAAGGAGTGTCTTTCGTGCATGACTGAGCTCATATACCAAATGATTATAATTCATTGATACTATACATTTTATGAAATTTCTAAATATAACTTTTCTATCGATTGAAAAAATTGCATTCCTCCCACGTTCAAATTCCATGGCAAGGTTACATCCAGATTATAATACCAAAATGACTATTGATGTTTTTCATTTTGTGAGCTCTTGTTTGGAAAACATGTCATGTCATGGGACAAATTCGATAAATGTAACACTTCATAATTGACTAAATTATGCGAACGAAAAGGAAACGTGATTCGTTTTTATTTGGGCTTGTTAAACATTAAAGGTACACACCGCCTTTGTCGCGCGAAATTGGGCGTTAAAAAAACGCCCCTCAATATTTCAGTGTTTTTCATACATGGTTGGAAAGATCTTTCAAAAGTAGAATATAATTGTCCACACAAATACCCCTGCGTCGTTTTTCTGTTATTGTACAAAAAACAATGTCATGTGACTTTTTTGAACCAAAATTTGTCCAGAAAACTCACGAGGACAAAAGTGATAGTCGCACTTTCAGACGTTCAAAAGTTTATTACTGAACCAAATTCAAGAATAATTATTTTTTATAATTCATTGATACTTGACAAAAGTGAAATGATTTTTAAACAATGCGTGAAAATTGTCAAAATCGACAAAAAGGCGAAAGTCTTGGCACTTTCCTGAGACACCGGGAACCAAACCAAGACTCTACCAGTAATAATAATAATAATAATAATAATAATAATAAATTTTAAAAATTCTATTGCGCTGTTTCCAGTACAGCCATCAGGTCTGGTGTTCTGTCTCATCGATATATATCCTTCCCTGCCCCGATTTCTAGCCAAAAAAGGGCCTGAACTTTTAAAGGAGAAAGAAAGCCAGTTCTCAAGCACTACCGAAGCGAATTTCGGCGAAAAGCGAAGTTCACAAATTAGGCGGCAGTACCATCGTAGCTTATCGAATCGAGCTACCGGGTACGCTGGTACCTTTTCGGCTGCAATTTAAATGCTTTATAGTATTGAAGGTTATAACCAAATATCACTTGGGTAAAAAAAGATTAATTCGTGTTTTTGGGATTCGAACCTGGGCCCTCTCGCTTTAAAGTCGATCGCTCTATCAATAATGAGCTTAGCTCATTCATATAAGCGACTTTGACGATTATTGCATGAATATTCAATACGTTAGCACTGTTAGTGTTAACAACTCTTGTCTGTGGAGAGCGCTATACATACTGTACTGGAAGGTGATACTGATGATTGTATGCAAACTCTCATACAGACCAATGCTGTCTTAACCATTCTGTTTAACTGATTAATGCCATAAAAGTCTCCGGTGTCTGGTCATAAATGCGTACACTGTTATTCTAACCAGACGAAATTTTCCATACACAAAGTATAGTGGTTAAGTGAGGCCTCACAAATTGGGCAAATGTCCATACCACTATGTGAAAAAAGTCGTTTAAAACTCACCAAGGCATAATTCCAATCGATCCAGCAATTTTATTTGCAATTGGACGTCCTTTCATGGCAACAACAGAAAACTAAAAATGCCGATGCATAGCGTCTCGACGTCTTCTTTTCCATCCAGCAGATTCGGGACAAGGCGCTAAACTGCTAGGAAGTTCAAACACTCTCAGACCAAGAATAGAGAGTCAATGCTAAGACATAGGCGTAGCCCGGGGTCCCTCCCCCTCTGTTGCAAATTATTGTTGCCAGGTCGCTGGACGCTAGCTAGGAAATTTTATTTTCCCAATTAAAACGTTGTTTAACAAAATGGAAAGAAAAAACGTTCTAATGTAATAAAACTCCTTATACTCAACAGTAAGTCCAGCGAGATTTCTGGAAGGGTATGATATGGAAGGGTAGGATGGAAGGGTATGATATGTGGTAGGAGGTGGATGAGGGAAAGATTTCAGCAGGATCCATTTGTACGTATACGACCATAATGGCGTCGCGAAAAGCCGTGCGATATGAGCCTAAGTATTTTTTCACCGCTAGAGGGCTACGATGTGCACTAATTGGCTCAGTGCATAATATCAGTGTCTCCATTGTTCTCTTTCTTGGGGATAAAAGCAAATGCATGAAACATCATACCATAAAGGCCTATGCATCCCGTTACCCTTAAAAAGCCCCCACCGCTGCCTCCCTTGGCGTGTTCCTACGCCGATGGTCACGACAAGATCCCATCGAGATTCTCCTGTTGATTAATATCTACAAAATAATGTAAAATGGACAATGTCACAGCGAGTTTGTGTAATTTGCTCCTCAAAGAACAAGTCATTTCACTCCCTTGTGTACAGATTAATAATACCACGTTTGTGAAGTTCCTTCCAAAGGTTGGATTCTGCGATGTTGTCGTGGTTCGCAAAATTGCCACGTTTAGAGAAGGCCAAGTCATAGTAATGATCAGAATACTTAACAGAACTTCCTCCAAAACCGTACGCATTGACCTGTTGGAAAACAAATACAAGTTGGATCAACGTTGATTTTCTTAATAAGTTCTAATGAATAATATTATTATGTGGGATTCTGGCCGGCTAATGGTCATCGGGCGAGCCCCTTGTAGAATTTCTTTCTGCAGACAATCAGAAAGCATTTTTGTGTTCTTCAATACAAATGCATACTGACCTAACCGAGGCTGGAAGAGAAAATAGTCTGGTCTGTTGTATACATTGATGGTAAACACTATAATCGTAATTGTGTATTCAGGGAACCTGACAAAGATGGCCACAGAGTGATAAAGGTCTACATGGGCGGATCCAGAACATTTTTAGGGGAGGGGGGGCTGAGAATCAAAAACAATTATTTTTCAGTACTACAAAAATTACAATGAAATAATCAAAGGGAGAGAAAAACAAAGCACACTGTGGGAATGCGTTCTCTCCTCCCCCTCTCTCTCTCTTTCTCTCCATTTTTTGTTCTTTTCTTTCTTTTTTATATATATATTTTTTTAACGATTTTAGGGGGGCTACAGCCCCCTTAGCCCCCCTGGATTCGCCAATGGTCTATACAGTGCTTCATACATTACGTCAGTGTAAGGGCAACGTCAAATCAATGAATACTTATAAAGTAGTTCTCACAGTTAGGGCCTTACGTTTCGAATCTAGTAGGTTCTTTCTCAAAGGCAACGAATAATTGCGTTGAGCAATATTATATGCAAAATAAATAACGAACATCTGTTTTTGGACATGACCAGATAACTTGAATACAAACCTCATCACAAGTGTGTAAAGCCAGAAGAAGCATGATGGCCCCTGTCGATGGTCTATGAATGGGTTTGTTTTTATCTTTTGAGTTGATCCAACTGGGAAACAAAGAAACAAGTCCCGGGTCTGTTAATGGGAAGGTACGACCTAAGTAGAAACGTGCGTTTATTTCATTCATCTAAGGTTTGCGACTGTGCAGGATCAAATGCTTAAATACGGGTGTCATCAGCGTAAAGGTGATAACATTATGTTTACGTATGATTGCCCGTTGATTTTATATAAATGGGAACAAAAACATAATATGTTTTCGACAATGTCGCTCACCTTAACTTAAGATATCTTTCAAAATCCGGGTGTACGAGCTTGACGTCTTTTGCTGTTAACTGCTTTGGAAACTGTGGTGGAGACATCATCCTGAAAGTGTTAATTGTCACTAAGACTTAAAGATGAAAGTATAACCCACGTTTTCCCTATTCTACGGTAATATTTGATTTCATTGGAACATTGACTATATCCTTTTAGAAATGCCAGAAACAAACGCTTTGAAGTGAGATCATTCACAAGATTTTACCAGATAATTTTACAAGATTATTTACCATGCCGCTCGTAATAATGTCGGAAAATTTTGAAGCATTTGTTTTTGAGTAAAATATCAGTTTTTATTTTTTATTTATTTTTTTTTAATCTAAAAATTTTCGGTAGAATAGTGAAAACACGAAATAAAATAACTGTGAGCCGTTGTTGAATAATGATTATTTATTTATTTTTTGATCTGATTTTTTTTTATATAATCATGATTTCGCTCTGGAAAAGAGTTTTGCGAAACAAGGGACGGCTCAATCCCTCCCCTCCCCCAACACCTTAACACTAATAAGCATAAACCAGGTCAATTATTAGCATTAATTATTGTTAATAACATGTTTATCTCACCATCCTTTGCCAGTTCCGCGTAGAGGCGGCCGTCTTCTATTCAGCATTGCTGAGAGATAAGAGTAAGTCCACTCGCTATCGGCAAAGAACACATATCGTATACCCTTCAAACAAAAGTAAAGACAAATCACAATTAAATCTATTATTATATTAATGATAATATTGGTAAAAATTCTGTTAAAAATCTATCCAGGGTATCCATACTGTATTAGGGAAGGTACAGTATTGGTTATGTTGTCTAGGTGCTTACTCTCTTTCGAACAATTTTTGAGAAAGTTTCTGATAATTATGTTATTTCTTTTATTTATTTTTTTAGGAACATTTAAAAATGCATTGATTAAACATTCCAAAGTGAAATTATAGGAAAAGATAAAGGCGCCATAAGGCAGGAATGGGATGTTTAAATGTAATAGGTTATTTGTTTTCTTCCCCGCACATGTACGAACATGTACGAACATGTAATTCTGTTTTACCATGTGTTAAGATAATAAATCTTATGTTGGATAGTTTCGTTATGACATAACCTCTCTGAAAATGGGGGGAAAGTCAACTATTAATATTTCCTTAGAGCCCCTCTTTAACGACTTTACCTTATCGCTGGGCGGATTGTAAAATTCAGTGGTGAATCTTTGCGAAATAGCATTGTAGAAAGTTATCAGACCAAAACAGTAGAACGAGGTCCTGGTACCAACATCCTCCTCGTGACCTTTGGTCAAAGCTGTGTTCACTCTGTCATCAAAGAAACACAATGAAACTCAGCTCTCAGAAGTCCAATATACTAAACCGCATGGCCATGGCACCCACAAATAATGAACAGGGGAGCCTGGGAAACTTCTACGGCTACTACATTAGTTCTGAGCATTTTACCCCTTGGTTTTCTCTAATGATTGCAACCGGGCCCCCCAGCTACGCCTATGTCTTAGCATTGACTCTCTATTCTTGGTCTGAGAGTGTTGGGATTGAACTTCCTAGCAGTTTAGCGCCTTGTCCCGAATCAGCCAGATGGAAAAGAAGACGTCGAGACGCTACTCTCTACAGAGCAGGCCCTAAGAGAAGATGTTAATGATGATGATGGTGTTCTTTAAAACATTGGTTTCTAACTGACCTCTAAAATTGTTAGCTTATTATGTTGTTTAGTCAACAAGAAATAGATTAGTTAAGACAACATTGGTCTGTATGAGTATTGACATAAAATTATCCACAAGTATCACCTTCCAATATGTATAGCATCCTCCACTGACATGACAAGAAGTTAACAATGTTAAGCGTATTGGATATTCATAGGGTCCCGCATCATGCAGTAATCGTCCAAGTCGATGATAGCTCAATTGGTAGAGCGAGCGACTTTAAATCGAGAGGTTCGAATCCCAACGACAGGAATTATTAATTTATTTTTTTACACGCAGTTGATATTTGGTTATAACCTTCAATACTATAAAGTATTTAAATTGCAGTTGAAAACTACCAACGTACCAGTATCTCGATTCGATAAGGTACGCTGGTACTGTCCATTCAGACCACCGGGGTCTGGGTTCGATTACCGTCTGCGCCTAATTTTAGGAACTTGGCTTTTCGCTGGAACTGGCTCCAGTAATGCTTGGGAGTTGCCTTGTTTCTCCCTTGAAGGTGCAGGGCCTTTTTTGGCTAGAAATCAGGGCAGGGAAGGATATATTTTAAAGCATATGCCTTTAAAGCGCCGATAGGGATCAATCCCGATAAATCGCGGCTACTGAATGCCTGGTATTCGCCGAGTAACTTTTTGTTTCAAATATTATTATTTAAGTTTCTGCAATTTCTTCTTACAATTGCGACTGTGGGGGAAGGGGAGGGGGTTGGAACAGTATGTATTATCACCCATTATCTAACCCCCCCCCCCCCCACCGATAAATCTTTTTGTATAGGCCGTAATGTATAGACCCTTATTATTATTATTTTGAAATTTTAATTGGGCTTTAAAAGGTTCAGTAGGCTCAATAAAAGGTTTAATAGGGATGTCCGGAATAGAAGCATAAAAAGGACAAATGTAAATATTTGTGCGCTAAGAGTGTAAGGGCGAACATTTTTGGGAGACATTGTCACTACCGTACCCCCGCCCGTTAAATATTGGGGTACATAGCCCTCATCCCGGGGTCACCGTCCAAGTATCTTGCAACCTGAAAGAAAACAAATCAACTGACCTGAAGACATAGTCATTTGCATCAATCTCTTTCCCCTTCTTGGAGCCGTTTAGTACACCACCATTGCCGACGACCGCACATCGGATGCATTTACCATCATTCAGAATGCTACCTTTGACAAGACGATCATCAAACATGTACCTGTTGTGAGAGGAATTCAAGGCAGCTAGTGCAGAGGCGATATCTGTAACATGGGGAAAAATACTAGACTAGATCATGTATATATAATTTGAGAAAATGTGAATAGGCCTATATTGTTGATAACAGAGATCCTCCATTTTTTTATTTTTTTATTTTTTTTGGGAGGGGGAGGGGGAGGAAAAGTAAATTTGTCTGTTCATGTGAGTTTTGTGTCGGTAAATGAACCCAAAAAAAAACGTTTTTCCCCACTCTGAAAATCAACTCACGCTTTTCCTTGATATTCCGCCAACCAAAGATGCCATTAAAGTTTGATAAACGATTGTACTCGTCCTTGCTGTAGTGGTCATCCCAAGCCAAGATGGGCGTTTCGGCAACAAATCTTTTCGTTGTAGGCTCCAATACCATCTTCATGCGTACCGATGTGGGACATTTCTAAAAAGTGGTTGCGAAAGAAGAAAGGAAGATATTGAAATTATAGGGAATTGTCAAATTCTCTCCAAGTTAAAAAAAAAAAACAGTTACCATACACTGAAAAAAATCTTTGTATTCTAAAATGGTGATTATGTCTGTCGACTAGCCCAACACGAATAGCAATGTAGTAAAATAAAGCCATCGAAGCAGGCTTGTTGATGTTGTGCATGAGGTGATTTAATTTCAGAGAAAATTTCTCACACTAACATTCTCTGTTACTGATTATCCACTCGTCTGTGTCTTGGTATGTTTATCTCTTGTGTATTTCTGGCTTTGTTTGTCTGTCATTACCTCATGGTTAAATATAATAGCTGTCTCAGCAGTTCCACGTTTCGGACAAAATGGGTGAATTTATCGGTATGCATTTTCTTTTGGAGGTACGTTCACCGAAAACTCGCTTGTGGGAACACTGAAGATCCTGGCTATAGGCCTACCATCTGTCTCGGTCTACCTTTCTCTTGACGATCACAGAATGCCTAGAAATGAGCCTCATATATTGGATCGTCAGGAATTACAAAACCAGAAATTCAGAGAAGAAATCTTGCGAATCGTATAAACACAGACTAATGTATAATCTGAGTTACCTTTTTATTCGATCTGTAATAATAAACACAAATGACGGGAAAGCAGTGTAAATAATAATCCTTATTTTGAGTATGAACCGGTTTAAACTAATTGTAACTGCTGATGAGTGAGTCTAAGCTTGAACAATTGGTGGCGCTCTTCATCTTTGCCATTGATAGACATTTTGGTCTCACGTTGCCTTTTGTCGTAAATTTAGAGTGGTACCGGTACTTTGCCAGTTATATTTGAGCATCCTTTCAATCCCATGACCCGAGGACAGAGGTAAAGTAAAGTTTAATTATTAGAGAACATTATAAAATTAATCTTTTGACTACAAGTTTGATATTTAGGCCTTTTTAGGGCCAGATTTTCTTGCTGTTACAGTGCACATGTGGTTTATTGTTGTATGCACACATGTATCCACCTCTATATTGTTCACCGTTATGATGACCTTTGACCTTGACTCTTTTAAGGTTTATTATTAGTATTTCTGCTTCACATTACATATAAGTGAATGTGCTCTTTTAGTAGTTATCTCATGTTCCAATTTGATTAGTTATTTGTATTTTTTATATCCTTTTTATTGCAGTTTTTACGTGAATAAGTGAATAAGTGAATACGTGAACTAGTGAATTTATGATCCTTTGAACCTGTGAATCTGTGAAGTTACAAGCCAGATTAAATAAAGGGAGCATCTTTAATGAACAAAATGAATAGACAGAGTGAACATTACTGAAGTCAATAATTGAGCATTCTGAGATAAGGACATTTTGTAAAACTTAGAAACTGCGACCGTCACACTAATCCTAAATTAATCCTTAAAACAACTGTGACAGAATACAAGTTATGACTGAAATATATATCTGAAATACATCTAATACTGATCTAATCATTATCTGAAGTAAATGAAGTCTTAGATTGAGAAACAGTCTAATTAGAAATAAATGCATGTACAGCCTTTAATCCTTAAACGCAGTTCTCATGTATCTTATACATGTGTATCAAATCTATCATTAAAGCTGTATGTTAAATCCTCATGTGCATCATGAAATTCAGTAGCATTTATTACGTTGAAAATAACTGAGTTTTTACCATATAAATGACAACTAAATAACACTTACTTCTTTGGCAAGATCCTTCTGAACAAACTGAACATTATACTAGCAATATCTGGTACTGGAAACAGCAATTAAACTGTATTTTCTGTACAGAAAGTGTCTCATACAATTTAGGTTAGCAAACATGGCTGAATTTGTCACATGGAAAATTATGTAATAACAGGTTGAACTCTTGAGGGCGCTATTTAAGTTTTCTAACTACAGTTCACTGGAACACATGAAAACAAACTGTCTACCTACCATGTAAAGAAGGAACTGGCTGTCATGAACGCTCTGTTTTTCGTCAGATTGCCAGCCTTTGCGTCTTCTCTTAGCCTTACGAATAACCCTCTGTAGAAACCCTGCGTGCAAACTATGGGGAGGGAGTTTGTTGCAATAACTGTTAACGTTTTGAATGAATTTCTTCTCGTTCTTTAATGATTTCCAAAGCACTTTGCCAGCAAAGTTTTGAGTTGTTTCTGCTGGTGTCTTTTTGTTTTTTTCTGCAGTTGTCGTGGGAAATATTTTCTTCGTACCTGCGAATATCGGTGCTCTGGTTGAATAGTTTGTTGGTGGTGAAGTTTTAATCGATCTGGTTGTTGAATGAATACTGCAATTTCCAGATATATTTCCACGTGTCGTCTCCAGTATTTTATCGTTTCTTGCGTTGAAGTTCGTAAATCTTGTAGTAGTAGGCCTACTTCTTTGGTTCTTGTTGTAGTGCATACTTCGCTGAACTGTAGCAACTTGTATGCTAAACATAATGACACAACAAACTGGATTAGTCAACGAAAACTATAAACTATTTGCTTGCTCAGCGTTACTAAAATGTAACTATAATTTTTGAGTTTTTTTGGAATAATTTTGGGGTGGTAGAAAAAAATTGGTAAAATCACAAATGTATGAAAAATGTATGACTTACATTTTATTATTGGCGTGCTCATGCCTTATCCTAAGGTGAAGACCGAGTATCACTTGCAGAACCATGAACAAAAACGTAAGCAGCACGCAGACCAAGAAGAAGATTCTTACATCCCTGGAATGAAATCATTGATATGATCAGATCAGGGCCTAATTTCATGGCTTCGCTTAACACAGTTTGTTTTCAAAAGCCGTGTAAGCAGCGAATCCTTAGTTATAGTAATACGCAATAGAAGAAGCAAAAATTCCTTGCTAACCTTTGAACTACGCTTACGTTATACGAACATCATTTTCTGCGTTTATAGTAAGCGGCAATTTGTCGTTACGGTATCAGCAAAACCATGAAATAGGACCCTGATTAGATCGGATATGATCGGATAAGATCGGATCGGGAAGGATTGGATCGGGAAGGATCCGATAATTATGATTGGATTGGATCGAATATGATCAGATAAAAGCGGATTGTGTCGAACTTATTCATCATCATGTACATGAAAATATGGAACTTACATTCTCTGTGTAGGCCTGTATCTTTTAACAAAGGTCTTATAGTTCTTAAAATTAAAACTTAACATTTTATGTTATTTTAGTAGCATGTTGGTTATGTACATGAAGGCATATGTTAGTAGGTTTAAATAAATCATAAATATGTTATAATTGCGGCTCATTTTGCTGGTTAACTTTGTAGTCGTCATACACAATTCCCAGGCTAAATAATTAATTTAAACAAAATCCTGTCAACCATGAAATAACTTTTAATACATTGAAAAGAAAATCAGCAATCTGTTTCATAGATGCGAATAGGCAAATTTTTGTCATCTACAGCACTTGCATATGAAGAGAAAATATATATTAAAATATATCCCCCAAAAATGAATTTCAATATAGCAAATCAAAATACAAATGAAAAGAAAACATCAAAAATCACAAAATAAACAAACACCAGGCAGATTAAATTACTTACTTAATTCGTGTCATGCTGGTTTGAAATAACATTCGACTATCGTCTGCTGACCCTTACCCATAAACACAATACGTTACAATCAGATCATGTGCTTTATCAAGAGATTTGTTTTATGAACATTTCCCACGGTATTTCACAATCGATTGTTCATACAAATAATATATATATATATATAAGACTATATTCTATTCACTACCGTCAGTCGCATCAACAAATGGGATATTGATTTGAACAAATTTACAACAAAAACACCTGTTATTTGCAATTCCACTTCACGTAATATAGGCAACAATATGAATCTAGGTAAAATAAAGAGAGAACCATAAACATAATTATTCAAGATGATCCCCTGTGTACTTTTGGTGAAATATTTCCTAAATATCACTTCGGGTTGAAATACATGTTTAAATATATTTTTTAAATAAGTGGTGATCCTTTACATTATCTCATTCATGTGTGTCATGTTAGGTTTAATAGCTATACAACAAAACAAAAAATCTTGATTGCAATTGTGTTATAAATAAATTACAGGTGATCATTAGGATTTATACAATTTTATGAATATATTGAAAAAGAATCAACTCATATTTTTCTAACAATGATAACAATATAATCAACATGTAGGAAAATAGTGATGCATGATGTTTCTATGATGTTCTCTATGACAGACAAAGATTTGGATAGGTCATGGACATGAAACAACAGACAAAGATACCCGATTAATGTGCTTTCATATTAATATAATTTCTTTTATTAAATCGAAATCTTCCAGTAAATGATTTCATCCGTTAAAAGAAAAACACTTAAATGGACCATATCGTCACGATCATCAGGGCATGGCATTATATTAATTAAGTGACTGAAAATAATACCCCCACATGATAAGGTCATTATGACCGTTGCTGCTGCATAAATGAGCCAGTATTTTCCAGGGACTGTGTTCATCTTAAACTATGATACCGATTCCATGCACTGTTGAAAGTCTGCTCTGGCGATGACGATATTGTCCCTTTAAAGCCTTTAGACTATACACTTTATGCGTGAATGATTGTAAATACATTCATATAAGAATCAAGAAATATTAAACAGAAACCAACCTGTGAAGTTTTTAGCTTATTTCGTTGTTCCGAGAAAAGTGAATATTACTTCATTTTTTGTAATATTAATTCTAAATCGGGAAACTATTTTGGAAAATAATTTTAAATATACATAGCTCAGTTGGTAAAACACTGATACGGTTATTGGGCGGTTGCATGTTCAAGCTCTTGTAAAATGCCTTTATTCACTACAGGAATACAGGAATATTTACAGGAATTTTTATTCCTCATTTATGTTGTGTAAATACAAATTATGGAGCACAACTCCCAGTTCAGCATTAGGTGGACTTCCCATACAAAATAATAAATTCTACAAAGAAAACATTGTGAGATAAATTAATAAATATGTATTGAAATATCAAGAGGTTATATATTATGATGAGTAGTTAAAGGAACAATATCATCACGATCAGAGAAGACTTTCAACAGAGCATGGAAACGGTATCCTAGTTTAAATATTAAACAAAGTAACTGAAAATTACTGGCTCATTTGTGCAACAACAACGGTAAGATGGCCTTGTCACGGGGGTATTATTTTTCATTCACTGAATTAATCTAAAACTAGCACTCCGATTCCATGCCCTGTTGATCGTGACGATGCTGTCCCTTTAAATAAAGAAGGACATTGATTGGCAAACAGTGAAATTGGTGAAATTGAGGGGTTTTTTCCTAAACAATTAAATATATATATTTGTTCGTGACAGATGGTTCCAGAGTCATCTAAAGGGATATATTTCGCAGATCCATTATTTTTTTGCAAATAAAGAAAACATGAAATCCGTCACCAATGACACTTTCTTTACATAACGTGCTTTAGGTGCCAATATTTATGTTAATACTTTGTGGAATTCATCTCTTCGATCTTCAGTGTGACAAAGAAAAAAGGGAAAATAGTCAATTCTGTAAAAAACACATGGACAACTGATAACAATATCAACTGGTATTGGTGTGTATGAACTGGGTCCCGAGAGTTTCTCCTATACTCTCACCCCTAAGAAAAAAATGTTCAGCATGATGTAGGCTACCTAAAATAATAATTATACACTTTAGGTTAAACCAAAGCATTTACAAGATATGTGCGTGATGTTGATGTTGATGAGACTGTACTTTTGTATAAACAAGCATTGTTTACTGCAGTAAAGACTGCTATTTGAGTAAAATTTCACCAAACACTTACCTAAACAACATGTGTAACTTCTAATTTAATGAAAGACCACAGTGCTACCAAATAAAAACTGTAATAACAGGAGAAGAATCATGCTCTCACTTAGCGGTAGTTGAGAAACGACTTGCGCAGTATTGGTTCTCCCTGAACTATAATCTCACTTAGCGACAATTGAGATACGAGTTGCCCAATATTGGTTCTCCCTGAACCATAATCTCACTTAGCGACATTTGAGATATGAGTTGCCCGAAAAAGGTTCTTTTCAGAACCCTGTATCTCACTCAACGATAGTTGAGAATCGATAAAATGTAAATAAATAAACACTTTAATGATGTACTCTCAATTAAGAGCTTGTAATGTACAAGAATATTTTAACCGATATTTAACCCCGATGTGAAACACTGCTGATGCGTGAGTGTGCAATCATCATTGGTACACTGGACCTGACTGCAAGATTCTCTGACTGTCATAGAATCTTGCAGTCAGGTCAGGCTCGTCAATGATGATTGTGTATAGGAACTAGCAGTGTTTCACATCAGAGTCAAATATCTCCTCTGCGTAAATGTACATTTACGGCACTCCTGATTTTGATAGGGCTGGTCACTTATCAATTTAATTTAATTCAGTTTGATTTTTCATCATGACCAGCATGAAATTCCTCTTGTTCTGCACATGTATATACGAAATATAATAAACTTTAAACATTTAATATCTTCCATAAAATTATTTGTAAAAACTTAAAAAAATACACCAGAAAAGCACAGTTCACGACAAAATAATTATATCTTAAATAAATTTATAAAGGGTCTAGAAATAGACCGTTTTAACAGCGTAAACAATAAAGTATGCCTATATTTGCCCTTTGTCAATTTTTTCTGCGTCCGTTTGTACAATTAACAAAATTAAATTATAAAATTTAGGGCGCGCCGCTCCTCCAATTCCTCCTTATTAGTATATACATGGGAGACATTAGCACTAGCCTGTGTTTACGTGGCATAAGTCTTTACTTATCCTCTTCACCATGCAAAGCTACAAGTTTTAAGTACATGTTTATTACATAAGTTGTGTGTACACACGTTGCTGGCAGTTCATGACTGTTTTATTACCTATGATGACAATGATGACTAACAATAATGGGTTAAAAAGGCATGCTAGCAAACGATAAAAACCTTTGTTTACTTTGTTCTCTTGGGGAATCTAGTTGGAAGTGATTGTATATTATGTACATTACATGTGACGACTCAACACAACATGGTTAGACTGGTACCCGTACAGCCTCTGGGCACCAGACCATGCCGCCTTGCGCAAGGCTCCCTCCCCAGGTGTACGTCACGATCAATGCTTTGTGATAAAGGTGGGCGGGGCGGGGTGGGGCTGGGAGTTCTTCCTTTACCCCTCCCCCTTGATCAGCCTCTGCCTGTCTGTCTGTGTTGTATATGTGTACAGTGTGTTTATTTTGTAAACGCTTTCTCATGATCTCAGGATTGGCTTCCAGTAACGATAACTATGTACAATGACTCGGATTCAGATTCAAAGTTAATTATACAAATTTCATCTGTCAAATATTAACTTTTTATAGAAAATTTTAAGCATAAATATGAAAAAAAATTCACAATAATTTATACAAATAACAATATTGTTACCCCTGAATGTGAATTCACATCTTTAACATGTATGCATGAATGCAAAACATTTTTTTGTTAACTTTGATCTCGGTTTGATGTGTCATGCATACGATGCATTTACACATTTGTAATAACTATACAAGTTTCAGAACTCAAAACAAGTCTTTTTTTGGAGAAAAAGATTTATGACTGAGCAGCACTCGCTCATACTGTACATGTTTACAGATGCCATAATTGTACATAAGGTGTACATGTATTGTACATGTGCAAAAACTCTGCCCAGGGGAAAATGATCTCCTGCTGGCAACAATTGACAAAAGCCTTTGTTGAAGAAAAACACGTTCGTTTCATCAGTCCCTATTCGAACTTGGAGCGTGCAAAAAACAATAAATTGCGAAAATTCAGTTCGTACTACAACTGTATACATGTACATGTATGTATGGGGATATTTATGTTTTGATATAAATACAAGATATAGATTTTTAAGTGTTTAATTCTGGATATTTCACAAATTGTGTTTTAATTGGTAGACCCTAACTTGTCCAGGTTGACCAGGTTTTGGGCAAAGGGGTCATATGAATTAAGAAAGTTTGGAAAATCTGTGACCAAAAATGAGTGGGGATGGAGGATGATAATAACATTTGTTTGCATAATGCATAACGTCGCTAAACGCGGGGATATCCCACCCCCCAAAACAAAAAACAAAAACACCCCAGCAAACAAAACAAAATAAAACAAAAAACATGGGTAGGATGATCCTATAAACTATCCCCCGGGGTATATATCTCCCTCATCCCTCTCCCGGGATTTACGCCCGTGAGAACATGTTAAAAGGATAGTTAAAAGGTTATTCACAACTACGTCATGAGCTACAATACTTTGATACTTGGTCCTTAAAATGATATTGCATCAGAGAGCGTACAGAATCTGTATATGCAACACATTCAAGGCCCTAAACTGAGGCCCAGAAAAGACCACAACATTCAACAAATGATCCATCTGTTGACTGCCCCTCCATATCATGGATCCTCACAGCATTGCCCTACCCCTTCCCTTTTAATAAAGGGAGGAGGAAAAAGTCAGATTTTTTTTTTCATTTTATTTCTTTTAACTTATACCGAACCAAGAGATTCTTACTCTATAAAAAAACAGCTATTTGTTTTTCAGTAAAATACAGGGTTTTTTTTCACCAGCTATACTTCCTATGAAAACAATTTCGAAGTATTTTATTTTTAGGTTTAAATCATCCATTCTTGAGCCCAACAATCGAGGCTTTCTTTCACTTGTCCACGGTTAGATGCTTCCACCGGTACCACCGGTAGGCACGGGTTTATGTTTCGTAAACAAAAAATTTAAAAATCTTATTCATACAACCTTACATGCAACAATGGAATAAATAATATTGTGTTTGAAATACCCTCAAAGGTGAAAGAATCATCAGTAACATGTTATGTTAGGAATTTTTATTGTTTTTTTTCGTTCTTTAACAAAATATTACAGTAAAACCAACAACCAGCACTTAAAAATTGGCTACTTAATATTGGTGGTGAGATGACAAGAGAGTGTAAAGCCAGGACGTACGTCTGGGCATGCCCTTGAAAATGGATTTTTGACCCTCTTTGGTGGTTTATGAAACTATTATGAGGAGTTCTGTTATGTTTTTGGCTATTTGGCTATATGGAACAGGACAAAAGTGTATATAATACTATTTATGTAAAGGAACACCATACATGCCCATACATGTAATCCCCTCTTCTCACAAACAAAAACAAACAAATAAAACCCATACCATGTCAACAACTACCAAAAGGCTTTCTTCTAGAGTCAATGTCAATCAAAAACCAGCTTCTACATTTGTATTTCAACCTTGGACATGTCAATCAATTATGCTAAGAATACAGTTTCTACTGTGGGCCTATATGAAGAATTACACCAATATATTAGTTCATAATGAGTTTGATCTACACCTGATAACATGCACGCTTGGACTGTAGATGAAGCACAGTCTGCACAGTCTGGGATCGTCCATTTATATTATCCATTGAACAAATTACAATTTTTTTTAGTAACCATTTGAGTTGCACGTTTCATACAACCAACATCAACATTTATCTGAATTTGGTACTAAAACAATTCATAAGCAATTCGGTGAGAACACATCAAGAGTATCAAATCAGCACTGAAAAAACATTACTGGTTGGTAACCAAACACTCAGTTATAAACAAGACAACATAAACAATTCAGAGACTTGACTTTGAAAAGACAAGAACTGTTGTACAAATCAAGCATGAAAGTACATTTTATCCCAAAGTGACATCACTGAATTCCTCATAAATATGCAAATTTGTATTAGCATATAGACCAAAAGTACCAAAATGTATCAAACACCCAACAAATTAGCAATAAATATGCGGAAAGATGATGTGAATATGGATTTGTGCATAATGGGTTGTGCACAATGGTTTCAAGTAAAAATAATTCCTATTTCACATGCCTTTTAAGATAGAAAAGTGATCCAACACAGGTACACAATTTTGTATTGTGGTTTTTGTATTGTGGTTTAAAGGGAAGATACAGCATTGGTAATTACTTGAACACAAAATTACCGAATTATAATCCGGCAGCTAACTTAATGGGAGTTGTTAAAGGTACAAACCATTGTGATAAAAATATTCTATTAAAGGTAATCTCATTTCAGAGTAAACACAAAAAAATAACTCGCCAAAATTGTTCTTCATACTATCACGATTATATTATTATTATTATTTATTTATTTATTTATTTATTTTATTTGTTTGCAAGTACTATACATCAATAGGCTGATTGATTTTACCGAAATAGAATGCATGCATATTATAACCGAAATATTACTAGATAAATATCTATTCTGAAAATTGAATGGCCTAGTCCCGGCCGCCGTAGACTCCACACACTGCAATGAAACATCTGTTTTTATTAAACAAATGACAGAGACACTTACCTGTGAGATTCATACACTAAGATAGTTGGCAAAATGAGAAGATTGTTACGAGTCCACAGAAAATAATCGCAAAATTCCCTCGTGGAAAAGTTCCAGCCACAGGCTGGGTATCAAAAGAGTTGGCTCTTCAGAGGATCAATTATATGAAGAGGACATTTTTTTCTCTACATTTTCATGTGGGAGGAGAATTCAGAGTTGCGCCTGACAACACACGTCAGATTGACCAACAGGGTAAGACCTATCCGTGACGCTATAAAACCTCAGTCAAGCTTTATACAGAAATGTAGGTCGCATAGTCTCAATAACCATTTTTTTATTTGAAATAATTTAACCTTACTAGTGAAACCCATTATCCACGCTAGAGAATAACTATAACAACATCTCCCAACCCATCGTTAGTCTGGTAACGTTAAAAGTAAATGTGACTTTGAATGCACTTCAGTCTTCAGCCAAATATTGTTTGGGAAAGTGTCCGTGAGGTGCGCTGTACTTGAGACTGACAGGATTTGGTTGAATTTAAAAGAATCAATTTGTGGTCCTAAAAATTATTACGGTGCTCCAAAGAATTGTCATGATAATATCGAGAAGCTGAGGTCATAATCAATTGACTTTTTAAGACAGGAATTCGGCTCAGGTTAAAGGTCCTGTGAAGAGTGTATTTACCAAACTTAATTTTTTGGTGCTGTTTTATTGATTGATATGAATTAAAAACAATTTTAAATGTTTTTTTAGTGTCGAGTGGATTATTAATTGTTTATCTAATAATCAAAATTGACCCCCCGAATTTTCGAAGTTTTAACTGGAGTGTCGTGGCCGAGCGGTCTAGCTTACCGGACTCAAGTTATGGTGTTAGCAGCAGAATGTGGGTTCGAATCCCGGCCGTGACACGTGTGTCCTTGGGCAAGACACTTAACCATAATTGCTTCTCTCCACCCAGGGGTTAAATGGGTACCTGTGAGGGCAGAGTTGGTTGATTAGCCCTATATGCGCTGTAATGGCAGCAATTGAGCTGTATACTCCCTAGGGAGCTGAGATGGTTTCAGGAATGATTTATGAGCCTTATGAGCAGGGGTAATGATATAATGCGCCTTGAGCACCACTTAGTTGGTGGATACGTGCGCTATATAAGTCCACACATTATTATTATTATTATTATTATTATTATTACATTATAGTCTAAATGGCCACTTACCCTGAGTCTTTCTCGCTTTAAAAAACACCTCTCTTCTTCGTTGGAGCCTTCACAGTCTTCTTACTTAGCGGGAATATCGTTGGAATTGCATCTGGTAGCAGCATGGCCTTATAAGCCATACCGACCTGGCTGTGAAGGCCCCGTTCAAAGCATGTCTGCTCGAAGTGTGCACTACATAAGTGGTGCGCTGTATACGACGGCAAGTGCCGTGGATCGCGGATCGCCTCAGTGTACGTCACGAATTTTATGTTAATGAGGGGTATGGGCGTGTCGAAAAGCACCCCCCTAAATTTAAAAATTAATATTTGTATGGTATAAACGTGAGGGGAAAAATTTACAAATGACAAATATATTTTCCTTTAAGAAAAGCAAATAACAATAACAACAACGACGACCATTACAAACAATAACAACAGAAAAATGGTTAACATGTGTTCAGAGTACTTTTATTTTATCTTATTCTATTGGACAATATTATAATACTTATGTTTTTCTTTTGTGTTCATTTCACACCTGTCTAACTCCTGCTCACTCTTGTGTTTATATCTGTATGTTGTTTGTATCCCGTCCTACGTTGCCTTTGAGAAAGAACCTGCTAGGATCGAAACGTAAGACTAATAACCATTATTTTGTATTTTAATTGTACTAATTTAATCATTTGCATGCTTATGAAATGTTATTTACGTTTTTTCTGTATTTTCTTGTTATACTGATGATGATGATAAAATATAATTATCTTATAATTTGTATGAATATTCAATAGAAATAATTTTAATTTTGTTTTCATTTGAATTTTTATGCCGTACATATATCGACTTCCAGAGTCAGGCGTGGTCAAAGGCCAGAATCATATGAAATTTGTACCGCATGCTCATTGAGATGGGGATTTCCAATACGAGTCCTGTATCCATTTTCATGACGATACTAATGTTATGTAACGCCATACTGAATTTGAGATTTTTGGTCTAGCCACCGACCACCACATACACTAAGCAGCCTGGCTCATCAACAGGTTTCAAGTCTTCCGCCTTTACATCGTAGAGCCTGCACCGACCTGAAGTTGTGACGTAGTCGAAGGACAAGCACTGGTCATTCTGCTTGCATTTGAAGAAACATTGCATCGGGGATGTAGTGTGAATAGTCGCTAAAGAATGTGGATAATCAATGTAACTTCCCTCATAGAGCAATCTGGATGCATATGTTTTGGTGCATGAAGGGTCTTTGTTCGCTACAAAAGAATAATAGAAATGAATAATAGAAACAGAAATAAGTAAGACTAATTGCGGTGACACCATGTGAAATTCTCTATTGAGTAGTAATTAGTTCTGAAAATAGCTGGAGGTTACAACTCGACGTTTCAATCAGTATGCTCTGATCGTCTTCAGGAGTAGTGTTTGGCCTACAATAGTCTTTACAGATCACTGGGCGTGTCCAAATGGCGCCAGTGATTCCTCGACCCATCTTACATAGCTAGATACAGTTTTTTGAAAAGAGGCCTCCGTGAAAGGAGCCTCCGTGAATGAAAGCATCGTGCATCGAGGCCCGTCGCTGATTGTTTTTATCCAGACGAGGCCTACACTTGAGTTGAAATCAGGTTGTTGGCCGTATATTATGACTACAGCGCTCTACTAGAGGCCACTGAATCCACCACTACTTGCTTATGATACCACAATTGCACGGTCGGTTAGGGTTTAACGGAATCAAACACCTGTATGTTTGATCGACTCACAGCCTGTAAATGTTTGATTAAAATGGCCGTTACTTACTTGCTGGTTGCTGACACTCTTCCATGGGGTACTCTTCAATGATCACTTCGCAAAGCGTCAGACATTGGTCTAGGTAATTGGTTCCCGAATCGAAAAGATTGTCTACACTGACGTACCGGGCAGACACGGGTGGGTTGCATACAAACTGCAGATGTCCCCCACGGATCGATGCTTGGGCTGATGTAACCAGTGAACCACAGACGACATTCTGAGATATGCTGTTGTTTAAGCCCGCTCTCACGACGGCTCCGGTCAGTCGACCGCCTGGTAACAAAACAGCAGATAATTTGATTTCAACAATCAACTCACACGGCCAAACAAATCTCTTGTTGCGTAAACCCCACAAATGTCACCGTATAACACATGATGACGTTAGAAAAACTGTTACTCATGGTTTCGGCTCATTTTTATAAAAGTTTCAGTTTTATGCATCATCTATAAAGTCAATTGAAAAAAATTAGGATAAATAAGCCAGATCTTCGTGTATATCCTCAAAAGTATGAACTGTTTAAAAATAGCGGCGCCCGCGAGATACAGCTGTTTAATTGTTTGTAAAAATCCATTCTCGGCGTAGCGCAACAAGGGGTTATTCATGGAATTTCTTTCGGGTACTAGATGTTTAAAAAGAATTGGCAAATAATTTAAATATTAAAACAATTAACGATAGCATATCTGCCACAAATATTTCAAGGATACTTGATATTATAAATTAACTTACACAATACGTTTTATGTGACGCAATCATTTTACCAAATGTGGATTCTAAAGCATTGAATTGTACTTACTACAACAATCTTCTCTGTTGACAAGGGTGACTCTACCCACGCAGTGAGACATCTGAAGATCCACCTTCCACCATGGATGCATATTACCAACTTAGATAAAATAAAGAATTTAATTAACGTATTAAATAATTAACTTATTCAGTCACGTTTAGTAAAGTGAAAAACATTGTGGCAAACCGCCACGGGATGGAACATACAAATTGAAAATGGTAATAAAGATTGTTTTGCACACAATTTGGCTTACCAATAATTAACTGCTGATTCCGTTACTGCCGGTTTTAAATTCGATTTTCCCCCCATAAAATTGGCTTTTAAAAATCCGAAAAATATTTCATCTAGAGTAATAAGTTAAGATTTGGCAACATGGATTAAAACATGGATTGATGTTGTCATCTGATGGAGTAGCCTAAGTCCAATGCTACACACACACACACCCGCGTTTGTTTTTGCCTGCAATTGGGATTTCCTTTGTCCCATTTTTTTTATCCAGGCAAACGGGGACCCTATTGTCCCTTTTATTATAGGTCCCTGGTTTGAATGCCTCCAGAAACTCACACGAACACCACGTGTGTTCTCAGGTCCATATTGTACTTGTAAGTAACACAAACTCACACACACACACACACAGTCGTGAACTTCAAGACGTCTGAGGACCCTCTATTGTTCCTCTATTGTTTGGACTCTAACTTTTTAAAGCAATCTCCATTGGTTTTGTACACGCCGTTTTCCGAGGACAAGCGAAGAACAAAGAACCGCCGTCCGAGGACCTATTATTCCCTTTGTTATATGTCCTCAGACAGTTTGCAGTGTAAGCCCACACACACACACACACACACACACACACACACACACACTCACAACACAGTCGTGATATTCAAGACGACCGAGGATCTTTATTGTTTCCTTCTATTGTTTCCTTCTATTGTTTCCATTATGTTTGAACTTTCTGAAGCAATCTTGTAAATATACTACTCAAAACAATTTAGGGAACACCGGAATAATCTCAGTTAAAGCAAGATCATTTATTTCAGATAAACACAATGTTTCACAGAATTGATGAGAAACAACTGCACAATGAAAAAGATGATAAAGGATGCATGTAGTGATTACACATTTCATGACATGACTACTGAAAGAGATATGGGGTTGCAAATGAAAATCCCGGTTCATGGAACATTTCAAACCTATTTGATGTTAAAAATCCGGTATTCCCTAAATTGTTTTGAGTAGTTTGTATTCAGAAAGTGATTTTCGCGGCGCATATCGTGCATGAGTGTAGAAATAATTTAATTTAGTAGGCAATTACGTGCAGATTGGTAATAAATCCACAGGCACGAAACTTGCCACTTATGCATATAATTTGCATTTTAATTATCCAATATAAAAATAGCACTATTTGTTGCCAATTCTTAGAGAACCATGTAAACATCTGATGATTTAACTGCTAAGGAATCACATTACCAAAAACTGGTTTTAACTTGCCTTGAACAAACTAACTAATCCCTGCATGTCTGATACTCCAACCTCCCTCAGGATAACACTATTGTCTTTAAGCCAAGTTATCCATATGCAATTACAATTGCACTTTTAAAAATTATTACAAATTCCTGCTAATCCATGAAATATGTTAATATTAATGATAGTTACTGCAATGTATAGTAATCACTGATTCTTAGCATGTGGTTAAAGGGTCTATGAAATAGACTGTTTTAACAGTGTAAACAATAAAGTATGCCTGTTGGAGAATATATTTGCCCTTTGTCCATTTTTTTCTCCGTCCATTTGTACAATTAAAAAATTTAATTCTAAATTTAGGGGGCGCCGCGCTCCTCACATTCCTCATTATTAACATATTAATATCTGTGACGTACACCTGGGAGATTTTAGCAATAGCCCGTGTTTACGTGGCACTCTTAGTCATGCTGTACTATTGTTTTAATATCACGAAGTTTTAATGTCAACAGCCTTTCTTTTTTGGTTCTAAATACTGTACCGTACTTATTTTTTTATTTTTTTTATTTCACAAATAAGCCCTGCGGTTGTCCTTTGGTACGTTCCGATTCAATGGAGGCTGGGCTGGTGATGATTGGTGCTTGTAAGTACATGTTTATTACGTAAGTCACACGTTGCTAGCAGTTCATGACTGTTTTATTACATAGTGGCAACAATGATGACTAACAATAATGGGTTAAAAAGGCATGCTAGCAAAGGATGAAAACATGTTTGCTTTGTTCTCTCGGGGGATCTAGTTGGAAGTCATTGTATATTGACCATGCCGCCTAGCATAAGGCTCCCTGCCCAGGTGTTCGTCACGAACAGCGCCACCTCACGTCGTGCAAAATTTGAAACAATTTTTTTTAAAATTTAATTAAAATTAAAACATCCAATCAAGACACAAAACAAAATTAACATTGTTTTTTATTATCAACTGATAAAATAACAGTAACAAATAAATTAAGACAAAAACACACTTCCTAGATCCTTTAAGTAGAGTCATACAATTGGGCCATCCAACATGAATACTACATGGACTAAACATTTAAGAATGTAGCTCTCCTCTTTTGTCAATTTCATAATGCTCAGTTTAATTTACAGCACATTATATATTTTTTTAAATATTTTATTAATTATTCTTTTATAAGACTGTTAAAAATTAAATTAAATTTTATATTATTCTACGGTAAAATGAGTTGGATACAATAATGAAAACCCTTCAGTTGCAATCCACTGTGTTTGATATATATAAATGTACTTTTTAATGATCTGGCTTTTTTTCTTTTTTGTGTGTGTGTGTTTTTGTTTTTTTGTTTTTTTTGTTTCAAGTCTATTTAAAAGTTGTCATTTAAAAGTAAAACAGGGAAAAATGAGAAAGTAAATTAAAATAAATGTTGAAGTGATGTAATCTTTATCGCTTCCCTACTACCCTTGTGTTTCAAACAAGATAGACTCTTGCTCTGATAATCCCATTTATGTTCAAATGGCGGCCATATTGGATTTTAGCCGTTTGCGCGACGAGCTAACATTTCAGCGAAGGTCACTCCCATTCATATTATTCAACACCGTTCAATTGTATAGAAACCACCTTCAAACCTTGGTCCCCGCATATCACTGTAAAAACTCAGGTGTTAAAATAACACTAGTGGTGTCAACTTTATTCTTCCATGGTGTTTATATTGTGCGAGTTGCCTAACATAAACACCAATGGTGTAGTTTTTAACACCAGTTTTTGCAGACTGCAATGGTGTACTTGTCACAGGACCTACACGTTTTGCCTCTACTAGCATGACGCCACGCTCGATAATTTCTCGCACGATGCATAGGCCTAAACTCAGCACAAGACAATGGCATTCATTTCCATTTGTTCGTACAAAAAAAATTAAATAACACCAAAAAATACCCCCAAAAAATTATTATTGCTATGAATTGTATGAAATAAAACAAAGTACCTGAAAACATATTATAAACATAGAAGATCGGTAAGTGTTCATCAAAGACAGACATTCTGTTTCTGAAATCTTACATCAGATAATTATGTTTATTTTATGTTTTTGGCAAGTTTTATCTCACTTTTTCAAAAAAGTATTGACCCCGTGTTCAAGCCAGTCGCACACGACACTGAGTTTCTGTCCACATGAAAGAAGTGTACTGACCTGCCGTGTGAGAGCACGTCAATGTGTGTACGTTTGTACTAGCGTTCCCATCTATAGCTAGGTCTGCTGTCAGAGGGATCTTTAGGCCAGTGTAGGTCGAGATCTGGCTGGCTGGCAGTCCTTGAAGAGGCAAAACTGGGTAAGTGAAAAAAAGCTGCATAAGACCAATGGGAATATGATGACAACAGACAGACTGTCCAACAATTGACCTTTCCCATACAAAATAAATATAGAAAAAAAAATTTGAAAGGGGAAGTGATGCATTGTTTAACATTGCTTCGGACTATTATTTTGTAAAAGTCCCTTATTTGAAAGTGATGTTCTTGCATTCTACAGGGAAAATCAAAGTGTACTGTTTTAAAATCAAACAAATGACGATAAAATACAACTGGAGCATAGACAATAAGCTAGTTTAAACCCAACCAAAACAAAACACATAGTTTTCAGTAGATTCACAAATATCGCTGTTACATTACCCATTTTCATTCATGACACATCTGTTGACCAGGTTCATTCTACAATTATTTTGTTCAGCTACCGTACCTTTATAATGAATCCACCAAAAAAATCAATAAAATTTATCCATGGGGCAATGTGTTTTTACACCCCTAAAACTTTTATTTATGTTGCAAATGCGCAACTACCAATAACTTTCCTGGCAAGCTGTGTGATCACAATTGCAGTATCCGTATCCGTACATGAACTTGCGGGCTGAATTTCGAAACTGTTAGGCGGCTGTGCCAGTCATTAATGGACCTAGTTAAATATGTATCGTCTATGTTTGGGTCGATTTGGCGGTAAAAATGATTTTTTTTTTTTAATTAAAAAGAAGAAAAAAAATTATTGTTCAAATGCTATTTATCTCGGGTTCAGGAAAAATAAGGTTGGTGAGAATAATTATAACCAGTGTTACAAATCCGTCAAATATTTAAAGGAACCTAGACACAAAATTGGGTACCATATTTATGGTAAAATAATTGTGGATAATGTTGTACTTTCGCTAATTTGGTAACATTAAGACATGGACATTACAGGGATACCCTGTAATGTGATACATTCGATTATTGGCAAAATAGCAAACGTTTTATGCGTTATTATTTTTTTATGGTTTGCTAACATTTTCCGCAGTGGCTTAGCGCAGGGGCAAACATTTTGGGGGTAAATTTACCGACACAAAAATCATATCAACGGACAAGTTTGCTTTGTTATGCCCAAAAATCGACGATCTCTAAAGTCGCCAATATTTAGCAATCAAATAAGTATAACTGTTTGTGAATTTACGGACAAACATTATTCTGCCAATATAATTTTAGTAATCAGAAAGGTATTGCAAATGTGTTTCTCTTATGCACAAAATAGTCATATATTTATTTATTTTTGTATTGAAATTGCAAATATAGAAGAAACAGCGTCAAAGGCAACTTATGCTAACCAAGAACAAATAATAAGATATTGTTGATCGATTAGTACTGTACAGGTGTTTAAATATGACAGCCGTCCTACTTCAAGTCTTGTCTGGCATAAAAACTGTAACACTCATTTCACTAATAAAAATAAGGTTCAGCAATTACACATGCTGACGAATTTCACCATGTCAAAGGGGCTATGACTAACCAAACAAGCTGCATAAGAAAGGCTGCAGCAAAGATCACAATTTGACCCCTGCAGCAGAAGCAAAATACCACCTCCATTATCGAAGCTCATTTAAAATGTCAACATCAATAACCAAATGTGATGCAGGAGACACTAATCTAGCTATGACCTGGCTGTACAATGAGCATCAATAATGGACGTGGTATTTTGCTTCTCATACAATGAGGTCGTGGCCGAGCGGTGTAGCGCACCGAACTCAAGTTCTGGTGTTGCCAGCAGCAGGGTGTGGGTTCGAGCCACGGTCATGACACTTGTGTCCTTGATAATTGCTTCGTCCTTCGGATGGGAGCACCACTTAGTTGGTGGATACGTGCGCTATATAAGTCCACACATTATTATTATTATTATTAATGATCCCTGCGGGACGAACGCTAAAAAATAACAAGTTTCTACTGTCTGCCATTGTTACTAACACAACATTTTGTTTATTTTATTTTATGAAATTTTTGATGTAGGAACAAATTGCGAATTCCGCACATCCAAATTTCAGCTCAACGGTAGGTTATGATATGATATGAAAAGTTTTTAACTTATTTACCTTTGTCATTGTCCCGTCAGTGCAGCATGCGAAATGTGAATATTTGATCGAGTGAAGGGAATTATATTTTCTAACAAACCTCTTGCATTTGAGTGTACAGTATCAGATTGGAATCAATATGACATTGAAAAAAATTCTCACATCCTTGTTCAAAAACGTTTGGGAATTTTTATGACCAAAAACGTATACACATGTAATGATGAAGATCATTTTAATATTAAAATTAATATTATCAATGTTGCTTTCGTTGGATGGAAATGATCTCCAAGCTCTCCCTTAAAACATTATACCAACAAATAAAATAAACGAGAAAGTACTTGGTTTAAAAATGAGCCCTAAAATATATCAGCCGATGTGTTCTACATTACATAATTGTACCTCTTGATATTATAATGATGGATTTTATTTCTCTGCGACATATTGTTTGAAGCACTCGGCGCTTGTCCTCAAGCATTTGAAGTTACCGTGGATTTTTTGTTTGTTTGTTGAGGGCTGGGGAGTTGATGTAAAAACGTGAACGAACAATACATAATTAAATAATTAGATATGAAGGACATTGCCTATGGACCGGAAGCTAGGTAATATTGACACAATAATTGCCAAGCGAACACCTGAAGCAAGTAAAAAATATTGACGCACGAGTGATTAGGCATAGCTGTTTGAGCGAGAAAAACGTTTTCGTATTATTTATTAAATTTTTTGCCGTAACTCAGAGAGGCAAATTTAGCATTTTCCTAAACAACTGACGTACGAGAGTACAAGTGTTTTTTTTTTCATGAGTACGAGTACTTCCTTCCAGCCTTGGTTTGGACTCGTGGACTCGTAGTTATATGGAAGAACATGAATATGTGGATACTTACTGTGATAATTAGGCTACTAGATAATTCAGTGGTGTAAATCTGTTGTCAACAAAGGTTTGGAGGTGGGGGACCATGGGTGATCAAATGACTACCCCTAACATTGTCCTACACCCCCAGCAAAGACTTTTCAACATTAGTATCAATAACAAATTTGAAAATTTTGAAAATTTTGAGATTTTTAAATGTTTTAATTATGTTGTCAAATTTCTAACCGTAAAAGTTGTTAAACAATTGGGGGTGGCACATTTTAGCAAATATCTATATGGAAAGTTTCTTTTGGCAAAGAGTGAAGATTTAGTGTACTGTTTAAATTTATAAAAATTATTTACATGCTTATACTTGACACACGAGGGCTCTGATCTGTGAGAACACAACAAGAGTATCGCAGCAGCACTGAAAAGCATAAAATAAAACCCACTAACCTTGCCCAAGTGATTACCTCAAAGCATTACTAATACTAAGACAACATAAACAATTGAGAGACTTGACTTTGAAAAGATGAGAACTGTTGAATTGAGAACTATTATGCACATCTTATCCCAAAGTGACATCACTGAAGTGTTCATGAATATGCAAATGTCATTAGCATATAGACCAAGCATTACCAAAAATGTATCAAACACCCAACACATTGGCAATTAAAAGGCAGAAAGGTGATGCCAATCTGGATACAGAGTTAGGAACAATGTTTTCATGTTAATGATGTCAACATAGACACCCAGTTTCATATTGAGCTTTTGCATTGTGGTTTGTGTAATTGCGAGTCTCTTTTTAAGTAACAGAAAACATTTTGAATGAAACTTACGTGGGAAGTTCGTTGAACTTTCATGCAGTAACGAAACGTGCGTAAATAAGTCTAGAACTTTCGTTCAGTGATGACCTGATGGTGAATAGGTTTTCTAAGAAAGTTTAATTGTACACGTAAGTCTAGAATTTGCTAGAATGATGATTTTGCTATAAAAGTGGGACACCTTCGGTATATAGCCGTAGGACAGTTGGTTGGCGTGGCGGGCGCCCCAGCGCCTCCCTCATGCGCCCAGAAGGTGATCGAACTTGATCATTAGTAGGATTACAGAGGATAAGAACTGATTAGAAGTGCTTGCAGAACAGATTGGAAGAGAGTGTGTGGTTCTTCACCAAATCACTGGCAGTCTATAGTGTTGAGAGAATTCGCCAAGCGTCAGAAAGAATGGATTTTGAGTTTTATAGTGAGTCGTCCACGGGAGTTTTAAGTAAAGATGTGAATAACAGAGTTAGAAAGAAGTCCACGAAGAGACACTAACTAGTATTGAAGTTTGTGAACTGGACTGTTTTAGTTATTCCAGTGTATGTTTGGAAATCACTCTATAATCGCCAATTGCAGTCACCAAGTTAGTCAAAAATAGACAGCCTCTGAGTGCTTAAAAATCGCCGGCCATAAAAGAGTGGACTGCCGTTGGGAGGTGTAAGCCACTTGAAGTTGTAAGCCACTTTTAATAATTGTAATTTTGATAATTTACGATCATTGTATTAAGCTTGATTTAAAACCCTGCGGTTCATGGTGGTGCTATTTCATTCAGTCCGTTTGTAAACAATTGTTGTTTACTACGTCATGGAAAACTCAAATTCAGCCACTTTGCATAAGTTCTCTATTGATACAGTGCCTGATAACATGGTAAAAAAAATTCAACCTGGGGTGAACCATTGACCCGGTATGCAGCTTTCAAAGTAAGGGGAGGGGGGGCCTTGCCAGCAGACAACCCATTGAAACAGTACAGCTGTTATCAATTGACATTACCGCACTAATCCCAGACATTGCCCAGACATTTCGGCAACCTGAGATGTTTATTTTGAGTCTGGTTGTGGATATATGGCCAGACCAATAGAATCTCTTGGTTTCTCTGTAGAATGTCAGCAGTACATAAAATGTGCAAAAAAAATTGGTTTTGGGTAACATTTTTTTTTGAAGGGATTGTGGGCTGGCACCCATATAAAACTTTATATTTGGCTTGAAATTGTTTTCTTGGGTCTAGAGGGACTCAATAAGTCTGTTTACACCATTTGAGAAGGGATTGTATGCCCCTATATGAACGTTTTACACGCTATTCAAACGTACTAAATGATTTAGTCCCATCATGTGTTTGTGTGATTATATTGCGACCATGAACCGCACTCTGTAATAATCGTGTAAACTTGATTACTCTGTTGTTGTTGTAACAATTATCAAGTGTAACCTTATTGAGATCTTTATAGTGTCTAGAAATTTATTGAGCGGACGGAAATCGCAAATTATATCGCTGTGGAAATCGCTGGCCGTAACAACATGTACACGAAATACCGAATTATTATCCGGCAGCTAACTTAATGGGAAGTTTGTAAAGGTACAAATCATTCTGATAAAAGCATTTTGTCTATTAAAGGTAATCTTATTTCAGAGAAAACACTAAAACAAACTCGCAAAGAAACGGTACTACAATGACTATAATTATTCATTTTTTGTTATACTTGAATAGGTTGATTGATTTTATCGTAATAGAATACATACATATATAACGAAATATTACAAAATAAATCTCTACCTGCAATGTATTGGATTATTTATTTATTTATTTATTTTAATTTGTTTAATGAAACAATCAGACAAAGGGTATTTGACACTTACCTGTGAGATTCATACACCAAGATAGCTGGCAAAATGCGAAGATTGTTATTAGTCCGAAGAAAATAATCGCAGTATTTTTCTCCTGCAAAATTCCCTCGCCGAACGCGAAAGCCATTAAGGAAAAGCTCCAGCCAGTCGCTGGTGTCAGAAGAGTTGGCTTTTCAGAGGATCAAGAATGTATAATGACGACAATTTTGTTTCTCTCTACCTACTCATTTGGGAGGAGAGTTCCGGCCTGTCAGTCAACAACACGCGTCGGATTGACCAAGACGAGAAGACCTTTTCCTGACAACAGTTGCTAAGTCATATTATAACATCCGTCAAGGTTCATGCAGAAATGCCTTGTCGGTCGTATGGTCGCAATAACCATTTTTGCGTGAAATAATTTAACCTTAATACGTTTATAGTGAAACCCATTATCCACGCTAGAGCACAACGAGAACAACATCTTCCCACCCATCGCTAGTCTGGTAACGTTAAGAGTGCTTAATTTTCTCATCATTTGCCTTATCACCAGTCACTGCTTTGTTTATGTGTAAACTGATACTTTCACTTAATTAGCATTACCCCTTTTTGAATTATTTTGGCCATTCTCCATGCATTGTTGGGTTTTTTTACTGACTGGGATTCTCTGCTTTGATACTGGTACTAAATCTAATTGCAGTTTGTTTTGCTTTTCAATTTTGGCTTTATGTATTTGTTTTCATTATTGCTTGAGCAATTCATGTGTATTTTGTTAAGGTCATTGCTTACGTTTCACATTCCATGTCTCGTATTATTTCCATAAATAGTTAATTTGTTTTACTTTGCTCTTTCTTGCATTTGTTTAGCGTTATGTCCTTTGATTTTGCTCGTGATAATTCCTCTGATAATACAGGTGACCTTTCAACTTTTTACATGAATTCTAGGAGCCTCTGTAGACATTTTAAGATAAGATAAGATAAGATAAGATAAGATCAACTTTATTAAACCCCATATAGGGTAATTGAATGCTCGCATAAATTTTTAAAAAAATAGACAATAAAGCACAAGTACACTCTATAAAAATACATTATATAAAAATACAAAAGTACAAAAATAGAAGTATATAGACAAATATAAGGAAACAAATAAAAGACATATTGCACAGTGACATAAGGTCGAAACAGGTCCAATGAAAGGTTCCAAACAGGCAAGCATAATCAACGCTTAAAATATGAATTATGAAATTTCATACACTGTGGAATAAATGAGGAGGGGTGTCTATTTGTACTGGCCAACGGCAGCCTCATCCTACCACTTCGAGGGATCACCGCTCTGTCCAGTTGCACACGAAGCGGGTGATCATCATCATGAAGAATCTTGTCCAGTTTGACCCCAAGAAGCCGTTAGTAGGACGAGGCCAAGGTTGGCTGACTTTCCCCGATCACACGACTTGCCTGTTTAATCATGGCTTCAATACGGTGTTCATCTTCTTTTCCAACATTACCACCCCACGACACCAAATTATTTTGCCATACCCCACAAATAACAGAGTTATAAAACATGGCAAGAATGTTGTTATTGACGTTAAACCTATTCATCGCACGCAGACAATACATCCTAGAATTTAATTTCTTCATTAACATATCAATATGATCGTGCCAGGCAAGCCGATTATCTATAACAACCCCGAGATATTTATAATTATCTACCCTCTCAACGGTACTTCCCTTAATAATAACTTCATTTAATACACTTTGGGACTTACGAAAATCAATCACCATTTCTTTTGTCTTATTAACATTAAGTTCCAAAAGGTTTTGCTCACAATAGTTTATAAAATAATTGATCTGTTCTAAGTATACGCAATATCATCATCTTTTGTAATTAAACCCAACAAGGCAGTGTCATCTGCAAATTTGACTAGTGAGCAGTTTTTGTTAGTTGACCTTGCATCCGATGTGTACAGAGTGAATAAGAATGGTGCTAAAACCGTACCTTGAGGTGCACCAGTGTTCGAAATAATGATCTCGGATATGCTATTAGATGTTCGGATGTTAACATATTGGGACCTATTAGTAAGATAATTAAAAATCCATAAGATAAAATCATGGCGAACATTCATTTCTAATAACTTATTGGCTAAAATGTGAGGTTGAATGGTATTAAAAGCAGATGAAAAGTCGAAAAACATAATCCTAGCAGAATGACCCCCGTTTTGTATGTTCAAGATGTGAATATGATTTTTCAGGGCTGTATAAAATAGCATCCTCAGTACTGCGCTTGGACCTGTACGCAAACTGCATTGGATCTAAATATTTATCGACCATGGGTTTTAAAAGATTTAGAGCAAAGCGCTCACATATTTTCATTGCCACGGACGTCAATGCTACAGGTCTTAAATCATTTAAACATGTAATAATAGGTTTTGTGGGTACTGGAATAATACATGACTGTTTCCATATAGGCCTAGTTGGTATTGTAACGGAAAGTGAAAGACTATACCAGTCTAATATTTAGATTGTGGGTGACCTTATGTTGCGCGCGCTGATTGATTGGGCAGGCGCGTAGCGATGCGATGGCATGCATGTGGGCTGCGACGGGCGTGGTTGCCTGCGGTATGCCATAGCGCGGAGAAAAGAACGGTAGCTGCCAGCGTAGAAAGACGTAAGTTTATTGTCTTGGCTCTGCGTGTACGTCGCTGACTAGCGCGCGGTGCATTAGTTGCAAAGTGAATTTAAGTTGTATGAGCTGTATGTTGTAGATGCTAGCGTGCATAGCTGATGCGTAGCTGGTACAAAGCTTTGGAAGCTGTATATTATGGAATTCCATTACTGCCATTTAAACGGCGCATGTATGGCGATGATGGTTTGGTCCCTAGCCGTTTGCGCCGTCAACGGCGCATAGTCGCGTCGTGCCGGCGCATAGTCGCGTCGTGCCGTCGCATAGTCGCGTCGTGCCGTCGCATTGTCGCGTCGTGCCGTCGCATAGTCGCGTCGTGCCGTCGCATAGTTTTGTACTGCTTGTATAGGGCCGTCGCATTGTCGCGTCGTGCCGTCGCATTGTCGCGTCGTGCCGTCGCATAGTCGCGTCGTGCCGTCGCATAGTTTTGTACTGCTTGTATAGGGCCGTCGCATTGTCGCGTCGTGCCGTCGCATTGTCGCGTCGTGCCGTCGCATAGTCGCGTCGTGCCGTCGCATTGTCGCATTGTCGCCCGTGTTGATTGATGGTCCTTAGCCGCTTACGCCGTCAACGGCGCATAGTCGCGTCGTGCCGTCGCATAGTCGCGTCGTGCCGTCGCATTGTCGCATTGTCGCCCCGTACCACCAGTTTGACTGAATTATCCAGTGCTTGCCAATAGGTGGCGCTGTCTTGACTTCAGAGGTACTCTCACCTTTTTCCCCGCGACGACGAATAAGTCTCAAAGACAAAGTAAAAGATGGATGTTATTTTACGCCAGTTGGGTCTGGAACAGCTGATACAGGAGTTTGAAGAGAACGGGGTATGTTACTATGTACTTGTTACGTGTTTATTTAAAGGAAATCGGTCAAAAAAAAGGGGTAAAATGTTGTTAAGGCTTAAAGGTCCTAGGAAATAGAAATTTTTAACAGTGAAAACAATAAAGTATACCTATTGGAACATATATTTGTCATTTGTCTATTTTATCCCCGCCCCTTTGCACCATTAAAAAAATAAATTCTGAAATTAGGGGGGCGCCACGCTCCTCCCCTACCTCCTCATTATCATATTATAATCCGCAAATCCGTGACGTAGACCTAGGAAGGTCCAGCACTGCCTGCGATGAAGTTTCAGTCAAGTCGTACTCAAAACCACTGAAGTTGATGTGTCATATTAGATCTTCTTTTCAGCTAAATTTAGTAGATATCCCACATTTTTGGGAAATGCCTTGTAGGTGTGTTGTTGCTGGGTGTAGCAACACCACAAAGGAAGGTGTCAGCCTTCACCGATTTCCACCAGACCCTAAATACAGGCGAATTTGGACGGCGAGTGTGAAGCTGACCAGGGCGAAATGGTCAGGACCAACGGAGCACTCTATGATATGTAGCGCTCACTTTGAGCCAACATACTTTGACCGGGGGCTCCAGAGCCAGTTTGGCATGAGATTTAAAGCCATGCTGCGCCCTGATGCAGTACCAACACTATTTCCCTTAAGTCAGAAGGCCAAGAAACGTCCAGAAAAGAAAAGAGTAGCTTTCTTGAAGCGAGAAAGTCTCAGGGTAAGTTGCTTTGTTTTCCGTGTAACTTACATGTGTATGTGCACCCACAAGCAATAGGCTTATTACTAACGTTAGAGGTCGATTGTTACACTTCGCACACCACATTAACGCTAAAATGTCGTTTCATTGTGAAGTCACTGAAGATGTCATTGTACAATTCTTTGACAATGTTAATTATGTGTGTGATTTTTGGATCTTGTTTCAAAATCATCGAGTGCAGAATTATGTTTTGAAACGGTCATAACGACGGCTTACACAATTCACCAATGACTCCTGGCCATGTGTATCCATGCCATTGATTCGACGGGCCTTGCGCTTCGTTTTACGGTAGAGCCTACAGTACAGATTTATCGGTGCTATACGGTCATGTTTACTATGCAACTTGCAAGTCGTGCACATACACTGTACATGTGTACGTTGCGCACAGTTTATGACCCTTTTTATAATCCCACGGTTTAACCATGGAGCAACTAAACACAATGGCAACATTGGTGCCTAACATTGGAGCTTAGTTTATTCATGGTTTATTGCTCCTAGGTCTACGTCACGAACAGCGCCACCGCGCGTTGGGCAGCATTTGAAATTAGATGAGGCAATTTTTGTAAAAATCAAATTAAAAATAATTAGCCCAATCCAGACATAAATTAAACGTAAAATCGTTTTTTATTCATATCAATTGATAAAATAACAAAAGAAAATAAATAAGCACAATTTGACTCTTCCTAGGACCTTTAACCTAGGCCTTTCCTAGACGTATGAATGTTGACCGTTAGCCACTAAGGGTAATTCCCACTAAGACAGTCGTTTTCCCGGTTCCGTATTTTTTCCGGTTCTGGATAGCTGCAAATTAAAAAATCTATTTAACATGTTAATCCATGTCGCTTCAGAAAACAATTGATAGTTTACTGAGTTTGCTTCCAAACGGCTAGTAAGAGTTTAAAATTGGGGAAGAGTGCAAGTGTCCTGTCATTAGGCCTGTTTCTGTGTAGATTTTACTTCCGCAGAATGCGATGCAAGGTTCTTACACTGTTTTTCTAAAAATGAGATGGAACATGTGTATACAAAAGATATTTACAAACTTACTGGATTATCATGCAATGCAGTGGCATAACTATACATTTTCATTGGGGGGCTAAAACAATAAATTGAGGGGGCCTTATACTGTACCGAGAGTATATTTTAAATGCGAAAACCAACAAATTCCTAAAAACATGTCTTCTTCGATCTCATTTTGGGGAGGCAAGGGGGGCAAGGTTTCTGACCGGGGGGCTCAGCCCACCCCCACCCCTCCCTGGTTAGCCACGCATGATAGAAATATGTTTAACCTTAACTCCAGTGACACCAACCGGCTTAATACCTCAACAGAAGCATTTGTACATTGTGAATGATTCCTGTGTTTATAATAAACAACTTTCTGACAAATTACCTGCAACAGACACCATGTCGAATCTCCAAAATGCCACAAATTTCACGATAGTTGTAACCTGCGGCAAAATAATGGCAGATCAGTTCATCTCCTGACAGAACATTACATGTAAGTCAACAATTCACGCAGTATCCAATAAATGGGTCCTAAAATAAAATTCTGTTACTCAAATTACATATTTCTCTGCATTGAAAAAAGCAACTGTGTAAGGTTCCTCGACCTAGGCCTAGGACTTCTACTAGTCTAGACATTATTCACTATTAATAATTCTAACCAAGTTCAAGTGGCAATAAACATTTAGAATGAGTAGTCGGTGGGTTTTAAAAGTTGTCGGTAGATGTCGGCTAGTGTCACCAATTAGTAGGACCGCACCAATGTGCTTAACGTGAGGTCCAGAAGAAAAGATGGTTGTAAGTGTTAACTTCTAATTAATCTAACAACATGCTTACATAACATTAATTATTGAACATTGGTAATATCAATATCATGGATATGAGAAATTATTATTCAAAAACTGAAAAAGGATACTGCTGTCCACTTGGCAACTCAAAGAAGGATTCAATAATGTATAATCTGAAGCTAATTCCATCTTCTTCCGGCACCCAGTGTAACCTTGGAGGAAGGGTGTAACCTAAAACCACAGGGGTAATTCTACTTCTTTTCAGACAAGTATAGAATACCAAAAGCAGTGTAAACAAAGCTTAAAAAACAAGCTGCAGCGGCGTGATCAAAAAAGGCGCCACCAATTCGGTCGATTCACAAAAAGGGCGCCGCCAGCGGCAAGCCGGGAAAAGGCCAAATTACGCAGTGCATCATGGGAAAAAGTCGACATCGCAAAACCGGAAGCGGGTATCGCCAATGCATCGACCGTACTTCTTACACCCCTTCTCCGCTAAATCTATCAACTCTTCTCTCTTCTTTCCCGCACAAGGTATTCCCCGATTAGTCAAAAATTGATTTAACTCATCCACTCGCATTCGCGCGAAATCCATACTGCTGTACTGACCACCATCTAATACAACGCGATAGACGCGATGTCGACCCTGAAAGTTTGAAATTGGCCTTTCCCGGCTTGCCGCTGGCGGCGCACTGAGTTGTGAATCGAACGGTGCGACAATGCGACAATGCGACGGCACGACGCGACTATGCGCCGTCGACGGCGTAAGCGGCTAAGGACCATCAATCAACACGGGCGACAATGCGACAATGCGACGGCACGACGCGACTATGCGACGGCACGACGCGACTATGCGACGGCACGACGCGACAATGCGACGGCACGACGCGACAATGCGACGGCGCGACGCGACTATGCGACGGCACGACGCGACTATGCGCCGGTACGACGCGACAATGCGACGTTGACGGCGCAAACGGCTAGGGGCCAAACCATGCATCGCCATACATGCGCCGTTTAAATGGCAGTAATGGAATTCCATAGTACATAGCTAACGCTGGCGTGCATTGCTGATGAGTACAAAGCTATACCAACTGTACACACGGCTAATGCTGTCGTTTAATGCTGATGCTAGTGTGCATTGTTGACACTGTTGTTTAATGCTGACGCTAGTGTGCATTCTTATTTAATGCTGATGCTAGTGTGCATTATTGACGCTGTTGTTTAATGCTGATGCTAGTGTGCATTGTTGACGCTGTTGTTTTAGGCTGATGCTAGTGGGCATTGCTGACGTAGTGGTGTAATGCTGATGCGAGCTGCGTACTTTTCATTGTAATCTTATACCTGTCAATTATACATTGAGATTGAAAAGAAAGAGGACCCAGGTGTTAATAAAAGAATCAATCCCAACCCAGTCACAGTAATGTTGCTAATTATAACTTGAATAAATTATATTGTTGTACCGACAATTCTGTTTTCAGGTGCCTTGTTTCTCTGAGCATGGAGGTCTATTTTTACCTCCATGCTCTGAGTAACTGTGTGCTAGCATAGACTTAACAATCAATCACAATTGGTGGTAGATTTCCATCAAAACGGACTCATACCCCTGGCCCAGAGACCGCTCCGAGTGGTATCTCGTCTAGGAAAGAATCTTAGTTTGGGGGAATTGTTGTCACCGCAATTGGTGTCTGACTTGACCCTATCGAACTTAGGTTGAACCTGGGAAACCCGCCACAGTATTGTCTGGATACTAAATGAGAGATTTAAAAAAATTGCAAATATATTGGCAAGTTGATTGGCACAATTTTTCAGTACACGAGGTAGTAACCCATCTGGGCCAGCTGCCTTTGATGAATTTAGTTTGGAAAATTCCTTACGTACTTCATCTGCAGTTACAGCTAAAAATGGTTGGGAATTCGTCCCAGAACTAAATAGTAAATTCTGCAGACCATCAACGTCTTTAGAAAAATCATGGCAATCAAACCTATTATAAAACACATTCAGCTTACATTACGGGATAGCTCCATTAGAAACTTTCCGAGTTTGAGGCCCCAAACTCGGAAATCACACATCCTTTTCAATGCAAATTTTTTTAAGTGTGTTTACTGTGTCACTAAACTTATCAGATTAGATAGCTAATCCTGCGGTAACTGAAATGTACACCGGATGGCTGAGTTTGCAGAGAAAAATATCACATAGAAGGCATTAGTTTTCGGATTCCATTCTTGTATTTTCATTCTTTTGACAAAAAGTTATCATAGTTTCATTGTTTAATCCTGAAAAAGGACCAAGTATGAGCTGAGAACGTACGTACGGCACACGGTAACTCAACGGCCGTGAAAATGCCAGCGTTGCGTGCGAATGGATATTTACTAAGGTTGATGCTTACTTATTAGGGTTTTGCAATAATGAGTTTAATATTTTAAAAAATCGATTCTAGTCGTCAATAAAGGTCGTTGGGTATATTTATTTATGTTGGTCATAGTTTTAACGAAGTTGAACGAAAATAGTGAGCAACATTGTCCTACTTTTTTCAGGCGTAGGTTTTAAATATGCCTGCGTACGCACCACACTCAACAGCGAGCATAGGCATGGTAGGTGATTTAACTGCGTGCAATAGCCTACACATGGCGCTGTAGCAAAATAGGCCAAAGCCAGAGATGCCAACATTGAATTCCAAAAAAGAGTAGCATCTATTGAAAAAAAAATCGCAAAAATCTAAAGCTAAAAAATGCATGTCCGGATTTTGGGCAATGTCAGCGCCGCACTCGGTGTGAACCCCGCTGGCGGTAGTGGGACCGGGGGTAGAGTAAATTGGAGGAAAATACTCAATGAAAAAAATTATGAAATTATAACAATGCTAGACGTATCTTATCTTAAAAAGCTCACAAAAATGATCTTCTGAATTAGTAATCCATGCATCAATCACGTTAGAAATTTTGATTATAATACTAACTGTTCTCTTTCTTGGGGTCTCGAAGGCAAATAACAAATTGATAGCCTTAGCTAGGCCTAGCCCTAGCTAGCTCACCTGGGCCCAATTTCATGACGCTGCTTACCACATAATTCTGCGCTTACAGCGCCATAAAAAGCGCGTGATTCTATGCGCGATTTGCATATTCAATGGATGTATCAGGTAATTTAGATGATTTACTACTATCATTTGTATAACCACTCATCATTCGCATGCCAGCCCAGACTTGTTTCATATTATTGTCAGTAAAATTTCTCTCTATTTTCCGTTTATACAATTCCTTTTCCTTTTTTATAATTCCATCGAGTTCTCTTTGTACTGATTTTAAATCATCCTTATTACCATGTCCGAAAATTCCCTTCTTCTTATTATGATTGATTTAACTTCCTTTGTAATCCGGGGCTTATTATTCGGATAAATTTTAATTTGTTTAGTAGGCACTGTACATTCAACACAAAAGTTTATATAGTCAACAATTGTTTGAGTGAGTTCATCAATACCTTGTGTGGCTTCAAGAAATACATTCCAGTCCATGTGTTCCAAAGAGGCTTTTAGGTCGTCAATAGCTTCGCGGCTCCATTGTTTCACGGTAAGCAGCTTAGGTTCCTGCCTCTGAACAATAGTAGGGCGGTATTTTGGTAGTAATATAATCAGATCGTGATCGGATTTTCCCAGCTTAGTAAGAGGTGATGCAACATAAGCCTCCTTTACATTCGAGTAGCATAGATCTAGGGTTGCCTGTCTGCGAGTGGGTCACTGTACATGTTAATAGTAATTAACACTAGTTTTCGTCAGTGTACAATGATTAAAGTCGCCATCAATAACAATGAAAGCATTAGGATGGGCAATCTCCAGGTCTTGAATAACTGCGCGTATTTCATTAGCCGCAGCTTTGGCAACATTGCGATTCGGCACATATACTGTAAGATGGATTACATGCGAAAATTCCCGGGGAAGGTAAAAAGGTCTTAATCCAACGGCTAGAATTTCCACGTTTGCTGAGCATGAGTAATGTTTCAATGTAACATTATTTGGATGGCACCACTGTTCATTCACATTATAAGCATAGCCCTCCGCCCTTCTGTTTCTCTGCCAAACTCAGGTCCATATCTCCACGTACCAGTTTAAAACCATTTACGATATCCAGGATTTTCTGTCCACTCTCAGTCATTCCTTTTCTATTGATGGCTTCGCTGAGACTTGGTTTAAAGAAACACCTCCGTCTTATGTTCATGTGAACAATTATCACCTCGTTCACTCGTCTCGCTCCAATAGACCTGGCGGAGGGGTTGCCATGTTTGCAAATAACTCGCTGAAGTCTCACATCCGTGATGACCTTACGTTCTCAGGCGATGACTGTATTAATTGAAATCCAGCATGATCATGCTTGTAATATCATTGTCGGTAATGTCTACAGGGCTCCTGGTTCATCTCTTGATAACTTTCACCAGTCTTTTGACACTTTCTTAAATGACGTTACAGGGGAGAAAAAGCTGTGTTACATAATGGGTGATTTCAATCTCAATTTACTCATCGTCCCTCATTTGCCATAGTGACCAATCCTGAATTAAGTTGGCAAAGTGACCAATGCGGTATTGGTCACTTTGCCAAAGTACAACAATAGCCAGTTAGAGCATTCGCCATTTGAATGCATGCTCTATCTCCAAAACTATATGGTGTGGATTAGAATTGGTCATAGTTTTACATTTAAAACTTAATTGGTGTAAATTTGATGATGGGAAAATTTGCGAGTAGCTGTTCTCATCAAGTCTAAGTTCCCTTGACATATTAATGTCCTAAGTGCTATACCGTTTTACGGTTTAGTAAAACGAGTGAAATATTTGCAACAATTTACTTCATGAAGACAGAAATACCACAGAATGAATAGGCCTACAAACAATTATGAATGCATTTTCATTATTTTCTCGTTATAATACACAATGAAAGAAGCTGAATCTTTCACCGGTTGCTTTTATGCATACTTCTTTTAAAGTATGGATACATTTACAGACATTTTACCGCAAGTGTTTACTGGTTTTAAAGCTCCTTTACACTACTGGTAATAAAAACAAATACGAATATGATGACAGTTTAACACACTTGGTACCTGGGGAAAAATTTATGGTGGTATCAAACACCCCTTTGAATATTTCTAGGCTCTGCATTAGATGCTTGGTAATTTTATAGTAAAAGTTGTAAAAGCAATTCCAAACTGATTTTCCGTCGTAATTCATAAATAACCAAATCACCAAAATGTGACACGTTAGAAACATTCAAATTAAATAAAAAGATTTTAATAAGAAAAGTTTGGGCTGATTTGGGAATTTTTTTTAACATATGAAAATAATGATATCCTAAATCATATTTCAAACGTATTCAAGTCGATGCTTAAAACTCATCTTATGTCACAACTCTTCAAAGATGATGTATATTTGTAATTGCATTGTAGGTACATGTATCTCGGTACATTTTTTTTTCCCCCTATGCTATCATTGTATATTGTTTGTATTCATGTTTTTTCTTTGTTTCCGCGCCTTGAGCGCCCAGCAGGGTGGATATGTGCGCGCTAAAAATCTTTATTATTATTATTATTATTAAGTGCTACCAGGACGTTCGTGCAACATTTGTTTTTTAAATTTTGCTTATACTGGGCCCAAAAAGTGGGGGGTTTATTCTATGAAGAAAATGTGGGTATACCCTTGTAAGAAATGCGGCACGTTTAACAATAACGGAGACGAATATTAAGGTATTTTATTAAAATAATATTTGCAACTTATTTACAGTAAAATGAATGTTTCTTTAAACTGCCGGCTTAAGAGAATTAGTTAGGTATAAGTACACCCTGAGTATTCACTATCAAAATCTGACTGACAATTATAGGTTTGAATCACTGAAATACCCTAAAATACCCTCCACCAAATAGTTGCCTGTGCCCGTTTCATGCAATATTTGCATATAACAAGTTGTATCTGCATTTAAACCACTCATCTGGATCCTTTTTCTGACTCTGTGCGTCTTATTCTATATATGTATGCCGAGGCTTGAGATCAAGTCTGTATATTAGCCGTATCTGCCTGTGCAGCGCTGTTGCAGGCCCGTAGCGCTGTTTATAGTGCTTGGAACATGCAGATTGATCGCGTGTGCAGGTTCAGCTTAATATACAGACTTGAACAAGCGGTATAAGATCGATTATTCATATATTCAAGAACGTAGCCCACCTACGTTTGAATTGGCCAATGAGAGAGCTCCGAAAACATTGGTAGTAAAAAAGGTAAAGTCTATCACGAGCCACATTGGCTCATCAGGCCGGTGTTTATCTCCGGTTTCATTGGCATAAAACAACTGAGAATATTTCTGTTCCCCCTGGATGGGATGCCAGTCTATCGCAGGTTACTTCCCCGGCTATTGCCAGGTACCCATTTATACTCCTGGGGGAGAGAAGCAATTATTCCCCTTGGATGGGATGCCAGTCTATCGCAGGTTACTTCCCTAGCTATTGCCAGGTAAAGTGTCTTACTCAAGGACACAAGCGCCACGGTCGCGGTGAGGATTCGAACCCACATTCTGGCGACTCAGCCATCAGAACACAAGTCCGAATCGCTAGACTGCTCTGCCGTGGCGCTCCAATTTTCAATTAATCCTACATATGAACACTAAAATTGTGTTAGAATACTTACTCATTTTTTTTACAAATATACTGCAAAATCTCCTAATATGAATTTATGATATAATAAACAAAACACAGTAGGCCTACCTAATCTACAATCTGAATGGAAACTTCGAAAAGAGCTCTGTGTACGTGTATACAGGAGCTCTTCTCGAAATTTCCATTCAGATTGTACACGTACGCATGTTATCAATCTGTGTGTGCAGCAATAGATTTATGAATATTCATAATGTTTGGGGAATTCGATCAATCAGATTGTTTCTCCGGTATTCCGGAGAACTTGCCATAGGCCGTGAAGAAACGTGTTACAACTTATTTGCTGAAATTGACCTGGAAAACCAATATTTTCAGCTGTTGGTCCGCTCGTCTACCATTTAATCTACTCCCTCGTGTATAGATTGATGATTCCGTCTTCGTGCAGTTGTTTCCACAACTTGTTTTCAGCTCTGCTGTCGTGATTTGCTATACTCATTCGCCTCTGAAATGTCTTGTCGTAATAATGATCGGAAAACTTGTTGAAGCTCCCACCAAAACCATACGCGTTAACCTGGAACAGATCAGCACATATTAGAACATATCAGCACATATTAGAACATATCAGCACATATCAGAACATATCAGCACATATCAGAACATATCAGCACATATTAGAACATATCAGCACATATTAGAACATATCAGCACATATTAGAACATATCAGCACATATCAGAACATATCAGAACATATCAGCACATATTAGAACATATCAGCACATATCAGAACATATCAGCACATATTAGAACATATCAGCACATATTAGAACATATCAGCACATATCAGAACATATCAGCACATATTAGAACATATCAGCACATATCAGAACATATCAGCACATATTAGAACATATCAGCACATATTAGAACATATCAGCACATATTAGAACATATCAGCACATATTAGAACATATCAGCACATATTAGAACATATCAGCACATATTAGAACATATCAGCACACATTAGAACATATCAGCACATATTAGAACAGATCAGTACATATTAGAACATATCAGCACATATCAGAACATATCAGAACATATCAGAACATATCAGCACATATCAGAACATATCAGCACATATTAGAACATATCAGCACATATCAGAACATATTAGCACATATCAGAACATATCAGCACATATCAGAACATATCAGCACATATTAGAACATATCAGCACATATCAGAACATATCAGCACATATCAGAACATATCAGCACATATCAGCACATATCAGAACATATCAGCACATATCAGAACATATCAGCACATATCAGCACATATCAGAACATATCAGCACATATTAGAACATATTAGCACATATCAGAACATATCAGCACATATCAGAACATATCAGCACATATTAGAACATATCAGCACATATCAGCACATAATCAGCACATATCAGAACATATCAGCACATATTAGAACATATTAGCACATATCAGAACATATCTGCACATATCAGAACATATCAGCACATATCAGAACATATCAGGCATATGCCTAGACTACTTGTTTTCATCTCAATCAGATTTTAGTGAAATTTGTGTTTTTTGATAATTTCATTCACAGACTCGTTAATACAATACTTTAAGCAGGGGTTCGACTCCCGGAAGAAGGGGGTATAATTACGTACCCCTAGCAGTGGCGCACCCAAGGGGGGGCTTGGGGGGGCTCGAGCCCCCCCCCCCCCCAGGGCCCGCTGATGTTTTATTTATTTTTTAAAGAAGGAGCCAGGAAAGAGAGCAAAATCTGAGCCCAAGTCTTGTCTACAGAGGAGTTCGGCAAGGAGTATAGGGCAGTGGTACAAGGGATGGGGACTCAGGAGACTCAAGCTCCCCTCCAAAAGTTTTCCATTTATTCCACTCACTATTATATTTTACGGCGTTGCGTATGCATGTGCATGTAAGCTTGAAGGGCCACCAGTATATATAACAAGCATTTTTACACATTCTCCCCCCCCCCTGCCATGGTGCACCCTGATCAGGGAGCAGCTTTACTTAATTTTATTTTGATTTTCTGTTGTCCGTTTCTCTTGTTGAGGTCGTTGACTGTCGTTGAGGTTACTCGTAAAATTTAAACACGCCCGCATTATAATCAACTCCTTTCCAGTTTGTACACAATGGCCCAGGATTGGGTTTTAATTTACAAAGATTATGTGACACTCTTTTAGCAAACACCGATTGGATAATATTGGGATTTGGTTTTGCCGCCAAATTCGTGTTTGAAAAAATTTAGCTCCGCCCGGAATGATCACAAACTTTACGTCCACGCAATGAAAGTATTTAACTATAGAAATCTTGCAGACGAAACAAGCTCAAGTTCTTTACAACAAGAGGAGGAAATTATATGGAAGGTAAAACCCTACGAGTCCGAATCATGCCATCATGTCTTCTTTTTATGACTAGAAACCACCAGGAAACATTTAACATGTGCCGTAGGTTCACTGACGAGCACGACTAGGGACATGGCTGCAGCCGCGCCAGCGGTTATGGTTTGGGTCAGCCATGTCTCTCCCCCATATTGGATTTCAAATAAAAATATTTTGAGCCCCCCCCCCCAATCAAATCCTGGGTGCGCCACTGACCCCTAGTAAGAAGGACAATGTAAGGCTGTGCCAGGTATCCGGATACCCGACAGAAACTGTCATTACCCGGTTCCATTTTTCGGTTCCAATTACCCGTAAACGACTTTTGATAATTTCGACTGAACATTTAATTAAGCCACACAAATGGAATTATCTGATTTTTTGTTAACAAAATGTGTGTGGTGAATGGGAATGCTACTAGTAATTTTTAATATAGAGGCGGGAAATTATTACAGTATAAAGTCCACATTTATTATGACTCAAATAAAACAAGATAATCCTGTGTTCATATTGGTTATTTTATACATTCAGCATTATTTATGTGTTTTTATAAAATTCTTTACGGGTACCCGGGTATCCCAAGATTTCCAATTTTGGGTATTCGGTTCCCGATATAACCAAAAACGCACAGCCTTAGGCCAATGCAATTATCCTCCACCAATATTTTACCGAATTGTTACAAATTGATGCATTTATTCTTTGTACAATTAAGATAGATTATAAAATTTCATAATTATTCATGATTGTATGTTTATAAAAAGAAGAATATGTCCAATATTGCATTACAGAGCATCTAGAACCCCTAAGTTTTTTGGGGGATTGAGTTCACCCCCTCCCAAAATTCACCATGGAATTGCGCCTTTGACTTCAATCGAAAATTGTAAAGATTACCAAACGATGATTGTTTTAAACGTGTATGAAAGACACTATATTGTGCAAAACATTTCACATTATTTGTAATTATGTGCGTAATTGACCGTCACTAAGCCATTGCTATACTTACAGTATACTCACCTCATCACACGTGTGTAACGCTAGAAGGAGCATGATTCCACCTGTCGTTGGTCTGTATATTGATCTAAACTGACGTGGTGACCTGACCCAACTGGGGTATAAAAAAGGTAGTGTTTTTGAGTCTCTGTAATATTGTTTTATTAACAAATCATTTCGGACGGGACTCGAACCCACGAACTGCGGTATACCTACACTAATCATGATCGGCGGTCGAGAGATTTAGGCAGTAGAACTCAGAAGCTTGTAAGTTCGAATCCCTCTCCATGTGAATTTTGTTTGCCCGTAAGGATTCAAAAGCACTGGGAAACCAGTTCACAGAACAGGGCCGTGGTAGTTAGGATTAACTTAACCCAACAGTATAAGAAAGTTAAAAACACTGCTAAGTGTAATTTGTCAACTGCTGAGAATGTGTTTGTTACACGGTATTCTTTAGGTTCTACCGTTAACAATTTGCTGTATGTTACTGTAACTGTGCAATGGCAGTGTTGCACAGCATAATTCATGCATGATTTTGAACCCCACGAAACCCATCTTTAATAGGGCATAAATATTATGTCATTTCCCAAGATAATTTCTTGGCTGAGGAAAAAGTTGGTATTGACTATAATACAAACCTCCATTTGATGTATCTCTCAAAGTCTGGATGTACCAACTTTATGTCTTCAGCATGTAGCTTCTTTGGGAATCTTAATGGAGGTCTAAAAGAAGAAAATCGCAGTGGATTACTTATAGTAAAAATCATTGCATTCACAATAAGGACTAATCAGACAATGGTCACGGAAGGCCAATACAGGCTGGGCCAATTGCATAAAGCTACTGAGCACACAAATTTGCTGAGCACAGAAATATTATGCTTAGCATAAATAGGTTACCAGCCAAAATTGTCACATAATGTATTATTGCGTCTAGCAGGTTCTCAGCAAATTTTGCTTAGCAGAAAAAAATTCTAAACAATATTTTCTGCTAATTAGCTCTGTAAAATTTGGCCCTGGTTTGAAAATGGGGATACCTTTTTAGAGAAAGTGGACGTTTTTGGAGAAAATAGAACTATTTAAAATATTAATAAAAGACAATTTTTTTCGGTCCACCGTCTGAAACCCTTCTTGGAAAAGGGTTTTGTAGTTGGACGTGCATTGTCAGCTTTACTCTTAATATTTTTTACATTAAATTTTACCATTTTCACAATTTTTTGAATGACCTAAGTATGAATGTCAATTAGCCAGGAAAGGGGTTCGTAGTTAACAGACTCCGTCTGGCTAATGGTGAGTGTGTGCTTGTTCCTAAAAGGGATGTATTAAAGGTGGGGTTGTTTTGGGCAACACCACCCAGAAAAGAGTGAGACGACTCGGGTAAAAACAGTATGGAAAGGAACTGTGTAATACGTTTACCTATTTCGGAGCCGGATACCTTCCTTGCCATTCAAAACAGCAGCGAGATACGAGTAAGCCCAATAGCTGTCAGCGAAAAACACGTAGCGGATACCCTGTATCATAATACAATTAAAAATTATAATATCCCCCCACCACACACACACATCCAACGAGCAAATAAATAAAATAGACATTTTAAAGGCAGTGTATAACATTAGTAATGTACATTTAATAAATAATTCTGCGAAGGTTTTAGCTCAGTACGGAGTGGGATATTATGTCAGGATGATAAAAAATATGAAAAATCTTTCATAAGCTTTATATAAAACAATTGGAACAAAAAGTTACCGTTGACAACTTTTTTTGTAAATGTGCATATTTCTTCGTATTTTTTCTTTGGCATGAGAGCACCTCAAGCAGAATTATTGGTCAAAACGATTGGTACCTTTTGGATAAAAACGCATTAATATTGTACTCATAACCTTGCCCTTTTAAGTAAAAACACGTCATATAATGATTAATTTTGACACTTATAAGACATGAAATGAATTGTCCATTCTGAAAATGGTCGTGTTGTAATAGAGCCCACTGTAGTTGGGCCAATACTATAATTTTATGTTTTTAAAATATCTAAGGGTTGCAAAATAAATCTAAAAGTTCTATCAGATTTTCCCAAATTTAAATGATTGACAATTGGAAATAAATTATGCATAATAATTCAAACTTCATAACTGACATTTTGTGAGAGATATTTTTTAAGTGTTCGCATGTGTGCTAGAAGAACTTTGAGATATGAAATATAATGTTTCAACATCACTCTTATAGGTAAAAACGATCAAGCAATAATGTGAACCTTCTAACTACAAATTTAGTGCTCTAAAATGATATGTAAATATCACTATTTACCTTATCGTTAGGCACCTGAAATTTAACTCTCCAGGCGTTCCCTATGGTGTTAGAGAGAGTAATTATCCCGAAGCAATAGAATGAAGTTCTGCTGCCCACATCGTCTTCGTGGCCTTTAGTTGGGGCTGTATTTACTCTGTATGGGATCAAATAAAAGTTTCGTTAAGTCCCTGATTCGGGCAGGATTTTCCAGACTTGTAGTATAGTACTTCTTCATGAGTAGCTCACAGTGGCGTAGCCAGGATTTTCAGAGTGGGGGAAAATGTTTGGGGATTTCCCGACACAAAAGGTCAAATGAACCGACACATTATGTAAAAATGCAGATTGAATTCCCGACGTTCAGAAGAAATACCAACAAGTTTGTGAATTTACCTACAGACACTATTCTGCCAACAAGTGGGGGCGACCGCCTCCTCCCCGTGCTTCAGCTTTGACTACGCCACTGGTAGCTCATACTCGAATACAGAAAGATGTACTCGAGTACGAGAACGAGTATGGTTGCTCGAACTCCACAGTCGTGGGCCTAGTCCACCACTAAGTACATGTGGAGTTTCATGGTCGAGCGGTTTAATGCATCGGATTTTGTGTTCTGATGGCTGAGTCGTCAGAAAGTCGGTGTTCGAATACTGCAGCGACCGTGGTGCTTATGTCCTTGAATGCGACACTTTAACATAATTGCTTCTCTCCACCCACGCAGGAGTAAAATGAGCAACTGTGAGGGCAGTGTCGGTTGTTGTGTTTGATTAGACCTATATGCGCCAAAATGGCAGCAACTGAGCTGTATACTTCCCAGGGAGCTGAGATGGTTCCATGAATGATTTATGAGCGTGGTGAGCAGGGGTAATAAAGGCGCAGTGAGCATCAGTCTGGTGGATACGTGGATGCGCTATATAGGCCCAAGTACTCATTATTATTATAATATTATTGTTATTTTATCTTTCTCCATAATGATCGATTTGGTGTAAGAACGGTAAAGGTATTCTCTACGTTTAAATTAGCCTGCTATAGTCACAGAATTTAAAGCCTATACTTTCTTTCCCCATAATCTTGCTTTCAATTACGTTAATATACACCATGTCATTATATGAAATTTGAACTTAATTTTGAAAACATCTTTGTCGCATTTTCTTATTTCAGTAGATGTGCTGTTTGTTTGTACTCTTTTTACAAATAATATGAACACATAATATGTCAAGCTCTAAAATATTTAGATCAAGATTAATAAACCAGTAAATGTTATGTTCTTCATCCACTGAAGCGTCAGTATTGATTCTCCTTTAACCCCTAAGTCATATTAAACGTCATTTATGATGTATGTATGTTCACAGAATAATGGAAAGAGAAGCTGTCTATAGGCATAATGACGTGTTTGGTTCGTTCGTCAGTCAGTCTTTCAGTAAACCTTTAATATGCATAACGATGCCATCCCAAAATGAAGGGCGCCCTCGTTCAGAAGCAAAATAATGCCACTCATAGCCAGAAGATCTAACATCACACTTTGAGGCTCCTGAATACCGACACGGGCAGCCGCCATGTATTCCCCCGGAAAATTCAACTTTGACTTTGCGCGCGATGATGGGCGTCCATGGGTGCGAAGAGTTACATTCGCACACGAGCCTCGAAGCATGACGGTAGATCTTTTGACAAAGACTTGTACACAAAGACAAAAGAAATCCGATGGAGCCAGATCAAGAAAAGGCGATTATCTTGGCTAGGTAACCTTTTGAGACTACCTGAAGACACACCAGCTCGGAAAGCATTACAAGAATACCTCAGGTATGTAAAAAAAAAAAAAAAAAAAAACTAGATATAAGTTTTTGTCACAACAAAAAAGTTAAAATGGTTACGTCATTAATTCGAAGTGTTGGAGATTGATAAGTACATGGACCAAGAATAAAGTATATGAAATTTCAGAGAAGTTCTAATTTATGTGAATGAGGAAGATAATACGTCACAGTGAACATGCTGTAAAAAATAATAGGAAAGTTTTATAAGTACATGGACCAAGAATAAAGTATTTGAAATTTCAGAGGTTTTATAAGTACATGGACCAAAAATAAAGTATTTGAAATTTCAGAGAAGTTCTAATTCATGTGAATGAGGAAAATAATATGTCACAGTGAACATGCTGTAAAAATAATAGGAAGGTTTATATACATGGACCAAGCAATAAAGTATTTGAAAATTATAGAAGTTCTAATTTATGTAAATAAAATGGGGAAAAAAAGGTATAATTTTGGAGTAGCTGGACCATTGAAATTGAAAAGGGCATTGGTTGTTTTTCAAAATTGCACACAGTTATTCTTGACAAAATCCTTCCTCCATGATGTGACTGTTTCATTATCTCAATAAAGGTGCTGATATTTGTTTCTGGGCTACTTCAGTGAGAAAATTCGGAAGATGCCACTATAAAAGTAAACTGCACGCAGCCATCAGGTATGTTCTTATTGTATTGGTAGGTCCTCACACACCCTTCCAATATAATGCATACCATGCCTAACGACTAACGTTAATGAGGAAAATATTTTCAAAATTTTTTAGTTTCTTAAATTTACACAAATAATTAATGTAATGATGAAAGTTGCAGCATACCAATAGCATCATGGACGTCTTTGCAAGTGATTAGATTAATATTTGTTTTTAAATTAATATTACTACACACAAGGTCAGTCACTAACAGTCATAAGAATCTGACTTCCTTCCTCAATTATTAATAATAATATTGAAGTACATAATTCACTATGTGTATGTGTGGTACTGCCTCACTGGTGTTTCCACATTTGTACAAACTACGAAGTAAACTCACCAAAACCTAACTAGCCCCATATCAAATTCCTCCAAATCAACATGCCATTTTGTCAACAAAACGCCGATTTGACAGTGTAAGTGTGAAGGGTACCATCGAAGGGTATACCGTCGTGTACACATGTACGTAAGCTTGTTTACAAAAATCATCAACTTTGACCAATTTTTTAAAGTAATTTCTCGCTGATTTCACCTTTTTACTTACACCATAGTAAGAAGCACCAATCAGGTGTCTGCAGATGACTTCGATGTGCTTGTGAAAACTTTGAATCAGTAGAAAAGTGGAATGAATTTTCGGTACCTTTTACAGCGATATGCTCCACAAACGCGTTATAAGTTTATAAATATATGTGATGATCAGCGCCACCAAGTGACCACTAAAAGTTTTGAAATTCAACAAACTCAAATAAAATAATTATTAAAAAGGCACACAAATCAGTAAAGCAGGTGCCCAGGTGGACATCTCTCGGTGAAACCCCTCTACATTCCATGTCCACTATTAGCAATCCGATTAGCGTAACGGGAAACTTCACGCTAAACTTGGCATTGATAGGATAAGACGAATTAATTTCTTTTGCACCGATTGTAAAGACCACCAAAGTTGTATAGCGCCCTCTATAGTTAGAATTTCTAACGCACAATCGTGGACACTGAATGTGGGTCATTATATGTTGGCTTGACGTCATCATGACGTCACTGTTGCGGTTTCCTGGATTATCATGACGTCACTAGGTTTCATCTACAAGTTAAGGTCTAACTATGTGTGAAGTTTGAAGGTTTTAAACCTTGGCAAGTATGTTTTGTTAGCGGACAAGATTGGGGAGGAGAAGAAGAAGAAGAAGAAGAAGAAGAAGAAGAAGAAGAAGAAGAAGAAGAAGAAGAAGAAGAAGAAGAAGAAGAAGAAGAAGAAGAAGAAGAAGAAGAAGAAGAAGAAGAAGAAGAAGAAGAAGAAGAAGAAGAAGAAGAAGAAGAAGAAGAAGAAGAAGAAGAAGAAGAAGAAGAAGAAGAAGAAGAAGAAGAAGAAGAAGAAGAAGAAGAAGAAGAAGAAGAAGAAGAAGAAGAAGAAGAAGAAGAAGAAGAAGAAGTAAAAAAAAAAAAACATACAAAAACAATAGGTGTTTCGGGCACATACCCGAACACCTAAAAATAACAACCTGGGTATCTCAAATACTAAAAGAACTAATAGACTTGAATGAAACCTTAGCATCGGCTCAAGAAAAGGCGATAAACCGTGACCATTGGAACACAATTATTGAGGGCGCCATGTCGAAATACGAACAGCGTTGATGATGATGATGATGATGATCACGTAATCACGTGGAGGTGTATTAACTGCTTATCAAAATCAGAGCAGCGTTGATGCGCCAGCTGTTCGCCAATTGTTTATGCGACGCGCGACGTGCGACGCGCGACGCAGATTTCGACCAATCAGAGTGACGAAGATTGGCATCACGCGCCTGACTCTGTATTTTCAATAAAATTTACATTTTTTACCTTTTTAAAAAACGAAATCGATACGGGACCACTCCCAAAACCTGTCGTTAAACTGCGGTAAAGACCGTGCGACAAACTGTTATTCCCTTAATACAGGGGATCAGTCTAGGTCACTTTGGTTTGGGTAAGGGCGTGTGTGTGCCGCGCCTTTGAGTGCGCGTACCAGGAGGCCGCTAATACATGACCCACCAATGAGTGACCTTCCTTTGCCTCTATCACTGTCACTTCTCACCTGAAGACATAGTCATTTGCATCAATCTCTTTCCCCTTCTTGGAGCCGTTTAATATGCCACCATTGCCAACGACCGCACATCGGATGCATTTATCATCATTCGGAATGCTACCATTGACAAGACGATCATCAAACATGTACCTGTTCTGAGGTCTGTTGATTGCTGTAAGTGATTCGGCGACATCTGGTGATATCGGAAAACAATAAAAGAAGATAAGCCAGCCTAGGGGGTGTAGATATTTAGGGGGAATTCCCAACTCCCACAATAATTATAGAATGAGTGGCAAATGCAATAATCCCCCAATATCCTGCGGCAGACTCCTGATGTTGTTAGGAGAGCGATGGGAGACATGGAGAGACGATGTCGCCTGTGTATCGAGCGAGAGGGAGGGCATGTTGAGGGGGAAGGGATGTAATCATCAACAGTTCATCCACATTGCAACACTTGCACATCTAAACAAAATCGATTATAACTGCATTTTTTTAAACTTGGTCCCATCGTCAATTTGACCTCTCTTGGAAAAGTACTCACAACTCTGTCAAAAAGTATCAGATTTGGACGTTTGATGTCTCATTTTAAATATATATATATATATATATATATATATATGTATATATATATATATATATATATATATATATATATATAAGGTCAGTTTCTCTATATAAATCTACTTTGTGTACAAACACATAAAGGGCTTGTGTTCCGTTAATTGTGTTATCCCCGCTACTGCCGTTACCCGGGTTGTTTGCATCTGACCGGGGCTTGATCCCTGGCTACTCGGCAGATATGGTTTGGCCTCTGACCTGGCCCCATAGAGCAATAGATAATTGGCATAAGTGGACCGCCCACCAACATAGGGGCTGGTTAGCTCAGTTGGTAGAGCGCTCGTACAGTATTCGAGAGGTCGCGATTTCGAGTCCGGCATCAGCCAATTTTTCTTTGCTCGCTATATATATATATGAAAATTCTGCCTTATGTTCGCATCAATTTGTTGTACCTTTAAAAAGATAAGTACACGTTATTCAAAATATTAATGAGCATTACAAAACATTTAAAACATAATAATAAATAAATACTAAATGTAAAATTTCTGCTAACGCAATATTTTGCACTTACCCTGTAAGCATCAACATTTCCAAAAATATATATTATAAATTATTATTTTTAAACTTAAAAACAAAAACACATTAAACCTACGGGTTTGGTTTGTATGTTTCCAACCAAAGATCATGTGGAACTCCTTCAGACGATTGTATTCCTCGTTCGTGTAGTGTTTGTTCCAAGCCAGAATGGGTACTTCTGGAATAAATTTCCCGCGTACGTGTGGATTGGTCAGCATCTTCTTACGCACTGATGTTGGACATTTCTTAATTAAAGAAGAAAAATGGGGTAATACAATATTCAATGCATAGGTTGATGAAATTCTTGCGTGGGGTGATTTAATTTTGCCCTGCACTGACGTGTATACTCAGTGCTTTCTGAGTGTCTGTGGAAAAAACCTTCACATGCGACTTAAGCGGGATTCGAACCCACGACCTACTGCTTACTAGTGCAGACGTCTTAAAAAACCTCTCGACCACCGAGCTTGACAGATGTTGATTGGCTGGCTAGAATACCCGGTACTATATAGCAGCGGGTTTGGCGATATGCATAGGTTGATGAAATTCTTGCGACAGGTGATAAACAATTGATTTAATTTTTCTCTACACTTATGTGTGTATAGCACTGTATACTCAGTGCTTTCCAAGTGTGTGGAAAAAACACCTTCACAGGCGACTCAGACGGGATTCGAACCCACGACCTACTGCTTACTAGTGCAGACGTCTTAACCTCTCGACCACCGAGAATTATTTCGAGAGCACGAAATGATTTCGAGCGCATGAAATGATTTCGAGCGCTCGAAATACTTTATTTCGAGCGCACGAAATAAAGTATTTCGAGCGCACGAAATCATTTCGAGCGCACGAAATAATTTATTTCGAGTGCACGAAATGATTTCGAGCACACGAAATAACTTATTTCGAGTGCACGAAATGATTTCGAGCGCACGAAATATAGAACTCAGATTATTTCTTCGCATATAAATTTGTTTTCATCATATGTCCCTTTAGGGGCTCCGTAGAAAGGAGAAACGCCGCCGGTGGTTTTTGGTGATGATTCGCCTAGAAAACTGGAGCCAGGAACTATGTTTTGTTTTGATTTCAAATGTATCGCGCACTTGGATTTATTTTGGAGTATTGATATGTAGAAGTACAACCGTACACTCTAACAATGGATAGGGTGAACTGCCCGACTCACAGAGAAAAACAAATTCAATAATAACTCCGGAAGCACAACACTGAAAAAAAAAACATTAATCTTAGCGTGTTTTTAAACATAATAACAATTTGTTTTGGCGATTTATTGGCGTTTTATAAGGGGAGGGGGTTAGGTCATAGGTCCTTCTCCCAACCGCCCCTTCATAAATTGTAACAAGAAGAATCCACCACTGTCAGCATTTCTACCTACCATATAATTAATAAATTGACTGTCATGTAGGTTCTCCCTGTCATTGCTTTCCCATCCGGGAACTCTTGATTTTGCTATGTCAATCACCTTCGTCGCAGCTTTTCCGTAAGTACTATTCGGTGGCAGTTTTTGTAAGAAAAGTTCAACATTCTTAAGAAATCTCTGTTCGTATGGTGAATTTGTAATGATGGGCACGGGCTTCGCTTCTGCGGGCGTTGCTGCTGGCGTGTGCTGCGATTTCTCCTCAGTATGTTTTGTAGAAGTTGATATTGGTTTGAATGTTGTTACGGCTGAGATCGTCTTTGTCGGTGATGCTGCTGCTTTCACTGCTGCCGTTTGTCGTGAAGAATTAGTCGGCAACTCTGTGTTTTTGCCATCGAGGACCACGGATGATACTGTCTTAACGAAAGTGATCTCATTTCGCATTACTTTGTCATTGTGGTCCTGCCATGTCCTGTTGAAGTAAACCCAGCACAAAATGAACAATCCATACAAGTTTGAAATAAACGAACGTTTTAAATAATTCGACTCTGTTCAAGTCCATGTATAATACGCAAACATAGTGATTAAATAGTTGAGGTCTACAAGAAGCAAACCTTTCTAGTGACACCCAAAACTTGTGTATTTAGAGAATACAGGTTTGAAAATGTTAAATACATTAAGTAAATCACACATGATGTATGTGTGTTGTAAATCGAGTTATTTAAATTAAATTGGATAGAGTAGTTGTAGAATCGGCCAAAGGGTTCGCATTTCAAGTCTTGTACCTGTGCCAAACGTTCATGAATTTAGTTGAGACGAGTCACTGAAGCAAGTCGATTCAGATGATATAAAAAGGTTTTCTATAGGGCTTATATACGTGACTCCAACCAAATGTAGCCCCTTATTTCAAACTTGATAAGTAACATTCAAAATAATTAATCCAAAATTTATAATATTCCAAATAATTGTCTGAAATAGACCTGTGCAAATTGGACAAAAATCCTCATACATATTTGCGATAAATAAAAAGATAATGTTGTATAGTAAATAATGACAATTGAAATTAGAATATTTCACTCACCCCTCAATAGCCGTGCGATCAGATATTTTCATTGTGTTGGATTTATAGAGTAATTTGATTAATATCAGCAACGTGGAAGACATCAATAAGCAGACAATGAATCCCGCTCGTAGTATTCTGTATATTCAAAAATAATGTCAAAACTAATTAAAGGGACAATATCGTCACGATCAATAGAGCATGGAATCGGCGAGCTAGTTTTAAATTAACTCAGTGACTGAAAATAGTACCCCACATGATAAGGTCATTTTACCGTTACTGCTGCATAAATGAGCCAGTAATTTTCAGTCACTGTGTTCATCTTAAACTAGGACACCAATTCCATGCCCTGTTGAAAGTCTGCTTTGATCGTGACGATATTGTCCCTTTAAGAGTCACGGAATAAAGCTATGCCAATTTAAGTTTACTTTACCAATAAACTGAATAATCATGCATAATTACCATGCACATTCAATAATCATGCACATTCAATAATCATGCATAATTACCATGCACATTCAATAATCATGCATAATTACCATGCACATTCATACATTGCAAATGTTGTATACATTATTTAAAGGGACAATATCGTCACGATCAGAGCAGACTTTCAACAGGACATGGAATTGGTGTCCTAGATTAAGATAAACACAGTGACTGAAAATTATTGGTTATTTTTCCAGCAGTAACGGTAATATGATCTTATCATGTGGGGTATTATTTTCAGTAACATGAGTTTATATAAAATTATCACTTCGATTCTATGCCCTGTTGATCGTGATGATATTGTCCGTTTAATGGGATGAAATGAAAAATGTTTACTCACTTTAAATAAGCCATAAGGAAGACTACACACAGAAAAAAGGACCATACAACAAGCAATCATCAATGATGAGCATAAATCAACGATTGTTTGCAGAGAGTAATGTTTATATGGTCCTGATTAATTGGCAAATCAATGGTTTTCTATAGAGATCATCAGTGCCATTGCATGACCTTCAATCATTGTGTTATGGTATGTAATGTTCCAGATGATTACAAAACACCTGGTGTTGTTTGTGTATACAGATGAATGCAAAGTGCAGTATGTTAATCGGGATGTGGGCAGGGCAAAGGCAATCCCACTGATGTCATATACCATAATATACTTTGGGGCTTTTTGTTCAGTTTTCTGTTGAATTTTCTAGAATATAATTGATAAATACCCGGGGTTATTATTTAAATGTTTATATTTTGAGTTCTTATATTATTAGGGTCTATAGTAACAACGGGTGCAATTTGAAATTATTTATGGTCTGGGTAACTAGATTTTTGTGTTAGGGGTCATCACTGTTATCACAATTGAAATGAATTTCAGTTATCCTTGTTCCTCAATTCAATCCAATTCAATTACTTATTGCTCATTCAGTACAGACAATATAAAGTGAATTACGAAAAACATGTAGGCCTACCTAAAAATAGTGTATTTACACAAAAGGTTTAAAATTCATATTGGAATAAATGGCAACAAAATGTTACCCAATAAATGACTTGATGAGTGAATTCCCGAGTGTCGAAGACTAAGTCCCCTTCCTAAACAAAAATGGTTATCTATCTCTGTTTACTGGTATCGTATATGTATACAATATACATATTATTAAAAAGCAATGTACATACGTAAATATAAATTTAAATCAGGATTTCATGGCCGATTGATGATAATGACAGATTGGGGATTTTGCACAATTAACAGCCTAATTTAAATCAGGATTTCATGGCCGATTGATGTTAATGACAGATTGAGGATTTTGCACAAGCCTAAGTTGAATGATCGGTTATAGGTTGATAATGATATAGTAACAAGCATATCTTTAAAAAAAAAAATATTTATACAAAATCAATACTCGTGCCATATCCCATGCACACAAGAATGCCATTACATATCATGCAATAGCAATTAATACATGTGCGTGCCTGCACAATGTTATTGTGTGTTTTTTAATGAGATATGACTATAGCTCATTTAGGTTTATTGTACCACCAGTTCTTTTCAGGACTAATTACTACTCAATTGAGATTCCACATGGTGTCACCGCAATTAGTCTTACTTATCATCCTCACCATGCAAAGCTACAAGTTTTACCTAGGTTTATTATGTATGGTAACAGCTGTCAGACATGACATTGAATTGTCTTGATAGTGGTGTACGAGGGGCGGGGAAATTTTTCCCTATATGTATAACAAGGGAACGGTAATGCCAATGTTACAAATAAATAAATAAATAAAAATGTTTATTGTCCACCTACACACTGTATTTAGAGCACACACTTTAATACATGATTCCATTGTACAGGTTTTCCCAGTCAATTTCGGCAAATAAGCAGCCAATTTCACTTTCCTACGTTCATATTAAAGCGATTTTGTCTCTCCAGTTGTTACTGTGTTTCGAATTAAGAATTCGAGCATTCAATTTCATTTTCAGGCTATGCGAATTCATGTTATATTCAATTTTGCATATACGTCGTTATTTTTAGGAATGCACATTCTTCATCCAATTTAGCAGAGTTAGTTCGACTGGAGATTTTCACTAAAATGTTACTTTCATTTTAGTATAACGGCAATCAATTTCAAAAATGAGAATGAAAAAAAAATACGAGACACAAATGTAAAAAAGACAACAGAATACTTTTTATATGTTTACTTTAATTCAAACTTAATTTTGTTTTCTTTATTCATGTGCATTTCTTGTACACTTTATACAGGGCCAGTCGGTCTTACTTTAGAATCTTTATTGGTTTTCTGACCTGGGCCTGATTCTGTAATGCGTTTTTGAGAAATGTATGTTATATTGGACTGTTTCATTATAACCTGTTTTTATTGTTTGTTGAATGTGTTTGATTGTTTTTGTACCTTTAAAAACCTATAGGAACTAAAGTTAAACGAAGTTTAACAAAATGTCATTTAAATTGGATAAATGTCACAAATGCCTGCCCAATAACAACGCAGTATTTAAATTGGCTGCTTATTTGCCGAAATTGACCGGGAAACCTATTATTTACCCGGAATAGAGTATATAAATATAAATAAGCCTATATTATTTTTAAGGAACCAATCACCATTGCGGAAAGCACTTTTTCCGGCAGGGTCTAGTAGTGAGAGCGAGGAGACGAGGTTATATTTGGTATATTTGTGTTAGCATTTTAGCATCTTTATGAATGAATAATGAATACAAATAATTATTGTATTATCTCTTAAGTATTTGTTCTATTTTGACAATTACCCATACACAAATCATTTCCGCCCAATTCCTGAAATTGTTGAAAATAAATATCTATCTTGTGTGGCAGGGCAGTATATTTCGAATTGCAGCAAAAGTCAACGGTTGAAAACACATTGATCAGTTTTCTATATTATAAAATACAATATGATTTAACTTTTGAGAACATCTTTCCAAATTCATTCACTACATAAAAACATGTTTTCAGGCGCTGATCGAAGGTCTTGAAAAAGGAGGGAGCATCACCAAAAAAGGGGCACAAAAAGGAAGGTTTACATACATGACGATATTTACATACATGACAATATTTACATGTATGACGATATTTACATACATGACGATATTTACATACATGACGATATTTACATACATGACGATATTTACATACATGACGATATATACATACATGACGATATTTACATACATGACGATATTTACATACATGACGATATTTACATACATGACGATATTTACATACATGACGATATTTACATACATGACGATATTTACATGCATGACGATATTTACATGCATGACGATATTTACATGCATGACGATATTTACATACATGACGATATTTACATACATGACGATATTTACATACATAACGATACAAAAAGGCATTAGCCCCTCTCTGTACCCCCTATCTGCAAATATATGCCTCAGTAAGAACCGTACATTCTTTTTTGTAATGATTCCATGCCCTGTCGAAAGTCTACTGTGATCGTGACGATACTACCCCTTTAAGTGCTTTTTAGTGAAAGTGTTTTGGCCAATGTTGAATTTACAATTTCGCATGTTGTCTTAAAAACGTTAGCACCTATCCTGACGAAATGTGCACCGGTCAGTTTTCTGAGATATTTCATTAAAAAAACAGAGGGTTACAATTAATGTACTTCTCCTGCTTTGTCTGCATTGGCCAATGGATCATCATATTTCTGTGTAAACCCTTGGCATAACCAAGAGGGCATAGTATAAGGGCTTGCATAAGGGCATCCCCCTACATGTTCTCCAGTGCCAGTCCACTGAAAAAAATCCTCACTACACCTTTGATCACCGACATTTAACAAAACACCAAGCTATGCAACAAAAAATATACAAATATCAAATTGGCTCACACAATGAAACAACTATAATATGTAAATAAGGTACAAACCTAAAGTGACATGATTTGTGATTGTTTCAATAGGGCTAAAAGAAACCAATAATAATACAAAATACTATTATATTAAAAACTAATTTCTACAGAAAGTTAGACAGAGTGAAGCCCATAGGTATTCGGGAAAATTCAATCTTCTGAAGGAACCCAACGTGATGACCTCCTTAGCACCATTCTGGGGAAACGGCAGAACCCTGGCCCTCCTTTACTTCCCCGCACCGTAACCAACTATCGAATAAGGGAAAGACATGGCGGCCCCCAAACCATTGCCATTGCCGCAGCTGCCATGTCCATGAAGTATGTATGTTTAATTAAGGGCTTCGAACCGGTGCGTCCCAGCTCAGGAAACCCCGCGATTGACACATCCTGTGGTCCGGCCATCGTGCTGCACCCCTGGACCATGTTGGTATTAGACAGGTTAAATTAAAGCTACTTAAATAAAGATGTGTGGTGTGTGGGTCAGAACAATAGAGGGCAACAAAAGGAGATCCACCAATTGCTGGCAGTGCTCATGTGCCATTATGGACGACTAGTGGGCATTGTCTAGAAGAGAAGAGCCATTTGTTTTTTGGTCGTTGGTATCATTATGTTTGATATGAGACTAGCTGTTTGAATGTGCGGCTTCAATAGCAGTGCCCCTCCCTCACCCCAGGTGAGAGACGGCCACACCAATTAATACAATTAATACAACAGCCCTACCCCTGATGTTTTAAAGATTTCTTTTAGAAATCTCTTGTTAAAAAAGGTTCTTCAATAATTAATTCACTGATAAGTAAGAGTGGTATGGTAGTCTAGTGGTTAGAACGCTCGCCTTCCGTGTAGGTGATACATGTTTCTTATTATTTTTATTATTGTTTTCTTTCTTTTTTATTTTCTTTCTTTTTTATTTTCTGTATTACTTAATAAAGTCCAAAATGCATACTGGGGTGCCATGGCCAAGCGGTTTAGTGCATTGGACTTGTGACTTGTGTTCTGATGGCCGAGTCGTCAGAATGTGGGGTCGAATCCTGGCCGCAACCGTGGTGCTTGTGTCCCTGAGCAAGACACTTAACTATAATTGCTTCTCTTCACCCAAGAGTATAAAATGGGGACCTCTGATGGCAGATATGGTAATTGTATCTGATTAAGCTCATTGCGCTTACACATTTGGCAGCATGGGCTGCATACCGGTACTCCCCAAGAAGTTGAGATGGTTCTAGGAATGATATAACTGGCCTGATGACAGGGGTAATAATGTTCATGCGCTATGAGCGTCAACCTTGGCGGATACTAGCGCAATATATAAGTGTCCATTATTATTATTATTATATTGTTGAATGCACAATGGATATGCTTTACTGCAGAAAAATCGGCACATCAATCTTTATTTGACCTTATTGTACTAAATTAGTGACTTTCCAATAGATTGCCTATACAGAGTACCTTGTTTGATGGGACTTGCCCGTCAATCTAGGCAATAATTTTTAACAAAACTTAGGGGAAACATGTTCAGGGCAAGAGGACACGCACAGCAACCGGAAAGTCGTAAACTTCTAATATTTAGTAGTAGACTTTGTTCAAAGTAGACTTTGTTCAGTTTTAGTGTTTGCTTTCCTTTGTGTCAACAAATAGAACTCTCGGACACTATTGAACTTAGCTTGATTCTAACAAAGGTAGTTTATATTATAAGTTCAGACCATCTTGTGTGTATACATGTATATAAGTATTAAATAGCACTTCCTGTCAATGCAATTAATGCTTCCTGTCAGCAACTGAATTGTCGTATAAAACACAGAACCAAACCAACATGCTTGAAAAGTGTTGCCATGCTGCAGAACATAATTTTCGAGAAATTAACTTGTTCGGTGGCGTATGGGTTATTTGTCGATCTCCTTGTCACGATGGTGAATCTTTTTCCCTGTCCAGTACTGTTGCTTCTTATTCTACAGATCAGTATAGCTGTAACAGTCTGCAGTACTGTAGAAGGTAGGACATAATAACCATGTGTTGTTATTCATGGTTTTGTTATTGGTCAAGAAAAGCCGTATTTCCTTTTATTCTGCAAGCTGCTGTCCAGAAAACAAAAGCTATGGGCATTCAATTTTGAGAAGTATATCAGGAAAATGGCCAGCAAAAACTGGGATGTTAAAATAACACCAGTGGTGTCAACTTTTCCATGGTGTTCATAATGTGTGACTTGCCCAATGTAAACACCACTGGTGTATATTTAACACCAACGTTTATACAGCGAAATAGGTTATTAATTAAAACAATAACAATTTAAATACTAAATGCATAACCTGTTAAATTTGTTTCATGTTATTACTGGTATTATTTTTTTTCTTCAGCTGATGCGGGTTTCGTAAAGATATTGAAGGAGAAATCTTCCGACGTATCAATTATTCTTCTAGAGGGTGAGCGTTGGTGACATCATCATAATTTTAAAAAACATAGAATGACATAGGCCTAAGCGGAAAAATCATGAAAAATAGATAATACAGAATAGATAAAAGATATGCCCTATTTTATGCCCTTACAATTTAAGTACACATTGCACACAAGAAGAAAACATAATCAAGAACTGTACAATGACAAAATTTGCATTGCCCCTCCAAAACAGGTAGTAATTATTCTTAATGTGAAACTCACTGTTCCTCGGTAAACGACGGCATGCAGGGAAATTGGGTAAATTGTACTCTTGATGAAATATTGGCAACTGTGTATGCCATGAGCTCTGGGGTATAGTATGTTAATATAAGCATTATTCCACGACGTATATGGTTGCTTTCTTTATCCGTTTACAAAAGTGAATATCCAATCGTCACGATCAAAAGGGCATGGAATCGGAGTGCTAGTTTTAGATTAACTCAGTGACTGAAAATAATACCCACATGATAAGGTCATAATTGCCGTTGCTGCTGCATAAATGAGCCAGTAATTTTCGGTCACTGTGTTCACCTTAACCTAGGAAATCGATTCCATGCCCTGTTGAAAGTCTGCTCTGATCGTCACGATATCGTCGCAGTTTTCACGAAGTGACGGATTGCTAAAAAATCGTATTTTTTTGGAAAATGAGTTTAGTCAATATTTGGACTTAAAATACTGTTATGTTTCATTTCACCAAGTTTTAATCCTCAAAACTATCTAGTTTTCTAATTAAAGTAATGAAGTTTTTTTTTTAATTGAAGTAAACTGTGGTTTTAAGTTTTCACGAAGTGACCGATCGCAGCCTTGTGCATGTATTTCTGCATGTATTTTATGCGAACGGCATGTTTTTAAGTTTTCACGAAGTGACACAATTCGATCACGCCACACGTGTGTTCCACGAAGTTGACGCGTGTACCTGTACTATGTACTAATGCACAGGAAACGTCAGTTCGTGAAAACTTGACAACAGCGTGTGAAGTTTTCACGAAGTGACTGTTTGGTTTATAAGATTATTACTCGTTTATAGTTATTTTCCTCTACAAAACGAATCCAGTTACGTATCATATGAGATTTCAGCTTTCTAACAAAGTAAAAATTAATGATCTTCGAGATTAAAATGACATCGAAACCGCGGTTTTAAAATTTGACCAACTTCAATCGCTTATATCTCACCACGCGATTTTACCACGACGTGGACGAATATGTCACTTCGTGAAAACTGCGACGATATTGTCCCTTTAATGGAAAGAAATTGTAAAAACAAGTTAAATACTTCTGAAAATAGGTATTGATACGTCAATAATGCTTTCTTCGATTGATGCATTTTTAATGGTTTGAATTTCTTTAATGTTTCATAGAAGCATATCTCACAAACGAACACAAACATCGTCGGTCCCGTAGGTTGACCGGGAGAGGTCCAGCTCTTAACACCAGCGAATGCGACACCGTAACTAGTGTTCCTGACACGGTCCGTACCGAGATGGGTTTGGACAGCTTCTACAGGAAATATACACACGCCTACGGTATTCCCATCATCTCCTCCGACAGTCCTCCCGACCTTGCCATCAGACGAGGGTGCTACACGGTCCGTTTCCTCCTCGCTGACCGCCAGGATCTCAGGGACGACATGCACGACAGCTACGGCCGAGTCGGCATTATAGGACTGCTAGAGAGGACCACAGATATACCAGAGCATAGCTACCTCCCGGATGAATGGAACGAGCGGGCTAGGGGATTGGGCGGGACGCCCAATATCCCCATCAGCACTAATGCAGAGGAGAATGTATTATGCTACGGCCAGAAGCAAGACTTGTGGTATGAAGAGGATGTACTCGTCCACGAATTCTCTCATGGGATACATCTCATCTCGATTAATCAAGTTGACCCTTCCTGGAAGGGACGGCTGACCGCTGCTCACCAGCACGCCAAAGACAAAGGTCTGTGGCAGAACACTTACGCTATTTCCAACTTTCGGGAATACTTCGCAGAGGGCGTGCAGTCGTTCTTCAATGTCGAGGTCTACCGTCCGTTTGTTGACAACGTTCACAACAACATCAGCACTCGTGAAGATCTCCTTGACTATGATCCAGATCTCTTTGAATTGATACGCGAGATATTTCCATGTGAGAATCACATCGTGGACCGATGTCATAATCAAAGTAAGATTTCTTTTTCTTCCAAATAGGAAATCATCAAAGTTCAAAGTTCACCCTACCTATGGTATTTGACAAGCTGGTCGATTTCAACTACAAGTAGCATAACTATACGTGGTTTTCGGTTTTAGTGTTTAACGGAATTTATATAACTTGTTTCTGATGTTTGTTCACCTTATTGTCAGAGGGCAATACAAAACGTTTATTTAAGCCATTGTTGCTTATCAATTTGTATGATTTTTTTTGTAAATTACAAAACATAAGGCAAACAAATAATGTCTCCGATTTCTGGTCCCCGCGCGATGTCCAATTACAGCCAAAATTACTGAATCGACTGAAATTCTGCCGCGCTGTGTTTTAAAAGACTTTTTCATATAGTCTTAGCCACCATACTTTGTGAATGGGAATTTTTGGTCTAGTTCCAATAACTCCGTATACATGTATCACATACAAAAAATGTATCATCCCCCAATTTCCCCCGCCCCCTTTTTTACGCAAATATTTCTAGAACTTAAAACATATTTAAAGGTTAGAATACATTTTTGCACAATAAAAACACTTCATTGGGTAACTCAAGTTTGTGTAAACCACTATGCTACCTAGCAACTTGAAAGTTTGGGATGTTTTATTTTAGGAGCATCTTGTTTATACAACAGCTTAAGGGAAGGTGACATTGTTTTGTCTGAAGTGCTTTAATTTTAGACAAACGAATATTAGTTTACGTTTAATTTACACATAGTTGCAAATAATTGAGAGATTATTTAGTAAAGGACATCCATAAGTATCGCCTCCCATAAAATATGTATAGCGCCCTCCACTGACTGGAAGTTGTTAACAATGTTAACCATCCTCAATGTGTTGTTTCTTGCACTCTTTAATCGCCCGATTCAATTATAGCTCAGACGGTAGAGCGACCTACTTTGAAGCGAGCGGTACGAAGTTCAAATCCCACTGGAGACAACAAATATTTTTGTACCCACTTGATATTTTGATATTCTTTAATACTATAACGCATTTAAATTGCAATGTAAAACTACTAACGTACTCGCAGCTCGATTCGATAGTGCGCTGGTACTGTCCCCTCAGACCACCGGAGTCTGGGTTCGATTACCGTCTGCGCCTAAGTTATGAACTTGGCTTTTCGCCGGCACTGGCTCCGGTAATGCTTGGGAGCTGCCTTGTTTCTCCCCTAAAGGTGCAGGGCCTTCTTGGCTAGGAATCGGGGCAGGGAAGAATATACATCGGTGAGCCGGATTGCCAGACCTGAAGGGCCCTAATGGAAGCCGGTAAAGGGACCTTAAACGATTTTAAAGCCTATGCCTTTAAAGCGCCAGTAGGGATAAATCGCGGCTCCTGAATACCTTTATTGTATATATTTATTTTGTTTTATATATATAGGCATATATATATATATATATATATATATCTATATATATATATATATATATATATATATATACATATATATATACATATATATATACATATATATATATACATATATATATACATATATATATATACATATATATACATATATATACACATATATATATACATATATATACACATATATATACACATATATATATATATATACATATATATATACATATATATATACATATATATATACATATATATATACATATATATATACATATATATATACATATATATATACATATATATATACATATATATATACATATATATATACATATATATATGCATATATATATGCATATATATGCATATATATATATATATATATATATATATATATATATATATATATATATATATATATATATATATATATATATATATATATATATATATATATATATATATATATATATATATATATATATATATATATATATATATATAGGCATATATATATATATATATATACATACATACACCACAAACAGTCTTAAAAACTACCGGTACTTAAAAACCAGGACACTGATTCCATGCCCTGTCGAAAGTCTGTGCTGATCATGACGATATTCTCCATTTATATCGTCCCTTTAAAGGGACAGCATCGTCACGATCAGAGCAGATTTTCAACATGGCATGGAATCAGTGTCCTAGTTTTAGATGAACAGAGTGACTGAAAATTACTGGTTCATTTATTCAACAGCAGCGGTAATAATTATGACCTTATCATGTAGAGAATTATTTTCAGGCACTGATCTAATCTGAACCTATCGTGTGACGATTATTGTCCCTATCGTGTGATAGGGTATATATCTTTCGAGAGCGCATCGAACGTAAACAGCTGATTTTAATAATACAAAAGGATTGATTTCCCAATTAATGGATTTAAAATTGTGAATGGTCGTCCCGATAGGCCTATATTTAATCTGCAGAGCTGATGTTGTGATCGTTACATTTTACAGGTGCGATAGACACAGAACTGATTCGCAAGGACTGTCCTTTTATGGTACCGCGTCCCACGCCAGACGTAGGAACATCGGCGACCATACCCACCTCCGTGTCAGTCGTAACAAGTGAAAAGTTCACTCGTTCATCGCCTAGTGCAAACGTAACCAAGCCCACGCCTACGACTGCGACTGGTATATATGTCAATGATTATAGGAAAATAAAACAATTTTATTTGAAAATATACATTACAAAAATATACTGAACAGCAAAAGAAACGCAAGTCCGAGGTCTTGTCAAGTTTTCAAACAGAAGACAAACCATTTTGATTCTAATCACTCATTTAATGAAAAATGCTTTCAATTTGTGAGCTGAAAGTGACTGTTGAAATTGCATTGCAAGATTTTCACATTCAACAGTCACTTTCAGCTCACAAATTGAAAGCATTTTTCATTAAATGAGTGATTAGAATCAAAATGGTTTGTCTTCTGTTTGAAAACTTGACAAGACCTCGGACTTGCGTTTCTTTTGCTGTCCTCGGACTTGCGTTTCTGTTGTTGTTCAGTATATATTTACATACATTTTTAATTTGATAAAATATTCAAACATTTTTGCTATAACTATCGAAGGTGTTGACGATCTGTTTTTGTATAAATTACCATGACCTTTAAGTGTAGGACTAGGAAATATTCACATAAACCCCCACAATTTATTATTATTAAAATCGAAAAATACTGCAAATAAACCATTAGAATAAGGAAACCCGTTTTGAAGGCCTGAACTACTCAAAATGGTGTGTGGTTAAAGGTCCCCCCCCCCCATGACAAGAGGAAATCCAGGCCAGATGACGTTATGTTTATCAAAGGATAAATAGGTTGTGTTACAATCAAGATAGCAATCAAGCGTCCCCAATCCAACCCCTCCCCTACTTAATCCCTCCTCCCCAGTCCCCCACGAGAAGAGTCTGGGTATAGAGCCCATTTAATAGCATGCATTATTTCTAATCATTAACCATGTCGGTTTCAGACTGCGTCGATAATGCCTCATTCTGTGAGCAAATTGCAACTATCAATGAATGTGCCTATAACAATGTCATTCTCAACATGTGTCGGAGGAGCTGTCGCGTATGTGCAGGTATGTTGAACATTGTTTGCTGATTATTCACATCAACCCCTCGGGTTTATAGCCAAAATATTGACTAAAAGTATGGCTTAGACCTATCCATGTTACATCTATCAAAGTAATCCAAAAAGCTATTAACCTTTGACTTCGTGAATTTATTACATTTGAGTGGAAGGTAAATATTTTCCAAACATTGTCATACTTCATAATCATCGCATTCCAAAGGGATTAAGCTACTGTCAGAGCGCCCTCATTGCATGATTTATTAAATTCTGAACAGTGCGGAAAGTGATCAAAGCGGGCGATATTTGACAGAGCACACGGAACATCAAGAATATCCTCACTACCGATTTTTATCAAAAACACACTTCTTCCATGAAAAGATTATTACACATGTTGTTAACCGTAAACCTAATCATTCTTATCCAATCCACCATGCAAAACTTCAAATCACATTTATTTTCTTTGAATCATGTGTTTTTATCGAGAAAATTATGATATTTTTAATATTCTTTTCTATAATGTTGAATTTTTCCCTGGAGGAAAAAAATCAGTTAGGAAATTATTTTACTCAAATGATAGCACCTCAGAAAGAAAGATTTCAAGGGATGTTTGATACCATCATCAGCTTTACACCAAGCAATTGGGGAACTTGGGAAATAAATGACAACATTTTGGGATAAGCTAGGAAAATGCCTTCCAAAAATGTTCATCATAAAGCAAGTGATACTTACTGCAATAATCTTAACACCTAATGGATGTGAAGTTGGTGATGGCACCAAACATCTTGAGAAAATATCATGCTGACATTTTTTGGAAAAGAACATTATTAATTTGAAATGGATCACGGCCAAGGCCCATTGATGTATTTTCACTACATTCTTGTTAATGAAACAACAAAATACCCTGATGTTTCTACAAGTTGGTGTCTATACATATCTATCCATGTCTAAAAAGTATAGATGCATTTACACTATTTTTACCAATGTCCTTGAGTGGGTGGTCCTTAAGTCTTTGAGTGGGTGACAAAACATAATCATTTCGTGCGTTCATACTTCACTGGGAACCATAAGTATACATGTGTATAGAAATCAAGCTATGACATTTTAGTATCAATTATATCCAAGATTCTGTGAATACTGCAAAGTCCATTGACAATTCTTGACAAAAAAAACGATCATTGAGGGCACTGTTTAAACGCATTGTGTGAAGCAGCCAATGCCCGCATCCCGAGGGGCATCTCTTGATGTGGGGATTAATTGGAAATGTTCATTTCCCTTATATGCGGAGGCCCAGTGGAAGTTAACATACACTCACATCATAGCTAGGGATCCACATTGGCCAATCGAAGTGTGAGCATGACCAGAGTCTTCCCCCCCCCCCCTTGGGCAACAAAAAGGTACCAAATCTCCAAATTAACATGTTTACCGATACACAGGCGGCCCTGGGAGGGGTGGGATAAACAATTGATAGGTGGATAACAACTTTTCAATCAGGGTCACAGGCAATTCACTTAAGAAAAGAAAGAAACTAATTGAATATGTTTCAAAGCTTTTTTCACATCATCGTCATCACTATTCAATGTTTGGAAATGACAAAGCGTGTATACAATACCTTTGAATCACACAGGATGCCTTGACTACCTGGATTTATGCGCTGAGTTAGCTGAGAGAGATTTCTGCATACACAAGGAAAATTACATGTCCAGACACTGCGGGAAAAGCTGCGAAACGTGTGGGAAATCAATATAAACTAGAGGTATTGAGTTTGTAGAAAACAAATTCAGGGTGTTCGAGTGTGCATCATATGTGATGACGTCATCACCTAATGTTGTTAAAAGACAAGAGTTATTTTAGGAGATATGAGTTTTCATAATATATAATTAAAATAACATAATGTGCTAAACTCAATACATTAACTTCCGGTTCAGTCATCCCATATAATTTTAAATTCTTCCAACCGTAAGTTCCGGTTCAATAATGTGACGTCATTCATACTTCACAATTTTTTTCTCATAATATGGGTGTCAATTCGTCCCTAATTTGCCATAGTGACCAATCCCGAATTAAGTTGGCATAGTGACCAATGCAGCATTGGTCACTTTGCCAAATTACAAAAATAACCAGTTAGAGCATTCGTCATTTGAATGCATGCTCTATCTCCAAAACTATAAGGAATACATGCATGTGGATTAGATACAATGGTAGGTCTCTTCCTGAATGTACTAATGGGTGAAAAACTTAAAATTGAAAAAAGTCGGATTGATCACTATGGCAAATTAGGGACGAATTGTGCCAAATTGGCAAAATTCTGTCTAATCTTTTCTCAATATAGCAAAAAGTGACTTTTTTAAACCTGCCACTAGAGGGCGCTGTTAAGAGCGATGACGTCACCAAAGATATTTTTGAAAAGAGCAGATCCGACTTAATATATAAACCCAAAATTTTTTTTTTTCGAATACCTTTTCAGATTTGCATCAATTTATAAAGACCGGAAGTAAGGGTCAATAAGGTCATGTCTTTGTATCAAATGTCGAGTCCTCCATGTTCTGTATGATTATGAAGGAATCAAGAAATTATCTATTTGTGGTTCACGAGATATAAAATATATTGTTTTAATAATAATTAATTACGTAATAATTCATTAGATGACCCCACCATGACGTCACAACGTTACCTGGAACTATATGTTAAGGTCTAACTATTTGGTAAGTTTTAAGGTTCTTTGAACTCCACAACTGTGTTTTGGCTGCACAAATACATTTACAGATTATTATACAGTCCATTTTCGTAGTTTACAGAGCGCCTCCGTTCGTACAGACAAGGTATAACAATGAAATGTAACATGGTGAACATATATTCATGAGCAATCGAATAGCCAATAAGAACAATATAAATTTGTTACGATGAAACTCTATCCAATCACGATGCGCAGAAAGAGGCACGTGATCCTCAAACACTTCCTGGGCACATTGCCCACACAGTCATCATCAGCACCACTCGGTCTCACAGATGTGAATAGAAAGTCTAAAAGTATAACAATAATAAACTTTGACTGGTGTAAAAATAGGTCAAGAAGGATTGTACACTATGAGCTAGCATTAATTATCTGGAAATATCAACACTAAACTATCGATAACGGTCCATGATGACACAATTATTCTTCATCATGATCATGACAAAATAACATATATGGCCCAATATCATGTAAAAAAGGAGAAATTTTCCACGCTTATTTTATTCCGTTACGTAGTATATTAAACTCCGTAGACAATGTACATGTACACGTATAGATACACGTAAACAGTAAGACTATGTATGCCTCGTGCTGTGTGTGCTCTGTGCACGCGCGAAATGGGCTGTTCGAACATATTATACGGAATATTGCTTCAGAATATTGTTTCACTTAACCTTCCAGTTTCGACCGGAAGGAGAGGTCACATTAGGGTCATGTCTTTGAACGAAATGTGACATAATTCAATAAGGGTCAGATTAGGGTCATGTCTTTGAACAAAATGTGACATAGTTCAATATCTTTAAGATGATGCAAAGATTGTGAAAATATCTTTAGTGGTTCATGAGATATGATTTTTGGAAATATTAAACTTCCGGTTTCGACCGGAAGGAGAGGACAGATTGCGGTTTCGACCGAAAGGAGAAATCGAAATCAGAGAAGGGTCAGATTAGGGTCAAATTAGGGTCATCTCTTTGAACGAAATGTGACGTGTGACATTGTTTCACTTAACCTTCCGGTTTCCACTGGAAGAAGAGGTCAGTTAAGGGTCATGTCTTTGAACGAATTGTGACATAGTTCAAGATCCTTAGGATGTTGCAAAGATTGTGAAAATATCTTTAGTGGTTCATGATATATGACTTTTTGAAATATTAAACTTTGATTTAGTGTAATTCGATATCTAATGACCTCACCATGACGTCACAACTTAGTATACAACTTAGTATACAAATTGTTAAGGTCTAACTATGTGTTAAGTTTTAAGGTTCTGTGCACTCTGCAACTATGTATTTGTTTCTGGATAACTCTTATTGAGAAGAAGAAGGAGAAGAAAAAAACCGAAAAATAACAAGAGGTGTTCGCGCTGTCGCTCGAACACCTAATAAATACAAAGCTTACCCTCTTGTGATTTTGATGAAAATGTTTGGGGAAAACCAAGTAAATTTGTCTGGTCATATTAGAGTTGTGTCGGTAAATTTACTAGCAAAATATTTTTGCGCCCACCAACTCTGATGTCAGTCGGCAAAATGGATCCGCACACCCCCAAAGATTTGTGATTTTGATAAAAACAAAAATATATATACACAAGGGGTAAGTTTTTTAGTATTTTCTCCCTCTCTCGTCAATATCACAAGGAGGTATCCTTTTAGTTTATCCCTAAAGTCAAAATCAAAACGTGTTAATCCTTGTAGTTTAAAAATACTTCTTAAAACCCACGTCTTTTAAAAATTCTTAAAATTCACATTAAGTAAGCTTTCTATGTTTATATATTTTTTTAAATTTTAGTTGTCTTCAAAATCAAGGAGTAAGCCTTGTAATTTGTATTTTTTTCCTAAAAGTAGTAAGTTCCCACTATCAACACGGAATAAGCCAAATCATCTCACTAAGGGGCAGTGAAGATAATTTCGAGAAGTTCCCTGTCTCCCAATCTATTCAGTGGCAATAGATAATAAAGCACGACATGTTTTTCCATTAACAAAATCATAAAAATCACAATGAGTAGGCCTAAGCTTTAAAAAAATATTTCATCAAAATCACAAGGGGTAAGCCATGTAGTAGTTTGTCAGTATTTGTGGGGGAATGCAATAAAACAGCTGTATGTTAATAAGGACAAAACGTAAAGTGACATGGTTTGTGAGTGAGTAAATTTTAAAACGAAATAACAGTAACAAATTTTTTTTCAAAACTAATTTCTGCAGAAAATTAGTCAGAGTGATGACCAGGCATTGGGGAGAGTTGAATCTTCTAGGCGAACCCAGCGTGATAACCACCTTAGCACCCTTCTGGGGGAAATCGGCAGATCCGCGGTCCCTCCTTTACTTTCCCCGCATTGTATTAAACCAACTATCGAATAGGGGAGAGACATGGCGGCCCCAAACCGTTGCTGCTGCCATACCGTTGCTGCTGCCCTAGGTCTGTTCTAGGACTTCGAACCGGTGCGTCCCAGCTCTGGAAGCCCCGCGATTGACACTTCCAGTGGTCCGGCCAACATGCTGCGCCATCTGGACCATGTTGGTGTTAGACATGTTAAATTAAACCTACTTAAATAAAGGGTTTGATTGTATCGCTACACAATAAAAGAAAAAGAGAAAACACAGAATGGACTCGAACTTGGATCTCCCGCACGGATGTCAAGCGTCTAATCCATTAGACAACGGTGCTTCCCTTGAGTGTTTGCAATGAAAGGAGATTCATCTTTGTACGCGATGGTAAAATAAAGGGGCTGTCCAACAACAATGGTTTCCACACGTACACATGTGTATAGTGAACTCTTTAACAAAAGGGACAATAGATCCTCGGTCAGAACAATTGAGGAGAACAAAAGGAGGTCCTTGGTCAACACCAATTAGTCTCAAACCGTGATCCAACGTGATAATTCAGTGGAGCCCATGGTTATGGGTTCTTATCCCACCCCTTCCCCAAAAAATAATAATAAAAGGGACAAACAAAACAATACCAAAAAAAATTTAAAGACAAGAGTTACTTCAGGAGATATGAGTTTTTATAATATATAATTAAAATAACATATAATGTGCTACACTCAATACATTAACTTCCGGTTCAGTCATCCCATATAATTTTCAATTCTTCCAACCGTAAGTTCCGGTTCAATCATGTGTCGTCATTCATACTTCATAAATTTTTCCTCGTAATATGGGTGTCAATTGTGCCAAATTTGGTAACATTCTGTCTAATGTTTTCTCAAGATAGCAAAAAGTGACGTTTTAAACTTGTCGCTAGAGGGCGCTGTTAAGAGCAGATCCCACTTACCATAATTATAAACCCAGAATATTTTTTTCGAATACCCTTTCAGATTGGCGTCAATTTGTAAAGAGCTTTTTAAACTTGAACTTCCAGTTTGGACCGGAAGTAAGGGTCAATAGGGTCATGTCTGTATATCAAATTTCGAGTCCTCCATGTTCTGTATGATTATGAAGGAATGAAGAAAGTATCTATTGTGGTTCACGAGATATAAAATATATTGTTTTAATTATAATTAATTACGTCATAATTCATTAGATGACATCACCATGACGTCAAAACGTTAACTATATGTTAAGGTCTAACTATTTCTTAAGTTTTAAGGTTCTTTGACCTCCGCAACTAAGTTTTGGCGGTACAAATACATTTACAGATTATTATACAGTCCATTTTCATAGTTTAGAGAGCGCCTACCTTCGTACAGACAAGGTATAACAATGAAATGTAACATGGTGAACATGCATTCATGAGCAATCGAATAGCCAATAAGAACAATATAAATTTGTTACTATGGAAATCTATCCAATCACGATGCGCAGAAAGAGGCACGTGATCCTCAAACACTTCCTGGGAACTTTGCCCACACAGTCATCATCAGCACCACTCGGTCTCACAGCTGTGAATAGAAAATCTAAAAGTGTAACATTAATAAACTTTGACTGGTGTAAAAATAGGTCAAGAAGGATTGTACACTATGAGCTAGCATTAATTATCTGGAAACATCAACACTAAACTATCGATAATGGTCCATAATGACACAATTATTCTTCTTCATGATCATGATAAAATAACATTAATCGTTTGGTTGCATTTCTGAGATGGGGGCGCTGTAATCTGTGATGATGTCATGAAACATTTTTTGGAAAAGTCACTAGTCACTTTATGAATGAAGAAAAACCTTACTTTTACAAACACCACAATAATGCTTAAAATGTTTAGGCCTTAAGCTTTTTTATTTATTATTTATTTTTGCTGTTTTTATATATATATCAAAGACTAAAAATATAATGAAACATATCATTTGGTTATTGCATAAATTAAAATGAAAAAAAACCTGCAATAACCATTTAGAAATTTCTTAACCGGCTAACCAAAACCAATATTTAAAAATAAACACCCAACAATTTTGGAAAAAGTTACTAACCATTTTGTTGTTCCAGACGCTTTTTCTGCCACATTGGTTATAAACAATCATTGTTGGAAGTTGTTGATGTTTTTCGTTTAAAAACTATATACATAAATAAGGTGCTTTGAACTTTGCAACTATCATTTTTTGTTGGATATGTCTCACTGAGAAGAAGAAGAAGAAGAAGAAGAAGAAGAAGAAGAAGAAGAAGAAGAAGGAGAAGAAAAAGCAAAAAAACGAACACCTAAAGAGTAGTTTATAATATAGGCCTAACGATATACAGAATAATTACCATGTGGAGTTTCATATGCCTGTAACGCGCGCCTGGAATGCGGAGCGAAAACATACATTTTCCCGGGCCGTTTGTCACCCTACAAGGACAAATGTGTAAATCAGAAAGAAAACACCTAAATGACACTTTAAATCAAATTTAGAAATTTAACTGAAAATAATAAACAAAAACAACCAAAAATATTTACATATATATATATATAATTCAACTTTCAAATATCAAGGTCTCGTCAGACCGAGTCAAACTCTACCTTTGAAAACTTCAAATCTTCAAGTTCACCACTGAAAACTTAGATACTCTTACAAACTTTTTAAAAAAAATAATCTAAATGTTCTAAGTATTACCCCCATCAAATTGGTGTCAAATCTAATGATTTATTCTTAACTCATCACAAAATTCAGTTTTCAAACCACATTTCAATTTCTAACATCAAACTTGAGTTCTCAAAATCTATCTAACCTTCTAATCTCTGTCAAACTGGATGGAACCGTGTGAAATCACAACTTTTTTCAATAAATCGCACAATATTGACATTCCTGAAGACTTGCGTTTAAAACCACGGAAACGGGGCAAGAAAGGTGGATTAAAAGTTCGCCTTCGACGACGCAGATTTAACCCACCATTGCCTACCATCATCACAGGTAACGCCCGATCTTTGTGCAATAAACTGGATGAACTAGCTGGTAATGTTAAGTACCTGTACGAGTACAGAGACTGCAGTATAATGTGTTTCAGTGAGACATGGTTTAAGGATACACACACCATTAGCGCTACAGATATTGATGGGTTTGCTTGTGAACGCCTGGACCGAAACCATGAATCGGGGAAAACTTCGGGAGGTGGAGTCTGTATTTATATTAATCAAAAATGGTGCAACAATATTTGTGTCAAGGAACGCCATTGCTCACCTGATATTGAGCTTTTGACGGTTGGCCTGCGGCCATACTATCTTCCCAGAGAATTTCCACAGTTGTTCGTAACCACCGTTTATATCCCACCACGAGCAGATGTTAATAATGCAGCCTCTGTAATCGCAGGAATTGTTCAAAGTCTGGAAAGGCAATCCCCAGATGCAGTTAAATTAATTATGGGTGACTTTAATAGCTGTAGTCTTGATGCAGTGTTGCCCCATTATTACCAGTACGTGAACATTCCAACGAGAGGACAACATACACTTGATAAATGTTATGGTAATATCCCTCATGCTTATCAGGCTTTTGGAAAGGCACCGCTTGGAATGTCGGATCATGACATTATTCACCTGCTTCCGAAATATAAACAGAAACTCAAGCAATCCAAACCTATCACCAAGACTGTAAGGAAATGGAACAACGCTTCAGTTGAAGCTCTGCAAAATTGTTTTGAAACCACAGACTGGAATGTTCTCATGGATCCTGATTCCATTGATAAATCCACTGAGGTCATCACCGACTACATAAACTTTTGTGAATATCTTATTATACCTGAGACTCAAATTAAAATTTTTCCGAATAACAAACCATGGTTAAGTAAGGAGCTGAGGTGTTTAGTCAGACAAAAACAGACAGTTCACAAAAATGGAAATCTTGAGGAACAACGCAAACTACAGAAAGAAATAAAAACTCTCATTCGTCGCTGCAAGAAGCAGTATGGACAGAAAATTGAGGAAAAATTTAAGAGCAACAATCCTAAAGCTGCGTGGAATGCCTTGAAGGACATCACAGGATACAGTCGGCGAAACAAA